>JACYFF010031956.1:43343486-43413265 GCA_017589665.1 Selenicereus undatus | reverse complement strand
AATTGATGATGGAGGAAGGTGGGGGTTAGTCGTGGTGTTGTTTGGAGGTGCATGATTATCTGTGAGATGAGGGTGCTGTTCATTATATATGGTGAGGATGATTAGGGTTAGTGAATAGGGTTTCCTTCTTCCTTTCTTCCTTAGACTTCTTCTCCCTCAAGACTTATAACTCTTCTCCAACTCTTGAAACCCTAGCCAATTAAGGAATTATGGAAGTAATATTTTCCATAAATTATTAATTTTGGACCGTCTTTATAGCCAAGTGTGTAAAACCCGAACTTTGACGTCATCTCTTCTCCTCTTTATTTAATTATTGCTATTCCTGAAAAATATATAAAATAAAGTAAATTAGATGCAATAATGTGTAAAATATAATCAAACTAATTAATAAAATGATGCATGAATAATGGCTTAACAATAAGACTTCACATAAACTAAGAAAAATTCCTGCAAGAACTTTCACCAACACTACTAGTGCAATTAAATGAGAAAAAGAAAAATAACAAGAAAACAAAAGAAAACAAAATAACAAAAATGCTTGGTCATGTTCGTAAGACAATACTCAATAGTTAGTAATTTAGTCCCCGGCAATGGCGCCAAAAACTTGACGAACACTATCGCAAGCACATGGGTGTTCGTATTATAGATAAAGGATATCGTTCCTCAAGGACTAAAGTAAACTATCGAGGCTAGTCTTGTTAGAATATGCTAAGCACAACTCTATTTCATATGGATACGATTAACTACTGCAAATAAACTTGTCTAAATCAATAAGGGAAAAACGTCTTGGAATTTTCGCAATTATGGAAGAGAAATGGATCAAAATGAATAAACATGTGCTATTCTTTATTTAGTTAATTCCGAGAAATTGTAATCTTCTCAAGAAACATGATCTATTCCTTCAAAATTAATCAAATTTGCCTAACTAAGCAAACGTCATTATTTCAAACTAATTTGACTTAATCCAAATTTAATATATTCGATTACTTACTAGTGCTCCTAACATATAAATCTCTCTTTCAAGATGAATTTATGCTAAGTCTATTCAAGCAATCCAACAACCAAACGTCGTTTTTTGCATGCTCACTCGATTGTTTTAAGTGTACAGGTAAATTTTGGCCAAAAATCAACTCACAACATATCAAACACTTGTTAGAACGAAATCAAACTAATCACGAAAATAAGCACAATTCTTTAATTCAAAACATGATCCAATAACAATTCCACAGACAACTAAATTCCTAGACTAAGAAAACTACTTATATATGATGAAAGATAAACTAACCAAAAAAATCGGCAAAATCTTAAGCGGAAAGGACTTGACTGAGATGGCCTTCACCAAGGGCTTCAGAACCGCCTCAAGATCAAAACTCTCACACTCAAAACTCAGACAAAACTAAGCAAAAATCAAAATTTGAGAGAAACTAAACTAGGCTAATTCTACTTGCTTGCTTGCTTGGGATGCCTTGGAGTGCTCTTCCATCGCTACTGAACGTCACTATTTACAGAAAATTCTGATTGATCTCAGCCACATGGCAGAGCGAAAATGAAGAAATTCTTATTGATCTCAGCCACACGGCTGAGCGAAAACGAAGAGGCAACAATTACAGGCATACCACGGTCCGTGGGGTTTCATCATGGCTTGACTGTGGTCTGTGCTGGATCCAAATTTTTGCTCTTTCTTTGCTCTACGACTGTGGCGTAAGATGAATGCCCGTGGGTGAGGTCAAAACACATCCATTAAAGGGAAAATGCTGGGTAAAAAGAGAAAAGATCCTGCAAAACACGGAAAACAACTACACCCAAGCATAAATTGATAATAGGAGAGTCAATCACATCATTAAGCACAAAATTCTCCTAGAAAGGAGGCAAAATAGCCCTAAAAAGATGTACATGTAACGCACTTATCAAACCAAGCTGCTCACCAAATGGTTAGGGTAATCCAAGAATGAATGAAGGCAACTCAGAGCCATTAGAAAAGCTACACTGACAAAAGTCGTAGGCCTTTAGAGTTTGAAGTGGGAGACCAAGTCTTCCTTAAGGCATCCCCAACCAAGGGCATTACGAGGTTTGGTATAGCAGGCAAGCTTAGCCCTAGGTACATCAAGTCCTATCCTATCATTCAGGTGAGTTAGGGAAGTGACCTATTGCCTAGATTGCCAAAGGTATATAATGATTTTCATGTTTTACAGCTGCAAAATATATCTCTGACCCCTCCTACGTCATCGAACCAGCCCTATGCAACTTTAAGAAGATTTATCATATGAGAAGCAACCAATTTGGATCTTGGATTAAAGAGAAAAACAACTCTCTAAGTAAACAGTACCACTTTTGGAAATCCTTTGGGCTAATCACGAGGTATCAAAAGCTACCCCGGGAGCCAGAACAAAAGATGCAATCCAAGTACCCTCACTTGTTCGACTAGTCAGGTGTCTATGAAGTTTCGAGGACGAAACTTTCTTTAAGGGGAGTAGAATGTAAAACCATAGAAATTTATATAATTATAAGTATTCGTTCTTTTAATGTTGGACCGACCTAGAGGGCTTGAGCTTGTGAGATGATTAGAATTTTAGGGGCAATCTAAGGGTGTAATTTTTATGGATTAGTTTTAGTCAATTCGAGCAAAAAAAATAACATTTCTTTCTTGATTCTTCTTGCAAATTTTTTTTTGAAAAATTTAAATAAAATTGTTTGAAAAATAACATTTCATTCTTCCCCTCCAACCCATCTTCCTTCTTCCATGAGAAATACACCCTAGCACTAGCTTTTTCTCTTACCTCTCTTACTCAGCCCATGCTCTATCCCCACACTTATCTCTCACTCCCAAACCTCTCCCTCACATTTTCTCTCTCTCCCCCTCACGTTCTCCCTCTTTCTCTCTCTCTACCAAACTCTCTCCCGCGCTCTCTCTCCCCTCGGCTACCACCACCCACCGATGCAACCACCGCCACCCACAACATCTACCACCGGCCCCCACCACCACCTCCCATGCATCCCTCGCTGCCCAATTGTGTTCCTTGTCTCTCTGATTGGTTGAGTATGGTTAGGGCTCTATGAAAAACCCTAATCCTAAATTACTTATATATATATATATATATATATATATATATATATATATATATATATGAACTTAATTTGAGATTAATGAATCTGACATTCACTCATTAAAATCTCATTTGCTTTCCTTGATTTTCATGTTGAATTGCTTGTGTTTGTGGAATTAAAATCATCCAAGTCTCCCCTTTTTCTTTATACTTTTCAAGGTAAAATTTCAATCTTTAAATTTCATATTTGTCTAGCTTGGATTGAAATAGGGAGATTAAATTTGTAGCAATATGAAGAGTAGATTACATAGATGCATGGTGGAAGTTGTGGTTAATGGGTGATGGTATTTTGGGACAAAAACCTAAGGAAGTAGTGTCATTGTTATAGTTATAAGGTAGGGTGACCTTAAAAATCCACAAATTAGCATTGGCTCGTTGAAAAATTATGAAATCTATAAGGTTTTGTATCAGAAAGTCTTTTGTACCAATAATTGTGAATCATGTTAATTGGAGTTAAAATCATAAAGCTAAAATATGTAGACTACGTAAACTTGGACAATATTAGGATAGTTTGGGAACTTTGCCAAATTTGAATTAGTTACAGTTGGAATCTGCTAATTGCTTTAAAATAAAAGTTAGAGTAGACAAGCTGGGCTTTTCAGAACGGGCTTGATCTCTAGAATCTGATATCTAGATCATAATTTTGGCCCTTGGAAGTTGGACCTAGATTTTGTAATTAATCTAGATGGTTAATGTGAAGGTTAATTAAAGGAATAAAAATTCCAGATATTCATAAAATGATTTTGGGAAGTCTAACATATTAATTAGGCAAAGAAATAGGTTTCAAAGTGATTTATGGGCTATAGTTCATTTGATTTTGATTTTAGGCTAGGTTTAAGTGTTAACAAAACTGTTTTGGAAATTGGATAGGGTCCAAGTTAGAAAGTCGAGCTCAAGCTTAGGCACCCATTTTTTCAGGTAACAGTCATGCACTAACTCCACATAATGTCCCTTTAAAATGTGCTTTTCGTGGGTTATCTTTTACATTGATTTGAAATGATGTTTTGGGGACCTTCTTGAATAACCCGATATGTTGTTAAGGTTTTATCGTTATTATCGAAACTTGGTGTGGAACCTTGGATTATTTGGAACTATTTTTTTAAATAATGTTGGACCTCTACGAAATCGAGGTGGGCTATTCGAAAGTTTGGACTAATGCAAATTCTTCATTATTAATAATCTCAGTAAATGAACTAGAGAAGTGGGAGGTCTAATCCCAAAAATAAGGTCTTATAGTATTCTCAGGTAATTGTATGCATGGTTAGTGGCCATATTTCATCCTATTGACGGGCATGGGTCAGGTTATCGGTAACCATCCAATTGAAGGCAGGCCATGAATTGGATAAGCGATTGCACCTAAGTCATTTGTAGGTCATGAGACCTATTGAGGTTGCTTATGCTTGTTTTGAACTTGAACTAAGAGAGACTTCACTGAACTTAGAACTTTAGGCCAGATTGGTTGGGAATCATTTGCACAATTGTTTGACTTATTTCCCTCTCACCCGTACAATTGTTTGCAATGAATTTGAATTACATTTTGACTATTCAGGGTGGCTGTTATTGAGCTTTGTCTCATTTTTCTACATGTTTTGTTTTCAAGTGATGATCATGAGCATGAGGATGGGGCTCAAGTGTAGAAGCAAGGCTGACGAAATATAGTACCTTGGAAGTTTTGGTGTTGAATAAATTCCCTAAAATGAACACTTGACTTTTATTATTATTATACTTTGACTTTGATCCTTGTTTGGACTTTATCTTTGGATTCTTAATAGTAGATTTTATGATACCTAGCCTTGTGTTTCCAAGTAGGAAATACGGTAGTAATGCCCCACTTGTCCGCTGCCACTTAGAGTTAAATACTAGTAATGAAATAAAATTATATTTGTCGACGCGTTACACCTCTTCTTCAACTTGCCATGCTCTTTATTTTGCATCTTTTTATTAATAAAACCCTAATCTGTTGCATATCATAGGCAAAATCAAAAATTGGATGACAAAATTTTATTTTTCTTGTCTTTTTGAAATTGTAAAGCACTTTTACTTATAGCTCATATTATACAAATGTGACTTTGAACTTCTAAGATCATTGATAAAACATGTTGATGGAGCTTAATATGAGCTTGATTTTACTGATTTTTTTTTCTTTTTAAAGGCAAATGTGGAGTCTTTTTATGTGGAGAGAGTGTGATTTTGTAGAGTACGACAGACAAATAAAGAGAGAAAGCGCGACAGATTGAATTTTTTTTTTTTTTGAATTATGCTTTTTTTGACGTGCCAGGTAGATTTATGCATCTTGTTTTTGTTGGTGGCTTTTTATTAGCTAGCATCCCATGTGGCAGGGTGTGTACCACGTTCTTACACCTTAAGGTGTGCTATATACCAACTAGTTAAGAGGGAGGGTGCCTATAGGACATAATACATTGGCAAAATATCCATTGTTTTAAAACAATTTATAGTCCAACAAAACATAAATTCGGTGTCAAAAATCTTGTACGATATTTACTATGTCAGAATTGTTAAATTAAATTTTGACATGAACTCAAGCTTTAGCCACTTGGGTCGAAGAGTATTGTGGTTTTAGATAGATGTCATATATGGCTATAAAACCTTCCTAATAAAATATAGCTCGCATCTTAAAACCCAAGTGGATGGTGAAGATGGGTCTCAGAAACATGTACCAGGAAAATGGGTATGGGTAGTTAGTTTATACTATCATCCCACAAATACTGTATTCTTTGTCCTCCTAGGCACACGTCACCTTTTCAATAAAAAAATGTCATGTGTCCAGTTTCGTTCTGCTGCCCACTTAGCATCACTTGTCTCCCCTGGCCATGCCTTCATCCTCTTACATTTGGTTGATTTAGTAAAGGCTTGTTGAGATGTTATTGTTGGTGGTATAATTACCACCCTAATGCTTGGGGTCGAATTGGGATAATAAATTGTCTCAGTTTCAACCAAGATTCATAAATAGATGCTTAAACTTAAAAACCTTAGTGCAGATGATTTTCATAGCCCACAAGGATGGATAACAACTATATGCTCAAACAATATGAGATTCATGTCTTCACTCTCCTTAATAAGGCTCGGACTATAATGACCAACAAAAGTAATTTGTCCTATACTATTTATTACGATGATGATAATGACGACCACAACAACGAAGAGAACCATGAGGAGGAAAAAGGCCAAAATGATGAAGATGAGGAGTAACCAACTCTCCTACCCTAATTATCCTTTGACAATGAAGGATCTTCATGTTCTACCCCTCAGTATGATATTTATCATTCTTTAGCTACATCCACAACAAGAGTACCTTTAGATAGATCTTTGCCACCTAGGAGAACAAGTTGATTGCTTAGAAACCACCTTTGACAACATTAATTATGATGTCTTTAGTGCTTGGGAATTTCAGGTGGCCAGAAGAAAGGTCTAGGCTACCAATTAAGGAAAGGAGAAGGTAAGCAGAAACAATAAGGACGAAAACAACATTGAGGCAAGAAGAGATGATTTCAACCATGTATTATGGTTATGCTCACTAATGGGAGGCCAGTATGCACCATCGAATTGGAGGCCTCCCAGCCCCCACAAACCCCAATGTGTATTGAGCCCCCCTCCCTAAATTATTTTTTGGTGTACTTCATTTCATTAGGATGTTGAGTTCATTATGCACGAGGGTGCTTAATGCTCCATAGTGTGGGTAGAAAATTTAGGACATGCATCTTTCTCTTAATGTTGCTATACCTCATCAATTGTGATGTTTGGCTCTCTCTATTTCCATATCCCCTACCATTGGATGTGATTCAATTGGTTGTTGATGATGTTGAGGTGTAATTTGGTTTGAATGACTTGAATACTTACTTAGAGTGGTGAGACTGTAATAATCATGGAAAAAATATGTACATAGGCACAATGTATATAACATCCATTTAGTGCTGATGATGCATTGCATTTGTGCATATATTTTACACAGGCATGATCCATAGAACATCCATTTAGTGCTGATGATGCATTACATTTGTGCATATATTTTCTTACTTGCATTTCCATTTAATGATGGGAGGATTAACTATGAGACATTCCTTGGGTAATGAAGCTTCTCCCTCTTCTTTTTTTTCATATTATGATTTCTCTTTTTACTTTGTTTTTGTTTTTGACTATTAGTGGTGTTTTGGTTCCTATAATAGGGACTTTGTGCGATTTCAGTCTAGGGGTAAGGGTGTCCAATAGGGTGAAAATTTTTGAATTTTTTATAAATTCAAAAAGATTTTTGTTTTGCCTTTGGGGCTTGTGTGTCCTATTATGTGATTGAGATCCCTAGTGGATAGGTTGTTAAGTTACATGTAAATTGTATGTGCATGATGAGGTACTTAGTTTAGTATGTAATTCTTGTGTATCATAATAAACCCTGTCTAATACATGCGATCTTATACTTATCTTGCTCACTTGAACAATTGCTCTTTATGTTCAGTTGATAAGTTGACACATGACTTTTTATTTGTCTAGTTGCCTTCAAAGCTCTTTAATAAATGTACAAAAAAGAGAAGAAATTAGTAAAAAGTGAATATAGTTAGACACAAATGATCAAAGCCACCATCTTTATTCCGGGTCTGTAATTTTCTCCACTATGTGCTATCTAATACCTAATTTCACTTTTATTTGGACAATGAAATAAGTGTTACATACAACTCAAACAAAACCCAAGGGAGGCTCCAATATGTCCTTGCTTTGGGCTTCTTTTGGTGGAGGCCACAAAAGGTTATATTGGATTGTGTATGTACATTATTAATTTTGAAAATTTAGAAAAAAAAGAATAAAAAGAGTAAGGAAGTCAACTAGGCAAGTGACGTAGGTAGTTCCCCCTGTTTTATCCGAGGATGGCCAAATCCAGTTGTGAGTGCATTTGTTTAGTCCAAAACCAACACAATTTTGGTACCATTAGAAACTAGTAATAGCTCTTAAGTAATTACCAATCTAGAATTTGAACTAGCTTTTATACAGTATTTGTAAGAAGTAAAGAATGCTAGTCAAGTTTGGGAATTGGACTTGATGATGATGAAAGTGAAAAGTTGGAGCTTGGATATCCAAGACTTGCTACAGAGTCATCAATTAGTAGCCACCTAAGGACAACAATTTGCATTGCTATGCCACCTGAGCATATCCAGACCATGTTATGCTATGACACATCATACACTACAAGAAATGGTGACAAGTTTTTCTAAAATATGGCACACTCTGTTCCTACCATGTGCCACAGTCATCCCTCACTCATGACCAAGGGGAAGGGAAGGGGTGTACAAAAACCCTCATATCCTCTCCATTTTGTATCTTTTAGCTTTCCCTAGGGTTTTCTTAGGCTTTCACTCAAATTCTTTGATGTTACTTTTAATTCCAAGTAAAATGCAAGTTCGCTTTATCACCTTCTTTCATGCTATGTTTTTATGATTTAAAGTTCAACCCCAAGTCACATTATTTCAAGAGGATAAAAGGTTTTAAAGTCTAAACTTTATAGTTTCAAGGCCTTCATTTGCACCTTTGATATCTCAAACATCCATGGGATTTCTCTTTTCTTTCACAATTCACTTGTTTTAATATTTTCAAGAAAAAGTGTTTTTAAAAAAATTGATTCTAAACTTGCCTTGTAATTTGTTTTCTTCTTCTTGTTCTTCTTGTTCTTTTTTTTTTCAAACTCCAATTGCGCCCATATTCAAGGCACATATAGGGTCTTAGAAATTAAACACTCCCTGTCTCACACTCACCTAAATAGAGGAGTTGGAGCAAACAAATTATTCTGATCATTTTTTTTATTGATTGTTAGTTTGGTACGAGTCATTAATCGACCCAAAAAGGGGCATGACTCTCCCAATCATGGGTTACTCCATACATAAGGCTCAACTTGAGACCCAAACTTAAGAGGAAAAGGTGTCGACCTACCCATATTGGTAATCTAACCTTTTTTTTTTCCTTTCCTTTTTTTTCTCTCTTTTTTTTTTAAAAAGAAAAGTCACAATTTTAATGAGTTACTCTACTAATTCAATAGACTAGGAAATGGACTATGTCATTATTTTATTGCCTCTGAAGTGGCGATATAACATGATCAAATAAGATGGATAATCATGAAAGTTACTCATTAAAGAGATACATGAGGATCAACTCAAACTACCCTAAATGATAGTTAACATGTTTAGAAGTCTTCACTCTTAGAAGAATAAACTAAAAATAGCTAAGAAATTATTTTTTTTTTAAAGCAAGAAAGCCTAGCATAAACTCATATTCATGCATTATTTATAAGAAAATCACACATTTTTTTTAAAGACATGAATACTACAGGAACTAAATGTAGCGTGCACACCCCCCCCAACACTTAATTCATGCATTGTCCCTAATGCATGCAAAAAGATAAAAATAATGACGATAAAAGTAGAATTAAATGTATACTTCCCTAAAAAACCATTGGGTTGCCTCCCAACCAGCACCTTTGTTTACTGTCGTTGGCTCGATGCAACTAAGCTCATGGATCCTCTAGTTAGATCTCCTTCATAGAAGTGTTTTTGATCTCCTTCATAGAAGCGTTTTAGCCTATGACCATTTACCTTGAAAATCTTGTTAGTAGCAAAGGATTTAATCTCAATAACACCATGTGGATAAGTCTTTACTACCATAAAAGGTCCTAACCATCTAGAGTTCAACTTACCAGGAAAGAGTCTTAATTTTGAATTGAATAACAACACTTTTTCACCCACGTGAAATTCTTTCCTACTAAGCTTAGCATCATGAAAAGCTTAGGCTTTACCTTTGTAGATCACTAAATTATCATATGCTTCTAAATTAGTCTCTTCTAATTCCAGCAATTGCAACTTATGCGCCTTCCTTCCTTGCTAGGTCATAGTCTAGACTGCACTACTGTACAGCCCAATATGATTTATGCTTTAGTTCTATAGGGAGATGACATGCTTTATAAAAAACTAACCTATAAGGTGACATACCAATAGTTGTCTTATATGCAGTCCTATAGGCCCAGAGAGCTTCATCTAACCTAAGACTCCAATGTTTGTTATATGGTCCAACAACCTTTTATAATATGCCCTTAATCTCTTTATTGGAGATTTCAGCTTGACCATTTATTTAGGGATGATATCCAGTAGACACCTTATGAGTTACATGATATTTGGCTAACAAGGCACCTAAGGTTCTATTACAAAAATGTGTTCCCCTATCACTGATGATTGCTTTAGGAACTCCATATCTATGCAGAATGAGAGATTTAACATGTTTCACTATAGTTTTAGCATCATTAGCTCTAGTAGCCACAGCTTCAATCCACTTAGATATATAGTCAACAAGCATAAGCATGTAAGTTAAACCAAAATAAGGGGGAAAAGGTCCCATAAAATCAACACCCCATACACCAAAAATCTCACAAACATGCACATTATGCAGAGGCATTTGATTCCTTCTAGATAAATTGTCTATCTTCTGGCATGCTTCACATCTTTTGCAAAATTCATAGGCATCCCTAAAAATAGTAGGCTAATAAAACCACATTCAAGAACTTTGTATGTCGTTCTTTTGGGTCCAAAATGTCCCCCACTTTCAGAAGAGTGATAGAAGGTCAAGATTGAATGAAATTCACTGTCATCCACACAACGCCTTATAATTTGATCTCCATAAATTTTTCATAAATATGGTTCATCCCAAACATAATATTTACATTGAGCTCTTATCTTCTCCCTTTGGGCTCTAGACAAGTCTATATGAAAGGTTTTGGTTACTATATAATTAACCATATCAGCATACGAAGGTAGCCTATCAGTGATAGCATATAAAGTCTCATCAGGAAAACAATCACTTAATGGATTCCTACTCTCCCCATTGTCTACCCTACTTAGATGGTCAGCTACTAAATTTTTAGCTCCTAGTTTATCTTTAATCTCCAATTGGAATTCTAACAATAGTAGTACCCATCTAATCAATCTTAGCTTTGAGTCATTCTTACTTAATAGATGTTTAATAGCAGAATGCTCAGTATAAATAGTAACTTTAACACCTAACAGATAAGGATGAAACTTTTTTATAGCAAAAACAACAGCGTGCATTTCCTTTTCTGTAGTAGTGTAGTTACACTGTGCTGGGTCAAGAGTTCTTGAAGTATAATAAATCACATGAGGTACTCTCCCTACTTTTTGACCTAAGACTGCCCCTATTGCCTTATCACTAGCATCACACATCAGTTCAAACGGCAGGGCGTAGCTAGGGAGTTATACTATAGGAGTTGTGGTCAATTTCAACTTCAATTGGTCAAAAACTCTCCTACAACCCTCATTAAAATCAAACAAAGCATCTTTTGCAAGTAAAACACATACAGGAGAGGTAATCTTACAAAAATCCTTGATAAATCTCCTATAAAACCCAACATGACCCAGAAATTACCTCACCTCCTTGACATACTATGGATAGGAAAACGATTGAATGATTTCTACTTTAGCCTTGTCAACTTCTAAGCCCTTGGATGACACTACATGACCTAGAACTACTCCATGTTCCACCATGAAATGACACTTTTCAAAGTTAAGCACCAAATTGGTCTCAATACAATGCTTAAGCACTAGAGTAAGATGATCCAAACACTCATCAAATGAATTACCATGTACAGTAAAATCATCCATGGAAACTTCTATAATTTTGGTGATAAAATCAGAAAAGATACTCATCATACATCTTTGAAATGTAGCAGGTGCATTACATAAACCAAAAGGCATCCTTCTAAAAGCATAGGTGCCAAAAGGACAGGTAAAACTAGTCTTTTCCTAATCCTTAGGAGCTATAGGGACCTGAATATAACCTGAATAACCATCTAGAAAACAATAATGCGACCTCCCAGCTAATCTCTCTAACATCTGGTCCATAAAGGGCAATGGAAAATGGTCCTTCTTTATGGCCTTGTTAATCTTTCTATAGTCAATGCACACTCTCCAACCACTCTGGACTCTCGTAGGTATTAACTCACCTTCCTTGTTCTGTACTACTGTTGTTCCCCCCTTTTTAGGAACCACATGGATAGGACTAACCCACTTAGAATCAGTGATGGGTATATCACTCCAGCATTTTACTACTTAACAATTTCTTTTTGAACTACCTCCATCATAGGTGGATTTAGTGTTCGTTGAGGGTTTCTCTTAGGCTTAGCACCTGATTCTAATGTGATTTTATGTGAACATAATGTGGGGCTAATTCCTTTAAGGTCTGCTAAAGTCCACCCTAACGCTTTACTATGTTCTCTAAACACCCTAATAAGTTTATCCTCTTGTTCAGATGTGAGTGCATTAGAGATTATAACAGGTAAGGTCTCCTCATCCCCTAAATAAGCATACTTAAGATTTTCAGGTAATGGTTTTAGTTCTAGCTTACGGGGTAAAATGCGAGAGGGTAGCATCTTCATCTGACTTTCAAGTAATTCTAGTTTCCTAGGTCTGTAAACTACATGCAATTGCAACAAAGACTCTATGTTGCCCATTAACTCATCATTAATATGGTCAGGCACATTATGAAACACAAACTAATCCAAATGTCGACTAAGTACAGTTAACAATTCATCCTCATGAGACAATTCATAAACATCTTGGGACAATTCATCAATCACATCAAGTGCACACACATAGTTCACATCAGCCGGAAATCTCCTAGCATCAAAAATATTGAACTTAATGATTTCACCATCAAATTCCATAGTCAGTGTTCCTGCATGCACATCTATTTTTGTCCTTGATGTTTAAAGAAATGGTCTACCAAGCAATATGTGAACATCATGGCATGCATCACCCATGTCCAATACATAAAAGTCAGCAGGAAAAACAAGCTCATTGACTTAGACTAAGATATCTTCTAAAACTCCATTTGGATATGCATTACTCTTATCAGCTAACTGAACGATTAAATTAGTTTTCTTTAACTCTCCTAAGTGTAGTTTGTCATAGATGGACCTAGGCATCACATTAATGAAAGCCCCTAAATCAAGCATAGCTCTATCAAAGGAGAGGTTTCCAATTTTACAAGGAATAGAAAATACACCTGGGTCCTTACATTTAGGGGGAAGCTTCTTTTAGAAAACAACTGACACATTTTCCCCCACACTCACCTTTTCGTTCCCTTTCAGTTTACGTTTTGCAGTACAAAGCTCTTTAAGGCACTTAGCATAACGAGGCACCTGCTTTATGGCATCTAGGAGAGAAACGTTGATCTCTACCTTCCTAAATGTTTCTAAGATTTCTTGGTTTGCCTCATCTACCTTAGGGGTTTTCCCTCTTAGTCTACTAGAAAAAGGTGGCAATGGCTTGTAAGGTTCCGTCTTATCCTCACCTACTTCTTTAACATTAGAGGTTCATTTGATGGATGATGAAAACCCCCTAACATTAGAGGTGGTGTCTTGATCTTGTTTAGGTTCAGGTTTCCTGACCTCTATTTCATGGTCTACCTGTCTATTCTTCCTAGGTTCCTTCAACTCTTTCCCACTCCTAAGTGTCATGGCACTTACATTTTTCTTAGGGTTCTGGAATGGTTGAGATGACAACCTATGTTGTATTTGGGCCTAGAGGTTGCTAACTTCAGTATTAATAGCAGTCTGTCTCTCCTAGCCCTGTTTAAGAATCATCTCTATGTTCTGAAACCTAATGTCAACCTCCTTTTTCTGGTCATCCACCTTTTTAATGACTTGCTCTAATAGAAAATTCATTCTATCATGAGCAGATGGTTGACGTGATGGTTGGTCAAAAGCTGGGGAGTTATTCCTAGGTTTATACCTAAGGTTAAGGTGGTCTCTCTATCCTTCATTATAAATGTTGGAGTAGGGGTTATACTTCCTTTGGCCTTGGTTAGAGAACATAGCATTCACATCACCCCCTTGATGTGTAGGGCATGCATCAATAGCATGCACCTCTTAACAGCAAATACCACACACCACTGTTTTCTAAACTCCTCCAGTGACGAGTTTGTTCAGCATAGCAGTGATCTGAGACAACTAGGTCTCTACAAATGGACCCGAGCTAAGCTTATTGACCTTCTTAAACTGGGGTTCCCTAGTTCTAAATTGTTGAGTGTTTTGTGCCATGATATTAAATAATTCCATAGCCTGAGTTGGAGTCTTATTAACCAAAGCCCCCCACCCCCAATAGGCTCATACACCATATTTTTATCTATAGGTAGTAAACCTTCATAGAAATATTGAATTAATAATTGTTCAAAATTGATGTTGGGGACAACTAGCACATAATTTATTAAAATGTTCCCAATACTCATGGAAAGTTTCCCCATTCATTTGTTTAATTCCACATATTTCTTTTCTAATGGATCCAATTCTAGATGCGGGAAATTTTTTTTCCAAAAATGCTTTATGAACTTGGGTCCATGTAGTGAATGTTGCAGGGGGTAAATAATATAACCACTCTTTGGCCTTATCCTGAAGTGAGAAAGGAAAGGCTCTTAATCTAATTTGGTCCTGAGTGATACCCTCAGGTTGCATGGTCGAACATATAATAATGAACTCATTAATATGGCAATATGGGTCCTCACCAGGAAGTCCATGAAACTTAGGCAGTAAGTTTAAAAATTCAGAGTTTAATTTCAGTGGTCGGTCTAATACAGGATAAGTAATAGACGAAGGTTGAGTTTCCAAATTAGGTGCAGCAAGTTCAGGTAAAGTAGCCATCTCAACTTAAAAAACTTCACAACTTACCGATTTGGAGTTTACAGATTCAGAATCACTTACTTTACTTTCTGACACCTCAAACGTATGCTCCTTTTTCTCTTCCATCATACAACCACTCCTTAATCTCATAAACTAAAACAACCTATAAAAATAAAATACTAGAGTTATAACAAAACAATCAAAGTAGTAAAATTAAATAGAAGCAAACTAACGATTTTATTTTCCTTCCCCAGCAACGGCGCCAAAATTTGTAAAGCTTGTCGTAGAGTTACAAATTAGACCACTACTTTGATTTATAAATAAGATTTATAGCATAGGAAAGTAGGGATTGATCCCACGAGGAAAGATTATGATAATAAGCTAGTTTAAATCTGATTAAATTTACTACTCTAATTTTTTTTATTTCTTTTTATATTACTAAAACAAATCAAATTAAACAATTAAAAATCTGGAAAAATTACTTAATATTGCCTCTAAATATTATAAATTTAATTCTGGAAATAAAAACAGTAAATAGCTATCCTAAATATTCTGGAAAAATAAAAATAGAAATAATCACACATTATAAGACAGAAAATAATAAGTAGAAAATTAATATTAAAAATCTCATAAAGTAATCTAAATTAATATTATGAAATTTTATGGATCTATATCTCCAAAATTATATGTAATTAAATTCAAAAAAATTAAAAAAAATCAAATATGAAATTAGAGAAATAATCAACTGAACTAATATAAATCTAAAAATAAATAACAAAAGTACCTAGATTTTAAAATATAACTTTCTATACTTAATAAAACCCTAAAAATTACAAATTAAAAATTAAAAATTAAAAATGTAATTTTTTAGAATTATTAAAGTAAAAATCTGCACGTATTCAATTCACGAAATAATTCTGAAACATTATCTTGTAATTTCCAAAAATTACAAAATTAAATAGAAACAAATTAGGATACTAAATAAACCCCAAAATGAAATAAAATATGAAAAAAAAAACAAAAGGGACTATTTTCAACATAATTTCTAACAAACCAGCAAATAAATGGCAAAGTACAAAAGAAAAAAATTTGAAAATTTTAATCACACTAAAAACCAAAATATAACTAATCTAAAATCACTAAGATACTCCTAAAAGACTATTGTTTTGGGGGGCGGGGGGGGGGTGGAACGAAATTTATATTAAAGCTTATAAATTTAAGAATTAAAATTGACAAACTAAAGAAATTAACTAAAAACTAACAAATAATTGTCAAAGATACCAAATTTATGAAAAATACTTAGCATAATCTATATCCACCATGCAAATTAATATTTATCATCAACACACAAATTGATTTATCCATGAGTTAGATTGTAGAAGTCACCCACTAGCGGAACTTCCCCATATTTCCTTATATTATAGTTTATTTAGGTCAAGCCCTAATATAAACTCTACTAGTTTTGATAATCCTAACACCAGCGCAAGAATTTAATCAAACTAGAGCATTACATATTAGAAAAACATCATCTAATGTCGTGTAATCAATTTACCAGTAAATTGATTTAACAAAGATCTGTAATGATTACCTAATTAAAAGAGATAGGTTTCAGTCATCCATGATTAATTAGGGTGATACTTATGCCTAAAAGACTATAACTTTTACGTATTAAAGCCTTTTAAACTATCATATGAATTCGTATTAAACTAATTAGCATGCATTCTAATTAATCTAATGTGAACATCATAAACAATAAATACTAATCGTTATAGAATCATGAATAAAAATTACTCAAACATATTAAAAAATAAAATCACAATAATTAACCAAAGATTTCATGTTTCCACTAAACTAAACACAAAAAAATAAAATAAAATAAAATAAAAGAAATCAGGACAATATCACTTTGCTTTGCTGATGGTGATGATGCGTGATGATCGATGATGGTGATGATCGATTGTGAGAAAGAAGGGGTGGTGATGATATCAATAAAAGTGGTAGATTCCAAATCAATTACTTTCCCACTCATAGAAGAATGCAAATTAATATTGTGGTTTCTCGGGTTAAGAATAAAAGTAGAAGAAGAGGTTAATAAAAGTAATTGAGGCCTAATTTGTAGAAGAAATCTAGGAGAAGATGTTGGTGATGATGTGTGGCGTGATGAGGCTAGGTGTGCTGCTTGTGATGAGTGAGCTGAGGAGGTGAGAGGTAGGGTTTTTTTATAGTATTATTCTACTAGGGTTTTCTTCTTTGGACTCCTTCTCTTCCAAGTCTTCTAATTTCTCTTCAATTAGAAGTAATAATTTTGTATCCGTAACCTAAATATATCATTATGGAAATAATATTTCTGCATAAATCATTATTTTTGGACAGACTTGACAACTTAGCATGTAAAATCCGAACTTCGACGTCTTCTCTTCTCCTCTTTATTTTATTAACGCTTAACCTAAAAAATATATAAAATAAACTAAATTAGATGAAATAATATATATAATATAATCAAAATAAGTATTAAAACAATGCATGATTTATGACTTAACAGTTAGTGAAGCGGTTCGTCCGATCTCTTAAAGCAATAGCTTTCGACTGGGCGACTGACCTGGAGCCCAAATCCATCAATAACAAAGAACAAATGGAGTTAAGAGTTCCTCAATAGATTTTATAGCACTTAGCGCATTGTTAGTATGACAAAGTTAATAATACTAAGCGCGGGAAGGATGAACCTATCCTTGATTGCATTAATCCTTGGAGATCTCTTAGCCTTAAGTGCAAGAATCATTTGTCTAAAGCTTCAATTGTTGAAATGTGCACTTGAGGTATGGAGTGGGACTTACTTTATGTTTTACAGATGAGCAAGCGAAGTACATTTCAAGAGCTAGCTACTAAGGCGCATGAAATGGAAATGACGATAGCAAATCATCGTGGTAAGTTGTCTTTCTCCTACAAATTCAAGGACAAAAGTGAGACTAAGAAAAACTCTAAGCCTTCAAAGGCGTCGACAAAAGGATACCAAGGCCACTTCCATTGGGAAATTTGTACGGATTTCAGGGAAACATGGACAAGAAGAAAAGGAATGACGATCCTCGAGGGATGGTGGAAGAAGGCGACCTGCGTTAAAGGAGCCTTAAGATAAGAAGTTCTCATTTCCTGGTTCAAACTTGTTAGGAATGTTCTAAAGCTTAAGAACTAGATTATTAGAGCAAAGCGGTCAGAAGAGACTGGAAGGACTACCGACACAAATTATTGTCACTATCATCGAGTCATTAGCCATCCTCTCAAGAAGTGCATTACATTGAAGGAATGTATTATGCAGCTAGTAGGAAGGGAGGATCATACTGGACTTAGGTGACTCCATCAGAACCAACCATATTTCTACTGAAGTGGAGTAATCTCCTCCACCATGGCAGTAAAGGCCTACTCGATCTCATGAGTAGAAGATAATAGATGTCGAAAAATCAATAAAAGATGTTGCTTAGTATGCTGCTTGTAACATTGACATCAGTATTACTAATGATAACCTACTGTTGGGCTTTAAGCCTCACAATCACCCCTTGTTCATCATTGGCTATAAAAATTCAAGTAGATCCTTCCAAATAGAGGGTTAGCTATTAAAATCATGCCTAAGTCTCCAATGAATGACTTAGGCATCACAGTTGAAGAGCTTTCTAAGAGACGAATGGTGATCTAAGGGTTTAGCCCAAAGAGTCAGCATGTGATCGACATGATTCGCCTCGAACAGGTAATGGATGACCTATCGACGTCTTCAATCTTCCATGTAATGGACTCTAAGAATTTCTACAAACTACCAGTTAGGCGTCCATGGATAACTTTCCACCAACGTCTCAAGTACTATCATGACGATAAAAGGATGATCAATGCCGATATCGGGCCATTCACTAAGGCATAGTCACTTTTTATCAATGCTAAACTCTTTGAAGAAGGTTCTGCACCTAAGGAGATCATGATATTAACAATTTCTTCTACAACTAAAGTTGACTCAAAAGTTTTCAAGGATACATAGGTGGCAATGGGGTAGGATGGTGACAATGGATGACCGGTTTTGAGCTATGTTCCCATATCCCATGGTAACAAAGAAGAATTTCCCTTTAGTGGAGTTATAAAGGGAGAACATAAAGGTAAGATTATCAAGAAGGTTAGTGAGGCAAGCATGAGTGCCCTTAAGGAACATGCCACATTGCAAACCTAAAAAGCGTACTAGCCAAAAGTTAGCAGACACTCTCTCCCTGGGTTTGTCTCTTCTTCCAAGGCCTTATTAAAAGACGATGATGACGTGCCACATACAGGAACTAAGAAGGGATTCGATCCAAATGCATACAAACTTATGGAAAAAGCTGTTTATGGTGTTCAAAATCCAACTACCTTAGGAAAGGCAATTAAAGTAAGGCCACATAGTCTTAATGAAACTGGAAAAAAAAAGATCATAGAGCAAGAGGGTTTAGTAGGTGCCTCTAAAGCTGAACCAAGCTATGTGCTACCTCAGTCGATCAAAATATCTGGATGATGGAAGGCCAAATAATCAGCAACCCAACACATCTCCGCTGAAGAGATAAATGGGAGTGAAGAGTAGGATGTTCCAAATAGCATAAAGACTTTCGTATTTGATAGGCTACAACCATGCACTTCGAAGACACATCCATCTATCTTTAACAGAACTTGGGGATGCCGAAATCCCATCCCTTCTATGTTTCAAAGGATAAACGGGGATGCACGGCCAAAGCCTTTAATATTCAACAAGATCAATGAGGGAGCAAAACCATCCAAGACACAATCCTAGGAGCTCAAAATTTTAGTTCTCAATCATTTAGGTTTACGAATGAGGTACAAAGTCCTATCCCTTCATGCATAAAATAGTTTTCAACTCTCGACATCAAGTTGAATGGCTCGCTAAGAGAAAGAAGGTGCATTGTGATCTTTACTTATCAACAAAGTAACTCTAACTCCAACAAATAGGAAGAACCAGAAGTGGATTCTTCTTCTAATCATATCATAGTTCGAGAATGCAAGGATTCAGATTCAGAGATAGTGATGCAGAGAAAGGCATCATAAAGAGTTCCAATGATCCAAACCAAGACTAGGGCACTACTCAAGCAAAGGAAGACCAAGGTAAGCAAGCATTGATCACTCATATTCACGCCTTGTTCTCCGATTCAAATCCAAAACCAAAACTCAGCATGGTTTCGGATGGTATGTTCTGTGGAGTTTCCAAGATGTCCTATAGGCAAGTCCTACTTTATTAGACTCCTTAAAGTGTCTATTTTTGCCAAGGAAACTCAATTTAGGCCTAACTATTGGGCATTTTTCTACACTAGTCCAAACAAACAAGGTATGTGGAATTGACCTCTTTCTGCCTGTCATGAAAGATTAGGTGGGATCACCACCTAAAACCTGATTTAGGACTATTATTTTTGTTCAGGATGATATCCAACTTCCATGGGTACCAATTCATGCAAATAAATCAAGATCAAGCCAAGTTCTCCATGAGGTTTCAATTACACCTAGTTGACCGTCGCAGTTTGGGCTCTATTCTGCCCCGGTTTGCGTTTCTCACTCTTTTTCTTACTTAAACCTAATTTAGGGTTGATGTTTCCACTTGGGATGCTTATTAACATCTTAAGGAACTTATGCATACATTAAAATCAGTTCTAAGTTGAGTATAGGTTGGAGAACTAGATTGATCATTTTACATGCTGAACTGGGTTAACTAAGCCTAATGGAACTATTTTGACTTTACATTGGTTTTCCTTAATTACGAGGGATTTGTGAACTACCTACTTGCTCCCTTGGCATCTTTAATGAGTACAGACATCATCATAAGATTTTTTGCAGCTTTGGAAGGCAAGTAAGCCAATTAGGAAAGAGATTGAGAACCACTTGCATTCTAATTGGCTTGTCGTAAAGCAAACTATAGCAGCCTACCTTTTCTCTCTTTCCCATGTGCAAGTTGCTTACTTAGAGTTGATTAAGCATGTTCAAGCTTGAGTTTAGTTTAGACAGCATGTGTTTACTACTCAGACTTTGTAATTAGCTTAAGTTAGTTTAAACAGCAGCCTACCTTTTCTCTCTTTCCCATGTGCAAGTTGCTTACTTAGAGTTAATTAAGCATGTTCAAGCTTGAGTTTAGTTTAAACGACATGTCTTTACTATACTCAGACTTTGTAATTAGCTTAAGTTAAGCTTATTTTGTATTTCAGTTAAGCTAAGCTAGATTAAGGTTTGCTAATTAGGAAGGAACCTACCTTCTTTCATGACTGCTTAGGAGACGTGTATATATATGCCTGCTTGTTGTAATTAGATTTCATGAATAAAAAAAGCTTAAGCTTCATGTTCAAACACACTCCTCTTAAATCTCACTTAAACAATCTGTTTCATTGCTTATTTAAGTGGTTTCGTTTACTCTGAACTTGGTGGCATTTCCTTTAGGTTTTAGAGGGTGGAATCCTTCTGCTAGCTTGGGTGATGGCTTGCCTTTATCCCTTGCATATCCCCTATTTTCAGTCCAAACTCCATTTCTGCTCATATTCAAGCTCATTGCCCGGATTGCATACTACATTGCTTGAGTTTTCCTTAAGCTCACGCATTAGATAAAGCCTGTAGGGACTCCTAAAACCCTTGAAGATAGTCGGTAGGCTATCATTGATAATCTAGGGGAATTAAATCTTAAAACTGCCAAGGAACCTCGCCCTATCTATGTAAGTTCATTGCTTATAACGGAGGAAGAAAATAAGTCCTTTGATCTCTTCTCAAATTACAACGACATGCTTGTATGGAGTAACAACGAAATGCAAGGGCTCAATCCCAAAGTCGCAGTCTATCACCTCTCCATCAAGAGGGGTGTTTCTCCAAAGTACCAGCCTCAGTGGCATTTCTTTCTAAAGTTGAAACTCAAAATTGAAAAAGAAGTGAACAAACGCATAGAAGTGGGTTTCATTTGTGAGGTAAGGTACCTAACCGGGATCACAAATGTTGTTCCTATAAGGAAGAAAAATTAACGACTTTGCATCTCTATAGATTTCTGGGATCTTGATCACGCATGTTCAAAAGATGACTTCCTCCTGCCGATCACAGAGCTCATGATTGATTCAACTATGGGACAAGAGGCCTTATCATTCATAGATTGTACTACAAGATATAACTAAATCCAGATTGCACCAGAAGACTAGGAGGCTAGGGCCATTCATACACCCAAAGGCATATTTTGCTATAAAGTGATGCCCTTTGGTCTAAAGAATGTGGGGGCAACATATCAAAGGGCAATGCAAAGCATTTTTATTGATATGCTCCACAAGACAGTTTATTGTTACATTAATGATTTAGTGGTCCAATCCGAAATGAGGTTAGACCACATTATAGACATTCATAGGGTCTCCGACCGACTAGGAAAGTGTCAACTGAAGATGAACCCATTCAAGTGTGCATTTGGCGTTACTTTTGGAAAGTTTTTAGGTTTCATCATTCGCTATAGGGGAATGAACATTGACCGATCCAAGATTAAAGAATTCAGGGAATGTCTGAGCCTAAAAATCTCAAAGAACTTTGTGATGTTCATGGTCGCTTGGTGTATATTTGAAGGTTCATATCAAATATCGCTGGTCGTTGCCATCCCTTTAGCTACGTCATGAAGAAAGGACGACATTTTGAATAGAACAAGTCATGCCATAAAACTTTCGAGAAAATTAAGAAGTATTTGTCAAATCCTCCAGTTGTGGGAGCACTGATTCCAGGCAAGCCTCTTATTTGCACCAAAAATACGATATTTGTACAATAACTTTATACCCAATTTATGCTTGAAATAATTGTTATTATGAGATTTTTATTTGATTTTATTTGATTTTTTAGGTGAATAAATTGGAAAAAAGCAAGGTAAAAATAAGAAAAATAAAACCTAAATCTACCCAACCCTAGCCTCGCAAGCGCTGGCACGTGACACTCCCTTCCCCTTAATCCCCTCTGTCCTCTCAGTTCCAGTTGCCAAAAAAACCCCCAAACCCGACACCACTATCTAAGCTTCACCATCGTCATCCTCTCTCTCTCTCGAACTCATCTCTCTCTTTGAAAACTCCATCAACCAGCACCATCATCTCATCTCATCCTCATCTAGCATCATGCACCACGATTCATGTGACGACAGGTCACACATCACCATCTCGACCGTCCACCTCAATCCCCATATCAATGGTGAAGAAGAGAAGGGGAGAGACCATAACTCGAGGTTGCGGTGCTAGAACTAGGTATTTTAGTTTTAGTTTTTTAAGCTTTCGTTTAAGTGTTTTTAGTTTCAATCGCAGTTTAGTAGATTAGGGCTTTGAATTGTTTTCATCTATGCAATTTTCGAATGTCAGATTGGATTTTTTTTTATATTGCAATTTCGTATAATCAAAGCTTAATTTGTTGATTTAGGTAGCTTATCACAATCTTCGGTTGTAATTGCAACGTTTTTTAGGTTTGGTATTGAGCAATTGCGATACACCCCCTTCCCCTGTTTTTCCTTGCTTGTTCCTCGAAGCTCAAATGACGTGTTAATGGTGTTTCAGCCATGTTTGAGCAAGCTTCAATCCCTTTTGGATTTTTTCTGGGCCACTATGGGCTAACTCAAGATCTTCACTCCTGTTTTGCCTCCTTTGTTTTTCACTATCCTTCTCTGCCCTTCTCTTTAAATTGGGTCAGTAAGTGCTCAGTAGGAGATTGGTTTGGAGTTTTGAGAAACTTGGAAGTCATGTTGAATCCTTTTCCCCATTTATGCTACAAGTCTAGTGCTATTCTTTCTCCACTGTGGTTATTTCTATGTTTGTGCATCTTGAAAGACCTTGTTCATCTTGGTTTACTGGGTTAGTTGTGACTATAATTTGCTTCCTTCTTGCTTGTAGTTTCATTAAATCATGATGTGCATTCTTATTTTCAAGTTTTTGAAGGTTGAGTTTAGTTTTGCTACTTTATCTAGCTTAAAGAATATTAGAGTTCGTGAATAATTAGGGATTATTTAGAATTTGATCCACTTATAATCCATAGTTTCAGTTGTTTATTGTGTTAATTTAGAATGATTCTAGCTTAGTTATTTTCATGTTTAGTGATCATGACCTCATTCTCATCCTCGTCTCTATGGAGACAACCCACGAGTACTACAATAATAGTCGTATACTTGCGGCATTTTATTTACACTCGAAATTATTATACAAGTTTTTGGCGTCATTGTCAGGGACGACGACATGAGATCAAGTCGCATTTTCTTTTTCTCAACTACTTTTTTTCATTAGTTGCATAGATCTTGTTTAATTTGTTTATTTCATTATTAGTGTTGCTAACTTAATTCATTTCTTAAAAATTCCCAAAATCCAAAGACATTAGAAAAGTCAAGAGAATTGACAAAAATTGGAAAAACCTTTGAAAACCCCTAAAAATTGAAAAATTAGAAAAACTTGAAAAACAAAATGGCAAGTTTCTATTTCCCTCAGTTTGAGCATGAAATATTTTGGCGATATTTGAATAGATTGAATGAATTTCGTGCTCAATGTGTTGATTATTGCTTTGAGAAATGGGAAATTTACCAAGTGATATTTGAGGATCTTAATGATGAATATAGGGGTCATGTTGAGACTAAGTACCCCGGGGGTTTGGATTGTTTATTCACTAAGACTCCCGATGAGATTTGGGATTTCTTTGAGTATTTGGCTCATTATACTTGAGAGTATGACAACGCTGGAGAAACTTTTAGTCACCCCCTCCCAACCTTTATATGATGCATTGTATATCTTTAGATGAGAGTCAGTTTGAGGGTATATCTTATAAGCACTCTCATACTCCATGTAATCCTGTTTCATGTGACTATTGTGAGTCCTTTGATCATGATGTTGATACTTGTCCATTACTTGGTAAACCACACAGATTAGCGGCATTGGCTACCTTTAATAAGGAGACTTACTTGCAGAGTTTATTCCAGCCTGACCTTAGTTTGGGTTCTCCTACACATGAGGTTAGGTCTTTTGATGACTCTCATGTTAGGAGTGAGCCACTGATTCCTTTAGGGCATGATTATTATGATGATACAACTTCTGATGACCTAAAGAAATTGAGTGATCCCTCATCGCCTTTAGCAGTTGTACCCTCCCTAGATTTTAGCACAGTTAGTGACCCCCCTGGGAGTAGTCTAACCATTCATGACTCATCTCTTCCTTTGGCTCCCTTAGCAGAGCTTGAGGAGAGAGATGGTTTTGAGACTGATGCTAGTTCTTATAGTTAGTGTGGCATATTAGTCGAGTTAGAGGATATCTTTTCTGAGGAGCATTCTCTTGATGAGCCTTATGATGTAGAGTTTAGTGAAGTTTCACCTCCTGATGAGCATAGTGATCCCATTTCTATTGAGTCTTTCCCTGACTTAGTTCTCCCCCCTCCCATTTCATCCCTTTCATTTCCCCTCCCTCCTTTTCTTCCGTCTCTAGATCCTCCTGAGTCCACTTTTGTAGAGTTTGAGACTTCTGTGCTTCGTACTCCTTGTTTAGATCAAACTCTTGATGATACTGACATAGATAGACTCGAGGATCACTTTGAGGTGAAGGACTTGACTTTAAGCCATCCTATGAGCTTTCATTTTCATATATCATTTGATTGGCCTTGCCTTGGTCTTTTCCCCTCCTCCTTTAGAGATGTTGGACTTCACTTTGATCATTCATACCACTCTCGATGGTCTTTGCATTCATATAGCCATACACATCTCTTTTCTGTTTAGGCCGGGAACTTTGATAGGCTGAAGAGAGCCTTGACTTCCATTGCATTTTTGCAATTTATTTGGGCTACACCTCTCGTTCCTAACTATTTCCATTTCTGTGAGGAATATGCCCATATGTTTGACAAGTTGGTTTGAAGCGTTTGTTAGTTTTGATGAGTAGCAGCTTATGAGTTGTGATGGAGTGGTTGATGCTCCATGGACTTTCTTGACGTCATCTAAGTGGGGCATTTAGTTTGGGTACAATCTATATCCAAGCTGGTATGATCGTTCCACCCTTCCCTCTTCTCCTTTTCTTTTCTTTTCTTTCTTTTTGTACATAGTTGTGGACATGTAGGATTGTTTTCTTTTCTTTTTCTATGTAGTTGTGGATATTTAGGACTGTGATTGTATGGGTGATTGATCATGAGGAGAATTTTTGGATTTGTTGAGCCATGTTGGGTATCATCACCCTTGATTGTATTTTGTTTTATAAATACTCGTTAGTTATGGATATCTAGGATTGTTTTTATGTTTTTGTTTGTTTTCTTGGTTTGTGTGTTTCGGTTTTTCTTTGGTTTTGTTTTTGTTTCATAATTTGTTTTTGTTCTTTTTTTGGTGTTTTAGTGATTTTGTTGTGGTCTTGTATTTTGTTTTTTTTTTCTTTTTTCTCTTGCTTTGTTTTAGGTTTCTTTTGCATTAGTTTGGTATTTAGTCAATCAGTTCTTGGTTTTGTTTTGTTTTGATTTTGGTAATTATGATTGTTTTGGACTTAGTTTGTTTTGTTTTGGTTTTAGTTTTTTTTTTTTTTGCTTTCTTTTGTGATTTTGGTTTTTGGTTTTTGTAAATAGGTGTGTTTGGTTTTATTTTGGTTTTGGTTGTGGTTTTGATTTTGATGTTGATCTTGGCGATTTAGTTTTTGGTTTTGTTTTTTATTTTTGGTGGTATCCTAGTTTGTATATACCTGTGCAGTTGTGTTGGTTTTATAGTTGTACAGCTCCTATGATTGCTTTTGGGCACCTTGGTTCCCACAATGAGGACATTGTGAACTTTTGGAGTAGGGGTGAGGTGCCCATTTGTACATATTTTTCGAAAATTTTCAAACATTCAAAAAAAATTTTGTTTTTCTTTTGGGATTTGTGTGATCTCTTTAGCAATTGTGATCCCACGTTGCTAGGTTATTGAGTTATATATAAATAGATTTTGCATGATGAGATGTTTAGTTGAGGATGTAGACTCGATTTTTCATAATAACTCTATCTCGTATGTGTGATTTGTGACTACCTTGCTCAGTTTACCGTCAATTCTTAGGGTCTTATTGTTAAGTTGGCATGTGAACTATTTGTTTGCCGAAATTGCCTTTTAAGCACTTGAAAAATGAAAAAAAAAAAGAAAGAAGGAAAGGAAAATGTCTAAAAAGTGAATAAAAACCCAGGCACCAATGTTCATAGCCACTGTATTTACTTCATATCTTTAATTAGCTTGAATATGTGCTATTTTACTTGATTTTTCACATTTGTTTGGGCAATGAAATTACTGCTTTGCACAATCGAATAAAACTCCTTTTTAGGGAAGGCCCGAATATTTGTAAATCAAGCGGGTTTAGGGTGAGTGCGTTATTATTCTTGAAAAAAAAGAAAAAAATGAAAAAAAAAGAGCAAATAAGGCAATTAGGTAGGGAAACGGAGATCGTGTCAATATTAGTAACTTGATTCATAAGAGTTGATACACGTTTGCACATGCACCAAGGTATACATATCATTGCATATTGTGTATGGGGAGGAAAATGAGAGTTGAGATGCTTCTTTTGACTTGGATATCTTTTTGATTGTTCATTCTATTTGTATACATTTCGTGACTTGGTTGCTAAGGTCATGCAATTGCTTGACTTGTGTACATGATTTTCCCATTATTTGTATTTATGTTCAAGTTTTGAAAAGCCAAAAAGATTTTCCTTTGTTTTTGAAATGATTTTTTGGGTATTGCACTTGAAAACCCTCATGAGACCTCACTCGTCCACTTGGGAAATCAAGGGGTTGCTAAATATAGTCGTGATTTCCACGAAAATGAGTTAGGATTTTCTTTTTCTTATTTTCTATTTCTTTTTAGTTAGTTTAGTTGTTTTACTCGAGGACGAGCAAAATCTTGGTGTGCAGGTATTTATTTGCACCAAAAATAAGATATTTGTACAATACCTTTATACCCGATTTGCGCTCGAAATAATTGCTATTTTTAGACTTTTATTTTATTTTATTTTATTTTATAGGTGTTGAATAAATTGGAAAAAAGCAAGGTAAAAACAAAAAAAAAATAAAACCTAAATCTACCCAACCCCAGCCTCGCACGCGCCTGGCATGTGACACTCTCTTCCCCTTAATCCCTTCACTCTCTCTCTCTCTCCCCTCTCGGATCCAGCTGCCAGAAAAAACCCTAAACCCGACATCACCATCTGAGCTTCACCATCTTCATCCTCTCTCTTTCTCAAACTCATCTCTCTTTGAAAACTCCATCAACCAGCACCACCATCACATCTCATCCTATCCTCATCCACCATCGTGCACCACCATTCATACGAGAAAGCCAACACATCACCATCTCGATCATCCACCTCAATCCCCTGATTGACGCTGAAGAAGAGAAGTGGAACAATTGTAAATCGAGATTGTGGCGCCAATTAGGTATTAATTAGGTTATAGTTTTAGTGTTTCAGGTTTTAATTTTAGTGTTTTTAGTTCCGATTGTAGTTTACTGGATTAGGGCTTGGAATCGTTTTCATCTATGCAATTTTCGAATGTCAGATTGGGTTATTTTTAGATTACAATTTCGTATAATCAAAGCTTAATTTGTTGATTTGGGTAGTTTATCGCAATCATCAATTGTAATTGCAATGTTTTTTAGTTTTGGTATTAAGCAATTTCGATACATCCCCTTCCCCTATTTTTCCTTACTTGTTCCTGGAAGCTCAAATGACTCGTTAATGGTGTCTTAGCCATGTTTGGGCAAGCTTGACGCCCTTTTAGGTTTTTTCTGGGTCACTATGGGCTAGCTCAAGATCTTCACTTCTATTCTGCCTCCTCTGTTTTTCACTATCCTTCTCTGCCCTTCTCTTCAAATTGGGTCAGTATGTGCTCAGTAGGAGATTGGTTTGGAGTTTTGAGAAACTTGGAAGTCATGTTGAATCCCCCCCTTATGCTAGAGGTCTGGTGTTATTCTTTCTCCACTGTGCTTATTTCTGTGTTTGTGCATCTTGAAAGACCTTGTTCATCTTGGTTTACTAGGTTAGTTGTGACTATAATTTGCTTCCTTCTTGCTTGTAGTTTGATTAAATCATGATGCGCATTCTTATTTTCAAGTTTATGAAGGTTGAATTTAGTTTTGCTACTTTATCTAACTTAAAGAATATTAGAGTTTGCGAATAATTAGGGATTTTTTAGAACTTGATCCATTTATAATCCATAGTTTCAGTTGTTTATTGAGTTAATTTAGAAAGGTGCTAGCTTAGTTATTTTCATATTTAATGATCATGATCTCATTCTCATCCTCATTCCTGTGGAGACGACCCTTATGTAATATGATGATAATCATATACGTGCGGCATTTATTTACACTTGAAATTATCATACACCTCTTATAGTCTACATCGTGGATCAAGAACCATCATTAGGAGCATTATGCATTCAAACAAATAAGGAAGGAAAATAAGTGGTTTTGTACTACTTAAGTCGTACACTGCGTGGGGCAAAATTAAAGTACTCTTCCATGGAAAAGGTTTGCTTATCACTTGTGTTTGTTGTTCAAAAACTAAGGTATTACATGTTGTATATACAATGCAAGTGTTTTCTAAGGCTGATCCCATTAAGCACATCCTGTCAAGGCCAATTCTCAATGGGCGACTTGCAAAGTGGGCTATGATATTGAAGTAGCGTGATCTTGTCTACGTGCCAAAGAAGGCGGTTAAAGGGAAAGTGCTAGCAGATTTCTTAGCAGATCCCCCAATTCCTGACAATTGTTAGCTAAATGATGACTTGCCATGTGAGGATATATTCTTTGTCGATATTCTCCCACCTTGCAAAGTGTACTTTGATAAAGCTACGAGAAACAATGGGGTGGGTACAGGTGTAGTGCTTATCTCCCTTGAAAAGCATGCCCTCACTTATTCATTTGTGCTAACTCACTTGTGTTCAAATAACATGACCGAGTATCAAGTGTTAATCTTGGGCTTCCAATTGTCTATTGAAATGGGAGCTAAACATTTCACCATCTATGGTAATTAGTCATCAAACATCTTCTTGAGGAGTATGAAGTCAAACAGGATGTCATTTCATACCACGAATGTGCTTGAGATTGCCAAACAAGCTTGAAACTGTCAAGTTAGAGCATGTTCCTAGGAGTATCAATTGGATGGACGACACGCTTGCAAATCATGCAGCCACTTTGGCACTGGACTTTAAAGAAAACATGAATGTCCTATGTGTAATCAATGGGTTGTTGAACCCTATGATGAAGAGTTTGAGGAATATATCAATGTAGTCAGTGCTTAAGAAGTAGGTGAAGAAGATTAGGGTCAACCACTTATTGATTACTGATAGCATGGGAAGTTCCCTAGTGATCCAAAGTATGAGACAAAAATTACACGAAGAGCTCCCCACCTCCTTTACTTCAACGAGACTCTTCGTTAGCCTTCCTTCCTCAGCCTTTGGTTGTGATGCTTAGATAACAAAGAGGCAAGACAATAATGAAAGAAGTACATTCAGGAGTATGTGGTGCATATCAGGCAGGGCTTAGATTGTATGATCACATCCAGAGTATGGGCTACTATTGGCCTACTATGGTGCAGGACTACATCAACTATGTAAAGAGGTATGAGCCTTGCATGTTTCATGCCAATTTTATTCATCAAACCTCTTAAACTACTCCATTTGATTGTGGCATCTTGGCCATTTGAAGCTTGGGGGCCTGATATTATGGGACCTATCACTTTGAAGTCTTCTACTAGCCACTCGTACATCCTGGCAGCAACAGACTATTTTTCCAAATGGGTAGAAGCAATTTTGCTAATAGAAGTTAAAAAGGAGAACTTCATTGATTTTATTTAAACACAAATCATCTACTGGTGTGGCATTCCTTGATATATTATCACTAACAATGGCAAACCATTTGTTAACAAGCTGGTGACTTACCTCTGAGAAAAGTTTAAGTTTGTTTAGCACAACTATTCAATGTACAATGCACTTGTAAATGGGTTGGTAGAGGCTTTCAATAACATGATTTGCAACTTACAAAGCAAAGTGGTGGCCAAGTAAGCAGGATTAGCATGAAAGATTAGGAGAGGCACTTTGGCTAATAGAACCACTTTCAAGACGCTAACTCAATCAACTCCTTTTGCTCTGGTGTATTAGATTGAAGTAGTATTGCCTTTAGAACCTCAAATTCCTTCACTGTACATTGGCTTACAAGAAGGCTTAACCAAAGATGAAAACCATAAGCAGTATTTGGTGGAGCTCAAGGCTCTTAATGAAAAAAGACTTCAAACGCAATAAGGGTAGGAATGCTATTGACCACTGTCACAAGCGCATGAGTAGTTTTAGTATAGATAAAAAGATCACTCCTCAGGGACCAATGTAATCTATCAAGTTTTTGTCTATCAAAATATGCTAAGTAAAATTCTAATTCACGAGGGTTCGATTTAACAATTTCTAATTCACTAAGTTTAAATCAATTAAGGAAAAACGCCTAGGAATTCATGCAGTTATGAAAGTTGATTGGATCAAAATGATAAGGATGTGCTTTTCTCTAATCGGTTAATCTCAAGGAATTGAAATCTCTCTAAAAATCTTGTCTATTCTTTCGAAATCAACCAAATTTGCCTAAACTAAGCAAAAGTCATTCTTTCAAACTAATTTGCCTTAATCCAAGTTAAACATCTTCGATTACTCTCTAGTCCTCCTAACATGCAAATCTCTCTTTCGAGATGACATTATGTCAAGTTTTATCAAGCAATCTAACAATCAAATGTCACCTTTCAGTTTTTCACTCAATTGTTTCAAGTGCACAAGCAAATTTTGGCTAAAAATCTACTCACAACATGATAATTACTTGACAGAACCAACTTAAACCGATCATGAAATAAGCACAATTCTATAGATTAAAAACATGATCCAATTACACTTTCATAAACTACTAAATTCCAAGACAAAATAAACTACTCACATATGATAAAAAAAATCAAACAACTAACAATGTTTTGGTAAATTCTGAGAGAAAGGGCTTGACTGAGATAGCCTTCAACCAAGGGTTTCAAACTGCCTCAAAATCAAACACTTACTCTCAAGATTTCTCTCTAGAACAATAACCAAACTAAGAATCTAAATTGAAAAGAAGAAATTTAAGAAAGAGAATTGAACTATGCTATGCTTGCTTCTTCCTTCTCTACTGCTGAATGACACCTTTTACAGAAAAATCTAGATGTTTTCAGCCACACAACTGAAGGAAAATGAAGAGGCAATAGTTTCACCCCTCACCACGGTCCGACCGTGGTCTTGGCTAGAACTAATTTTCTATTCTTTTTTCACTCCACGGGCATAATAGCACATGGGTGTTGGTGGGGGAGGTCAAAATATGGCCAATAAGGGTCAAATGCAGGGTAAAAAGATTTAAACTCCTGCAAAACACATCAAACAACCATACTCAAGCATAAATCGAGAATAGGAGTATAGATTATGACTTAAAGCACATAATTCTCCTAAAAATGTGGCAAAATAATCCTGAAATGATGTATACGTTAAGCACTTATCAAACTCCCCCTTGCTTAAATTGTTGCTTGTCTTCAAGCAATGCTAAAAATCAAAAATATATAGAACCCGCTTAGGATAGATATAAGTAACATTCCAATGGCAAAGCAGATCCAAAGGTATCCCAAAAAGATGAGAAAAATCATTAGCAAACATATTTAGGGAATGAAATTTTCAAAAAATTACTTGATAGACCACAATGTCAAACTTGAATCAATCCCCCCAAATAGTCAATTACAGTCATTCAACATATGAAACAAATGAAGCTAGCAAAGGCCAGTAGAACCTCACTATAGTTATATGGCACTCATTACTCATGTGTTTGAAAATGTATATATACATAAAGGTTTCCTCAATTCTCATTCCTTAGACTCAAATCTACCATAAGCTTGACAAGTCTCTCAAATTCGCCATCACTAAAATGCAAATACACTAGACAATCATGACGAATTTCATAAGTTTGTAATGGGGCTATGGGTAAAGGTAAGTAGGGAACAAATGTTTTGGAAATAAGGAGCTAGAAGCCATAGAATAAGAGCTAAACGATTCCAATACACCATAGTACATCCGTCTTAGACCATTATAAGTTATCAACAGAATACATCCCCAATTGAGAGAGAAAGAGTTGAAAATCAAAAGAAAATTCCATAAGGCTAATACTTTCTTCCTTTTTTTTCACTTTTCTCCTTTTTTTCTTTTTTTGGTGTTTTTTTTCCCTTGTTTTGTTTTTCAAATGAGTTACCCAAGGGAAATCTGTAACAAACTTTAAATTCGAACTCTTCTCTAATCTTTGTACAATTAGATAAGGCATTTATCAAGATGTCACATCCCTTCACCAAACAACCAAAACCCACTAAAAGATAGCAATCCACCTTACTAATGCCCTGTCGGACTTGATGCAAAAGAATGAAACGCTCCTCTAGTCTTTGCTTAAGGATAAGATAATCATTTGGCCATAGGCTATAATAGGAGGTTCAAATAAAAAAATGGATATAGGCTGAAAGGACTAGCAAGGGATATATTATACAACAAAGGTGGCTATTTGGCCGTTGGTTTTAACAAATCAAAGAAAAATGCCTCAATATATATTGCCTAAATGCATATGTGAAATGTGATCTTGAATGAGAATCAAAGCAAGTTCTAAAGAAACAATATCAATGAAGAGTCATACATGAAAGACAATATGAGACTAAATTGATAAATAGTCTCTAAAAGCTCAAATCCTCACAAGAAGTCTACCAAGGTCATAACTAGCTCATTAGTAAACACATGCTAAAATTCATGTAAAGACTCATGCGGTAATCAACTCGCACTCAATATGTGGTCAAGACATGGATCTCGTTTTCCCAAACTCATTCTCAAACATTTTATGTACAATTTGAAGAAATCAAAGGATCACACTAAACCAAAGAAGTCTACCAAATCCAAAAAGATCATCATTGGAGGATTTTGTTTCAATTTTTTCTTTTTTTTCTTTAGTACATGCATGCTCCTAATAATAATGCAAACGAAAATGCAAAGGGACTGGTAAAAGAAAAAACTAAAATGCAACAAAAACTAAAATGCAACTTAGAATGAAAAGAAAACTAAATGCACTTTCTAAAATACTAGTAAAAAAATTAAAACCTGAAACAAAAACTCCGAAAACTATCACAAACAACATATACAAAGCACAAGCACACCAACCAAATCAGGCATCAGACGCCAAATATAATGACTAACTCACCCATGCTTAAATCACACATTGCCCTCAATGTGGGCACATAATAGAAAAAGGGAAGGGGAGTAGCACAAAGCAATCAGAAATGATGTGGTGGAGGAGGATGGGGTGGTTAAGAAGAAGAACTAGGTCCTACTTGACTAAAATGAGGGGCGGGATAATGGGGTGTAGGTGGAACATCCTCATCACCAATAGGTACCAAATAAAGGTTAGCCTGGTGAAGTAAGGTAGTTCGATCGACATTGGGAAGCGGAAAAAGCCGGTCCCCAAGGTAAATCCAACATAAATGCCCAGCCTTAACTTTACAAAAGTTCATAATTTCAAAAGCAGCATGATCAAGCCGCTCAGACCCGACAACTCTCCTCTCAAGGTTAGGCTCAATACCCAAAAATCTAGCGATAGTAGTCACGATCCCACTTATGACTATCCTACCTTTAGTGCTAATAGTAGTACTATGCAACTACCTAGCTAAAAATGAATCAAGGTTAAGCTAGACACCATCAAGCACACAGGAAAAAAAGTACAACTCAGATAATCTCGGGACATTCAGACTATCGTCTTGAGTAAAGAAATAACAAGCCAAGATACGTTGAGCTACTCTAATGCAAAGATTCCTAATATGAGTGCACTTCGATGAACTAGTGTTGTACCTAACACTCCCCGAAAGTTCGCCCCATAATGCATTCGTGTTGAATTCCCAGGGGACTTGGCAGTTTGGTAAATCCATGCTAGGTGGAAAACCAAATATTCCATTAAAGGTACCTAAGTTCAACTCGTAAAATTATCCCTGCAATTAAAAGGATATGTACCCGGCTTGACATTGAGGCCCTCTAGTGACCTCGACATGGAGTGTACTTAGGAACTCTAGGGTTAGGTCTCGGTATGTATGTTCTTTTATTTCTAGAAAGTGTCCCATACCACCTCATGCAAATAACCACTGAATATCATCCAACATTCCTAATCTAGCTAACAATTCCTCATCATAATATCTAGTTGCCACAACCATGCGTTCATTTAAACAAGTGTATCTAGCAATATGATCAGGATGCATTAAACCAAGGGGGTGAGGAATGTTACCTTGAGCTCGCGCATTAGTGGAGGTTCAGGATGTCCTTTGAGCTCGGGTTGGTGCTTGACTTGAAGATCCAACCTCCTTGATACTCCTTTGTCTTTTAGTAGGTGCCATTATTGCAAAATGAAAGAAAAACCAAAACTAAAACCTAAATAAGAAAATTTGTGGAAGAAAAATGAAGATTTTAAGTAAAAAGAAGAAGAATAAGAGAGAGAAAAAGATGGGTATGGTCGATGAGTGAAGTGAGAAGAGTTTGAAGAAGAAGATGAAGATGAAGAAAGTGATGAAATTTGTGTGGAGCAAGGAAAGATTAAGTGAAAAGGGATGTTTTTGGGTGAAAATGGGTGAAAATTTGAGAAGAAATGAGATAAGAATGGAGGTTGTAGTTATGGAGGTTTAGAGAGAGAAAATGAAGGTAAAGAGAGGGAGTGTCGTGAAGAAGATGAAATGTGAGGAAAAGTAAGGGGGCACCGCAGTCAAAGACCTGACTGTGGGCCGTAGCAGGATACCACGGACCGTGGCATTCACCATGGTCCGACCGTGGTGTTTGCTGGTCCTGATTTTTTCAATTTTTCTACGTTGGCACCCCACGGCCGCGGTGCTAGGTACCCTGGCCTTGGTGCCAAAAATTTTATTCCATATATTTTTTCCTTTTTTTTCCTAAACTGCAAAAAATAGTGAAACTCAAAGATAAAGAAAAAAAGGAAAAGAGCTTAGGTTGCCTCCCAACAAGCGTTCTTTTAAGGTCAAGAACTTGACCCTTCTTCTATACTTGTTCTAGATTAGTAAGTGTATGGACATTAGATTTATCAATAGGTTGTCCCACAAGATATGGTTTTAATAGCTATCCATTAACTATGAACGCACCGGTGGACTCACTCCATATTTCAACTGCTCCATTGGGTTGAATTTTGGTGATCCTAAATAGTCCTGAACATCGGGACTTCAGTTTTCCCGTAAATAATATTAATCTCGAGTTGAATAAGAGGATCAAGTCCCCTTTTTGAACCTATTCTTCATGATATGTTTATCATGCCACTTCTTAGTTCGCTCTTTGTAAAGACGCGAACTCTCATAGGCTTCCAACCTTAGCTCATCTACCTCACTTAGTTGCAAAAATCTCCATTCTCCGACCGCCTTAAGATCAAAATTGAGTGTCTTTATAGCCCAATATGCCTTATGTTCCATCTCTACTGGCAGATGGTAAGACTTTCGAAACACCGACCCGTATGGAGTGGTGCCTAGAGGAGTCTTGTAAGTGGTGCGGTACACCTAAAGAGCATCATCAAGCTTGAAGGACCAATCATTGCAGGACCGATCCACTATTGTTTCTAATATGCTCTTCAATTCTCTATTTGAGAGTTCCACCTGCCCACTTGTTTGGGGGTGGTAAGGTGTAGCTATCTCATGAAATATCCCATATTTTTTTAATAGCAACTCAAGTGGCTTTTTGCAAAAGTGTGTGCCATTGTCACTTAGAAGAGCTCCTGGTGTGCCAAACCTTGTAAAAATATTTTTTTTGAGAAAATTAAGGATGACCTTGGACTCATTTGTTGGGGAGGCAATGCCTTTCATCCACTTAGAAACATAGTCAATTGCCACAAGGATATAAAGGTTGTCATGGGAAGGAGAAAAATGACCCATGAAGTCAATCTCCCATACATCGAATAACTCTACCTCAAGTATGCCACTTTGAGACATCTCATGCCTCTTAGAAATATTCCCTGTTTGCTGACATCGATGACAAGTCATGATAAATTTCCTTGTACACTTAAAGAGCGTTGGCCAATAGAAGCCTGCTTGGAGTACTTTTGCAATTGCTTTATCTGGTCCATAATGGCCACTACAGGTTGAAGAATGGCAATGGTGCAAGACACTATGTACCTCATCTTCAGGCAAGCACTTTCTATAAATCCCATCTCCGCATATCTTGTAAAGGAAAGGTTATTCCCACACATAGTATTTGGCATCAACAAAGAATTTCTTTCTTTGTTGGTAGGACAATTCTAGAGGTAACACTCCGCACACCTTGAAGTTCACCAAATCAGCATACCATGGGGTAGCTTGCTGGGATATAGCGAATAACTGTTCATCGGGGAAAGAGTCATCAATTGGGAGCTCTTCACTAGGAATGGCCCCTGGGCCTAAGCGAGATAGATGATCGGCAACCATATTTGCCAACCCAGGCTTATCTTTGATTTTCAAATCAAACTCTTGAAGAAGGAGGACCCATCGAATGAGTCAGGGTTTGGAGTCAGATTTCTTCGTTAAATTTTTTAAAGCGTCATGATCCGTGAAAATAATGACCTTAGAATTGATCAAATATGATCAAAATTTTTCTAAGGCAAAGACAACTGCTAAAAAGGCCTTCTTAGTCATGGCATAATTCACTTGAGCCCCATTAAGAGTACAACTTGCATAGTATATGGCATATGGCTTACTGTCCTTTTGTTGGCCTAGAATAGCCCCACTGCATAATCACTTGCATCGTACATTACTTCAAAAGGTAGCTCCCAATCTGGTGCTTGCATTACTGGGGTAGTGATTAATGGCTCTTTTAACTTATGAAAAGCACTCAAACATTCCTCATTAAACTAAAAAGGCACATCCTTGAGAAGCAATTGGGTGAGAGGTTTTCCAATTTTTGAAAAATCTTTAATGAACTACCGGTTAAAACTAACGTGTTCAAGAAAACTCCTCACACCTTTTGAAGAAGTAGGTGGTGGCAATTTCTCAATCACCTCCACCTTTGCTTTATCAACTTCAATGCCTTTATCAGAGACAACATGACCAGGGGCAACACCCTCTTGCACCATAAAATGACACTTCTTCCAATTCAAGACTAAATTCACATCTTCGCATCTTTGCAAAACCTTGGATAAGTTATTCAAGCATCGGTCATAGGTTACACCATACATAGAAAAACCATCCATAAAGACTTCCATTATGTCCTTAATAAAATTAAAAAAAATGACCATCATACAACATTGAAATGTGGCAGGGGCATTGCACAACCCAAATGGGATTCTTCTATAAGCATATGTACCATAAGGACATGTAAAAGTAGTCTTTTCTTGGCCACTAGGATGGATAGGGATTTGAAAGAATCTCGAATATCCATCTAAGTAGCAAAAATATGAGTTTTTAGCCAATCGTTCAAGCATTTAGTCAATAAAGGGAAGGGGAAAGTGATCTTTACGGGTGGCTTTATTCATTTTTCGATAGCCAATGCACATACGCCAGCTTGTGATAGTCCTAGTAGGGATTAGCTCATTATTCTCATTTTTGACAACAGTTATCCCTCCTTTCTTAGGTACAACATGGACGGGGCTTACCCTCGCACTATTAGAGATAGGGTAGATAATGCTAGCCTTAAGCAACTTCAAAATTTCTTTTTTTACCACCTCTTGCATGCTAGGGTTTAATCTTCTTTAGTGTTCAATTGAAAGCTTATGATAATCTTCGATTAAGATTCGATGCATACACAAAGAGGGAAGAATTCATTTTAAGTCATCAAGGGTGTATCCTATGGCTTTACGATGCTTCCTAAGTACTCTAAGCAAAGAGTCGATTTGGGATGCATTCAAACTTGCATTCACAATCACTAGGTAAATAGATTTTGGTCCAAGAAATTCGTACATTAGCGATGAAGGAAGAGGTTTCAGTTCAACATCAGGAGGCTTTCACCTTATCAGACGAGCACTTATTTTCATCTTATAATGATTCCACCTTAGCAAGAGAAAATGTAATTAGTGAAGAGGCTTCCAGAATTTGAGCACACTCAACTAGTTTGGTGTTGTCATCCTTAGTAGTGTTATTGTTCAACATCAAGTGCTCAAGTGGATAATTAGAATCAAGGTTAGACACGGTTTCCCGTATTAAACCATCAACCACATCAATCTTATTACACTCATCAAAAATGGAAGGAAACTTAGCAGCTTTTAGTAAATTAAACTCCATATGATCATTTCCCACATCAAAAGATAGTGCACCGTTTTCACATCGATACGGCACCCTGTGGTGGCCAAGAATGGCCTCCCAAGAATGATGGGGGTCCGTGTATCCTCCTCCATTTCTAGAATCACAAAGTCTACTAGTATATAAATCCCCTACTTTTATTAGAACATCCTCTAAAATTCCTACTGGGTATTTTACAGAAGGGTCCGCCAATTGTAAGGAGATAGTAGTTGGTCTTATCTCTCCTAGTTCTAATTTTTCTCATATAGAAAGAGGTGTCAAGCTCACCCTTGACCCTAAATCATATAAACCTTGGTCTATAGGCACATTCCCTATAAGGCAAGGAATTAAAAAACTATCGGGATCCTTCAGCTTAGCTGGAAGCTTGTTTTGGATTATTGCACTGCATTCTTCTATCAAAGCTATAGTTTTATGTTCTTCAAGCTTTGTTTTGTTGAACAGAATTTCTGTCAAAAATTTAGCATATGAAGGCATTTGAGTTAGGGCTTCGGTAAAAGGAATGTTTATGTAGAGCTTCTTAAGGACTCCTAAAAACTTCCCAAATTGCGAATCAAGTTTTGCTTTAGCCATCCTTTGAGGAAATGGTAAAGGTGGGGTGTAGGGCTTTGGGGAAATGATCTTAGGGTCCTTAGGAACCTCATCAGGCTTATGCATGACATCATCAACCACTTCCTTAAAGGATAAAGACATCTCTTTCTTGACATTCTCAACATGCTCATTCTTATCATACAAAGACTCATCATTGGTAACCTCCTTAGGTCCCTCTAGTTGTTTTCCTCCTCTCAAAATCATTGCATTACATTGTTCCCTAGGATTAAGCTCAGGCTTATTAGGAAGTCTGTCTTAGGGCATAGATGAAAAGCTAGCTTTTTGGGCAATCTGAGCTTCCAACATCGTGTTATGAGTTGTAAGTACATCAATCTTGGAGGCTAATTGCTTAATATACTCATCTTGTTTTTGTTGTGCCACAAGCATACTTTCTATGATTGCTTCAAAATTCGAATTTTGGGGTATTTGAGAAGGGAAATGAGGTCTTTGAAAACCGGGAAGTGGTCTAGCATTCATTAATAGCATATTGGAAGGGTTTGGATTAGACCTATATGAGAAATTTGGGTTTCCAACCCGGATTGTAGGTACTAGAGTAAGGGTCATTGGGTGGTCTTGGGGTTGAAGTTTTAAACATAGTTAACTTCACTAGGGCCTTGAGAAAAAGGGTTCCCAACTTGGCAATTCAAAGTCACATGCTCAATAGAAACACAAATTCACAAGGGGAAGGGGCACTAGAATTCACAGCATTAATATTCATTTGGTCCAATCTTTGAGTCATAGCATCTACTTTAGTAGAAAGTAAAGTAAGTGCATCAACTTCAAGCTTACCTCCAACCCATTTGGGTTGGCCTCATTCGGTGGACCATTGGAAATTGTTACGTGTCATCTGCTCGATTAAGTTATAGGCTTCATCCTCAGTTTTGTTCATCAAGGTTCCTCCCGTCGTTGCATTAATAGTGGACCTTACAAATTGGATCACACCATTATAAAAAGCTTAGATAAGCGTCCACCGTTGAAGACCATGATGGGGCCATAAGCGTAGAAAATCTTTAAACCGCTCCTAAGAGTCGTATAGCATCTCTTCATCTTTTTGCTTAAAGTTGGTGATTTGATTCCTTAAACTGGCCATTTTGCTCGGAGGGAAAAACTTAGCGAGGGAGGCTCTTTTTAACTCGTCCCAAGTGGTAATACATTCTAATGGCAAAGAGTCTAACCAAGCCCTTGTTTTATCTCTCAACGAAAAGGGACATAAGCATAATCGGATGGCACACCTCTAGAAAGACAGAGAGGTGCAGATTCGAGTCTTCCAAAGGAGTTCCTCCAAACTAGGATTGTTGCACCAAGAGATGAGTGCCGGTTTAAGCTCAAAATTGTTGGCATCAACAGTAGGGCGAGGGATGCTTGAGCCAATCCCTTGGACACCAGGGGTAACGAAATCTCGAAGTGTCCTTCTTTGGTTAACTTCTCCTCCTGCCAGGTTTGTTAGATTCCTTCTTGCCTCGTGCCTTTGTTCTTCAATCCTTTGCTTCTTGCTCCATAAGCGAGAAGTCCTTTTAATCTCAGGATCAGGTTTGTATAAGATTAGGCTTCGAATAAACGGGAAAAATTTCTGCAAGCACTATCACCAACACTATCAGCGCAATTAAACAAGAAATTACAAATAAAATAAAAGGAAAAGACAATGAAATACTTAGTCAGTTTCATAAAACTAACTCAATAGTTAATAGATTAGTCCCCGGCAGCGGTGCCAAAAACGTAACCACTGTCGCAAACGCGCGGGTAGTCGTAGTATAGATAAAAAAATCGCTTCTCAGGGACCAATGTAATCTATCGAGTTTTTGTCTATCAAAATATGCTAAGTAAAATTCTAATTCAATAGGGGTTTGATTTAACAACTTCTAATTCACTCATTTTAAATCAATTAAGGAAAAACGCCTAAGAATTCATGTAGTTGTGAAAGTTGATTGGATCAAAATGATAAGCATTTGCTTTTCTCTAATCGATTAATATCGAGGAATAGCAATCTCTCTAAAAATCTAGCATGTTATTTCGAAATCGACCAAATTTGCCTAAACTAAGCCAAACTTGTTCTTTCAAACTAATTTGCCTTAATCCAAGTTAAATATCTTCGACTACTCTCTAGTCCTCCTAACATGAAAATCTCTCTTTGGAGATGACGCTATGTCAAGTTTTATCAAGCAGTCTAACAATCAAATGTCACCTTTCAGTTTTTCACTCAATTGTTTCAAGTGTGCAAGAAACCTTTTGCCAAAAATCCACTCACAATACAATAATCACTTGATAGAACGAAATTAAACCGATCATGAAATGAGCACAATTCTATAGATTAAAATATGAACCAACTACACTTTCATAAACTACTAAATTCCTAGACAAAATAAACTACTCGCACATGATAAAAAATCAAACATGCAACTAACCAATGTTTTGGCGAATTCTGAGAGAAATGGCTTGACTGAGATAGCCTTCAACCAAGGGCTTCAAACCGCCTCAAAATCAAGCACACACTCTTAAGATTTCTCACTAGAACAATAACCAAACTAAGAATCTAAACTAAAAAGAACAAATTTAAGAAAGCGAATTGAACTATGCTATGCTTGCTTCTTCCTTCTCTGCTACTGAACGACACCTTTTATAGAAAAATCTAGATGTTTTCAACCACACAACTGAAGGAAAACGAGGAGGCAATAGTTTCACCCCTCACCACGATCCGTGGCAGGCACCATGGTTCGACCATGGTCTTGGTCGGAACCGATTTTCTATTCTTTTCTTGCTCTACGAGTATACCAGCACATGTGTGTCCGTCGGGGAGATCAAAATACACCTAATAAGGGTTAAATTTTGGGTAAAAAAGCTTAAAATTCTGCAAGCCACATCAAACATACCTAAGCATAAATTAAGAATAGGAGTATACATTATGAATTAAAGCACATAATTCTCCTAAAAATATGGAAAAATAACCCTAAAATGATGCATACATTAAGCACTTGTCAGCTATTAAGCCTAGTTATCACGAGCATTCAACAAAAAGGTACCATCATGTTCATTTCAAGCTAGAGATCAAGCGCTCAAGGTAAGGAGGCCAATGTCCCACACAAGACTAGAAGCAAGTTCACTTCCAAGTGGGATGGTGCTACGTGATTCGGGAAGTCTACATAAATGGTGCTTATAGGATAATTTGCACTCATGGAGCGCAACTACGACCTGTAAATGAAAAGTTCCTAAAGCTTTACTATCCTTGGCATGTTGGTATTTGTAAGTTCCTAAGTAAGAGCCTAAACTACTCATTCATTCAAAACAAATAAAACAAATCAAAAGAAAAAAAAATTGTACTACTGCTAGCCCACAAGAGTATAAAGTGTGAATGGTCAAACCAAAACCCAAAAAATATTCCTTATTGTTTGAACTACGTATGGCTTGATCCTTTACGGTGTTTTACTCCCTGTAGGTATGTAGGCAACCCAGGCATACATTTTGGTACAACCACAAAAAGAGCAAACAAATGAAATTTGAAGCAAAAATATTTAGTAGGGTGTCACTGCATATGCTCTCACAATGTCATTAATAGCAATCCAATCAGAAGAGAAATTGACTAAGACATTTGTGCAATAGTGAATTAAAAAAAAGGGAATTTTTCATTCAAATCTTATTCAATTAACATTAGGTTTACTTTATAAAAGCGAAAAATACATGATGAATTTATATAAAAAAATCCAAAGAAAGGGAGAAAAAAGCTAGCTATGGTGTCTAGTGGAAGGTCCTCAAGTCTTCAAACAACTCCTTTATATAATCTTTAGTCTTTTCTAAGCTAGCCTTGGTGGCTGGTTCTATGACTTCAACGGCATTAATTGTGTCATAAGGACCTCGTGCTCAATCTCTTGAAGTTAATGCTCACTAAGGACCACTTGAGAACTAAGATCTTTCTTACAATCTTCCAAGGATTGCAACTCCTTCAACAATTACTTACGCGTTGATTTTATAGCCTTCAACTTAGCCCTAATCACTTTGTAACGGGTGCGCTATATGTCTAATCGGTTGGATGCTCCATCAAGTTTGCTGCCAACCTCTAAGGGGCGACTTTCTCGCACCTCAATAGTCAATCGGTCGGAGTAGTTCTATTGCAGATCTTTGACGTCGCGGTCCTATTGGATTAACCTTTCAAATTTATTCTTCAAAGGAGTCACATCACCTCCTCTTTCGTAAATAAGTTTATAAAGGCTATTAAACTCGCCCGTCAGTCAATGAAATCTTTTGAAAGGAGTACAAAACACCTTGTCAAGGATGACTTGACCCATCATCTGAGTTCTACTTTTGTTAATTTGTCTTATGACAACATTACTAATAAGGACATAAACATCTTATGAAGCTCTTAAAGGACCCATTGGAGAGGGAACTAGTGGAACCTCTATTCTGGGAGTAAACTCAACTTCATCATCCTTATTTACGGTAGAAGCACTATTTTGTTCATTCAGTCACAGATCATTGTTAAGGAACTCATGCCCAAGGAATGATAAGTGCTCAATGGAAGTGAATCAGTGACATGCTGATGGTAAAGAAACGCGTGTCAACTTCTATTTAAAATTTAGGTCGCCACTTTCTCCCTTAAATGCCAAAAAAAAGAGAGAAAAATTCTTAGATAGGGATGAAGTGATGTAAACTTTTCAAGGGAAGTGAAACAAGAAATCACCATGCATTCAGAGGAGCTAGGATCACAATCCAAGATGGCCATGATGTTCTCTACATCGTCTAGAGGTGGGAAAATGACATTTCTAGAATTCAACTCACTTCCCTTGACCTTTGATATACCCTATTTCATCAGGAATACAAACAGTGATAAACTTTAGCTTTTGTCTACATACTTTAGGAACCTCATCTGCGACCTTTGCTAGCACAACAACACTTTGGATAGGAATTGCACAGATTAGTGTAACTAAGATGGCAGCACTTACTCTTGGGATATTTGTATGAGAAGTGTTTTCTTTTATTGCTGGAATAGAAGGTCTTGAAGGCTTTCGGGAGTGAACAGCCATAAGTTTAGACTTCGAACTAGAAGTACCTTCATCCATTGGTACATCTTCATCAAGCAAACTACCTCTTTTCCTCTTTGATTTACCTTTAGATGGGGTAACATAAGCTGATGTAGGGAACACTCTGGCCCACCACTCTTGGAAACCATGTGTAACGTTTCCTCCTGAAGGAGGAGAACGACTAGGACTAACACCTCGAATCCTGTTTCATATTGAGCAGATCCTCGATGTAGTCCAAGCATATTGAACTTGGAAGAATGTTGAAGTCTATATCAACAAGGATGTCCTGATAAAAGCCGAATTATCTACTAAACCTATGGGGCCATAATTTTCCATAATGAAGTGGTCCTCTCGGCAATAAGAGATGTAGCTCGAACGAATGCTGTCAAAACAAGCAAATTCAGTGCGTCACAATCAAATATCATCTATGAGAGTCTCCCTGAGGTAATTGCTAATAGAAGAATCTTAAGAAAAACCTTAGCCTGAGATGATCAGCTCACAAGCCTCATCAGGATTGAACAATTGGGCCCATCTAAAGCCACCAAATTTTAACATAGGCAAGTTAGATTAAACTTTGTTGTAAAGGTTACACTCCCGAAGATATTTTGCCTTCTAAACATAAAGAAAATGTCACAGATAACGAACACTTTTCCTTCTTGGATGTGAGGAATGAGAAATCTCACCCCAATCCCTATAAATGCTAGCAAGAATGGTAGACGAGAGATGATAAATGCCCAATTTGCATAAGATTTTAAGGAGATTGTGCATGTAGTTTTAGGGATAAGCATGCATTTTTTTAGCGATTTTATGCCCATTTTCTATTTTCTATTCAGATTTGGTGTTGTTGATGGTATTTTATAAAAACTGGCTTAGAGAACATGTGTGACTACAAATAAGGAATGATGCAAGAAGCCAAGAGCTACAAGACCCACAAGGAACATGGTTTACCCGAGTACCTAGCAGGGTTAACCCGGGTTAGCATACACAGTCAACCCTTGACTAGTTTCAGGAATTTAGCAAGGCAAGGACTTCTATGGTATGTCTGTAGTCATTGTCATGATCTGTCATAGGGTTGTTTTGGGGTCTCTATTTAGTTTTTCATGTATTTTAATGTTTGCTACTTTTGGTGATATAAGGTACCTTGTTATTATCTATACATCATTCTTTCTACCATCTAATTATAATTAGACTCCGTTTTAGAGTGAACGAGAGCAAGTAGAAGAAGGAGATTTGTGATGAAGCAAGATTGGGTTTGTAATCAACAAATTCAAGTACGTGTCCGGGCTGAGCAATTCTTCCATTTCTCTTCTCTTATCTCCATTAGATTTATCACTTTCTAGATTGATAGATTAGATTATGTAATTCATGTTAATTTGTGGTTTTAAATCTTGGGATTGATGTTGAACTTATGATTGTATGTGTTCTTCAACTTATTGTTGGTTTGTAATTTAATTGTTGGGTTCATTTCATCAAGTTTGGAGTTTGAATTGCTTATAAGAAGTTTGATCACTTTCTTGCTTGTATTGGATATTTAGTAAAGTACTAAAAGGTAAAATTCGATATAAAAATCATTATATTTGACTTGATTGTGTGATGTCTTGAGAAAGATTTGTTGATCGAGTGAGCTAAAATTATAACCGCTTGTCTAATGAACCTACACTGATCTAGAATCCGTGAGAATTGGCAATTGATTTGATTTAGGTATTTCACTTTGCCTTGAAAAAGTGGTGTGATATCTCAATTATCGGTCTTAAAATTTCCTAAATAACGAGAAAATGTCTTATCTATTCTTGAACGAGGAACTTGTTTGGTTGACTTAATTCCTTCAATATTGATCCATTAGATTAGATAGTAGATTTTTTTTAATTTCAATCTCAAGTTTTTATGTGGTTAGCTTATCTTGAGGGAACATAGCTCGATATCTTGACCTAGTCCTTGTGGGAGACAACCTAGATTGCTACAATGCCATTATGCACCTATGGGTCGATCATGTTTTTGGCATCATTGTCAGGGCCTAGTGTCAAATATTGGGCTTTCCTTGATAGGTTTGACTAGAAATTTGTTTCTTTTTTTTCCTTTGAAGAAAAAAACCACAAAAATTAAAAAAGAAAAAAAATGAAGAATTTTCATGTCCCCCAATTCGAGCATGCATCTTTTTTAGAGGCATTTTAAGCATTCCCATGCTTTTCTTACTCAATGTTAAACTCGTACGCTGTTAGGCATTGCGGTTTTCCTGGTAAAAGCATTGATGAAGCATGGTACTTTCTTAAGTTGATTGCTTGGGATTAATTTGAATTTGAGAAGGCTAGTCGCATTTCTAGGTATTCTTTCCCTAATCCTTGTGCATTCTATGCTAGATCATATTATGCTCCTTTTTGGTGTAACATATGTAATTTTCCTGCCATGACATAAGTTGGTTTCCTTATTATGCATGCTATGCTCAACCTAATTGCATCGCCTAGCAAAAGCACTGATGTTGTCCTTACCTTCGGTGGTTTATCCTTTTCTTTAGCTTAATGCACGGGGCTTGAGGTGGGTGAACCTTTTGGGTTTGTTGCTCAATTTGATGTTGTTGATGTTGTTGATGTATGTTTAGAGTTGGAAGATACATTTGATAAGCTGAATGATCTACCTAATACTCCTTTAGATGCCAAGTGATGTGTTTGTGCAAGAGGTGTTTCCTAGCTTTGGTTATGATATTGTTTTCCCCAATCGCCTTGATCATTCGCATGCTTCCCCTCTTTGTCCACAACCCTCTCTTTCACCATAGTAAGACATTGATGCATCCATTGATAATCCTATGATTTGTGGAGTTATTATGGATTTGTGCTATAAGAATAATACGTTTAATATGCTTGATGGGAATGTAGATGATTCTGTACAGGGTATGATCCCTCCATTAACCCTTATTTTGCATGCGTAAAGGACTTTCCTAGGAAAATCATATGGACTATATTTTCTAATCCTTACTATGATTTTTCTATGGCCTTTAATAAGGTTAAGAGGACATTTACTATCTTTGTTGTGCTTTTTCTTCTTACCTCATACCCTATGTTTTATAAACTATGGTCCCAAAATTTTGCCATGCTCTTGTGTGCTTTGATGGCATTTGATTCGAAGAGCCAAGTCTTGAGTTTGAAATGGAGTGGTTGATGCATGCCCTGACCATTAGTAGGCCTTACCTTAAGCGCACCCAGTACCTAACTTAGTGAGATTGTTCTCTTTTGTTTCTCCCATTCCTTCTCATTTATTTTCTTTAAACAATTCTTTGTCTAAGCATGGGAGAGTGGTGGTTTAATGTTTCTTATCTTGGTTTTTACTTTGCATACTAATTAGAGCATGTAGTTTTAGGTTTCCTTTCATTTCCACTAGCATGTTGCATTTAGTTGCGTTTTAGGTTTGCATGTAGGGATGGTGCGGATTGGATTGAAATGCCTCTTATGATACTTTCTCTAGGCACATTAGTTTTCATGAGCTCGAGTGAGCCTTCTTTGGACTATTCATCATAGTTAATCTCATGTTTTTTCATGTGTGTGATTCTTCCATATTGCTCTCTAGAACTTACGTAGACTCTTTTTAAGAACCTCATTTGCACATGCATATTTGATTATGTGATAGAGGCATTATTTCTTTGGGCATTTTAGCAACATAGCCAAATATACTACCCTTGTATTACATGTTTATCCCCTTTGAGCTTATAAACATCTTTTTTGTAACATCCCTTGGTCATATACACATATTCTTAACTTTAAGCCATTCTATGGTGCTTCAATTCATGTACATTATAGGTTGTTTTAGGGGTGTATAGAGTGGCTTTCGCATGGGCGTTGGTTGAGGTGTTAGTGACATTTAGCATTTATGATTTGTTCACCTTCTTGTTTTGGTTGAATATATAAATTATGTTATGTGTTGATAGTTGGTGATTCTATACCTTTCAATAAATGAAATTCTTATTTCATTTCCTAAAGGAAAAAAAGATAAAAAAAACTAGTTGAAAAAAAAAAGAAGGAAAAAACAAAAGAAAAAAAGAGAAAAAAACCTTGTGAGAATAAGTGATTGGTATTGGAGATGTACATAGCTTATGTTTTTTCGCTGTTAACTCATTTCCTATTTGATATGTGGAGAGTATGTTCAATTTATTATTGGGGATGGGAGAGTTGGTGTGTTTTATGATATTTTGGCCCTTGTTAGTTGCTCTTTAGCTACTTAGGGAATAGCTCTGCATGCCCAAATTCATTTGTCCACCTTCTTTCGTTAACCCTTTAGCCCACATTACAACCTAGTTAAGTCCTCTTGATTGTCTTATACACATTGTATCCTAGTGTTGTAGAATTAGAGAGTCTTAGCAAGCCTTTGGTAGTTTGCATCTTTGAAATGAGCCTTAAGTGAACCCATGCTATATTTCAAAACACATAAGTGTGAAAGATACACAATTTCCAAAAGTGGGAGTCTACCAATCCGTTTAGTTTACCCAATTCCATATGCTTGCATGATATGCTTTGTAGTTCTTTGGGGGTGATCAAGTTTGATGTCAAGCTTGTGGTTTCATACTTCTTTGAAAACATTCACCGTCCCCTAATTTTGAATTATGCACACAACTCGGGTTGCCATTTATTGATATTATTACTTGTGATATGCTATTTGTTGCCTAGCCTGAGGAGGTTGTTATCCTTTTGAGTCCTAGATGGATTTGCCCTTATTGGTTTTATCTACTGTTTGCTTCAAGATAAGCAAATGTTTAAGCATGTAGGAGTGATAAATGCTTAATTTGCATGGGATTTTTAGGGGATTAGACCTATAGCTTTAGGGATAAGCATGCATTTTTTAGTGATTTTATGTCTCTTTTCTGTCTTATACTCGAATTTGTTGATGGCATTTTGTACCAATTGGTTTAGAGAACCTAAGTGCACCTACAAAAATTGATAAGGAATGACGCAAAAAGCTAAGAACCCACAAGAACTAGCCCAACATGGAACATGGTTTACCTGGGCATATAGTAAGGTTAACCTGGGTTAGCACACATGGTTAACTCAGGTTAACCAGTTTCAGGAATTCAGCAAGGCAGAGCCTACCACGGTCTATCTATGGTGGTCGCCACTGCTAATGATAGAGTTATTTTAGGGGCGTCTCTTCATCTTTTCGTGTGATTTGACGTTTGTTGCTTTAGTTTCATAATATAAGGTATATTTTCGTCATCCGTCCATTATTCTTTCTACATCAAATCAGAATTGCACTTTATTTTAGAGTCAAAGAGAGCAAGTAAAAGAGGGAGATTCGCAAGGAAGCGGGATCAGGTTTATGATCGATAGATTCAAGCATGCGTTCAAGCTGAGCAATTCTTTCCGTTCTCTTCTCTTTTCTCCATTAGATTTATTACTTTCTAGATTGATAGATACCATGGCATTGATGTTGAACTTGGGATTTTATGTGTTCTTGAATTATTGGGTGTAGTTCATTTCATCAAATATAGAGTTTGAATTGCTTGTAAGAAATTTGATTGTCTTCTTGCTTGTATTAGATATTGGGTGATTAAAAGGTGAAATCTCATGTCAGAATCATAAGATTTGACTTGATTATGTGATGCCTTGAAAACGAATTGTCGATTGAGAGATCTAAAATGATCATTGCATGTCTAATGAACCTAAAGTAATCCAGAATCCACGAGAATTTAGTATTGATTTGACTTGGGTATTTTGCTCCACCTTGAAATAGGGTTGTGATATGTCGATTATAGGTCTTGAAATTTCCTAATTAAAAAGAAAGTGCTTGATCTATTCTTGAACCGAGTAATGAGTTGGTTAATTTAATTCCTTGAATATTTATCCATTACATTAGATAGTAGATTTGTTTAATTTCAATTTCAACTTTTGATTTGCTTAGCTTATCTTGAGGGAACATATCTCAATGGCTTGATCTAGTCCTTGTAGGAGACAACCTTGATTGCTATAACACCACCGTGCACTTGCGAGCCTATCAGGAGACAATAACCTCACTTTCTCGTCATATTGGATGCAACCATAAATGTGCGAAGACAAATATAACCAACATCTTTAACTAAAAATATGAATAAGCATAACCAGCATGAAATAAAGGCTGTAAGAAATGTCTCAGTTCGCTCGCTTGTTCTGGCCAGTAGCTCATTAAGGATAGTATGAGAGTCATCCCGTTCCCAGGTTTTGCCATTGGCAGTAGATGATATGTTTCAGGAAAGGGAACTCAATCTCTTTGCCTTGATCCTATGGGCACTGGATATTTACTAGTCCCGTAAATCCAGAATGCAATCTACTGCTCTATAGTCGGCTTGTGATCGAGTCGCAATCGGAGAATATAATAAGCACTAAATAAATGCATACGACTCCATCCAAGGATAGTCTTGAAATCCTTAGAGAGAGGAAAACTTCATCATATAGAAGGCCAGAAAATGGTAACCCAAGGAAACCATGAATGTTCAAAAAGTAAAATAGATACTTCTCCATAGGAAGTATGCAGGGAATTCCTCTCGAAGCACTAGTGCTCACAGATTGCATAGATGATATTTGGACAATTGTCATACATGCAAAAAAGTGATGCATAAAGGACATTGAACAAGTGATGAGTGCCTATTAGGTCCTTGCGACAAACAAGAACATCCTTTAACCATTCCAAATAAAAAGCATATAAGAGAATTCTCCTTGTAAGGAAAATTTATCCCATTTTTGTGCTTATCCTTTATGTCATAGTGCAGCAATTTATACAATGGAATCCTTTCCACGGTTTCCAAGTGGCTTGACAATAGAAATATTTCTCCTATCTTCAAATTAGGAGGTGAGGTGAGGTAAGCCTCCAGGGCTATTTGGCTTATAGTAATATGTTATTGGTTTTTGAATATGCGACTTTGGCTCTTTATCATTTTGGTCATTTAGCCGGAAGCACAAGTATTGCTAAACCTCTCATCTAAGAAGGTAACCATGGCTAAACAAAGCCTAAAAAGAAAAAGCATTAGGATATAAGGCTTTAATAATTTATTTTATTAAAACAAGAAAACAAGTCGACCGAGCTAGAAGATACAAACATGCTCGAATGAATTAAAAAACCATCCGAGGATGAACATTGGATAGAGCCACCCAAGGTAGACAAATGTGGACAAGACATCAAAAGGTGAGAACATTAGATAGAGTCACCCAAGGTGGACCCAAGTGGGCAAGCCATCCAAGGGTGAGAGCATTTGACAAAGTCACCCAACCCAAGGTAGACCCAAGCAGGCAAACCATCTAAGGGTGAGAACATTCGAGAAAGTCACCGAAGGCAGACTCATGTAGGCAAGCCATCCGAGGGTGAGAACATTAAATACAATCACTCAAGGTTGACCCAAGAGGGCAAACCCTCTAAGCATGAGAAAGTTTCATACTCTTTGTCGTAAATTGTGGGTTGAACGATCCTTGTACTCTAAAGTTTAAAGCATTAGATACTTTGGATGATGAATCTGCAAAAAAAAAGGGAAAAAAAGAATGTCAAATTTGGTGCCAAAGAAATAATAATAATAATAATAATAATAATAATAATAATAATAATAATAATAATAATAATAATAATAATAATGATGATAATAATAATAATAATAATAATAATAATAATAATAATAATATGTCCACTAAAAAATTGGTAATTTGGCATGATAGATAACTTTGTGGAGTCATGAAAAAGAAGAACAAAAAAAGAGGTTACCTCCAAAACAACAAAAAAGAAGCTAAGAAAAAGGGGGGGAGTCTAAAAACAAAGAAACATATAGATAGGATGCTTGATTTGGTACGTTGGTGACTTCGTTGTACTTAAAAATCAAAGGTTCAAGCTTTGTTAGCCCTATGCCAAGACCATAGGAAGACAAAACCAAGTTAAACTATGATGCAGTGTTAATGGCATTGATTTAACAATCAGGCGTAATTTCTTTTAGAAAAATGTTAGAACAATGTTAGACCATCCCAGGTTGGTTGGCCCCAAGTCAGCTACAAGACAAAAATTAGCCAAATTACTATAAAGTGTTGGTAAAACTAGATTAACACTTAGGATTAGTTTGACAAAAAATAAACGCAGAGCCTTCTTTCGAGGATGTGATAATTCATATTTTATATGTAATTTTATCCTTCATTTTACCTACTTTTCAGCCTTTGAAATATATTTTTATGAATAAATAATGCATATCTTATGAAATTTTCAGGTAAAAAGGAAACATAAGAATTTGGATAGAGTTGTTTAATTCTACTCGAATCTTCCACAAGTGCAAAGCCTAAAGTCCAAGCCCATGAAAGAAAAAAAAAACAGAGAACAAAAGATGTAGCAGATTGGGCCAAGCCCAACCGGATGCCTAGCACCCACAGCCCAACGGTCCAGCCAGCCCCTACCTTCTCCCAGCCTCTTTCTCTTCTGTTTGCCTAGCACTTGTGACCCAAACCGAGGCCCAGCCTCAATTAGCCCTTTCTCCCTCCTTTCTTCTTCACCACCTGGGCTCAGCCCATTTGCCAACCAACACTCACATCTGGTTCAACCTCTCTCTTCTCTTACATTCTCATCTCACCTGTGTAGGCCTGAGCTCCACAACCCATCACTCCAAGCAACTTAATTTCTTTTCCAAGAGCCTTATTTCCCACATGGATATTTGTTAACCTAGTCAAATGTAATTAATCAAAAAAATTAATTGTTAGCTTAGGACAAGCCTTTTCTTATGGATCATAACAGCCAAATATTGATTGAAATTAATTTTCATTAATTTTTGGGCATTAAGAGAGGTTGATTTTCACTACTAGAAAAGAGGTGTCTAATGATGAAGAAGTTGGTCGTTAAAAGTATAATTTTCCGTCATTAAAGGCTTTAACAACAAAATAAATGTTGGTCGTCGTCCATTATTATTGGTCCCGTCGTTAATAGTTTTAACGACAACATGCAATTTTTCATCATTATTCTAATAACGACAAAAAGTGACATCGTTGTTAATAATTAACTAACTAACAATGAACAAAATGATAGTCACGATCAAATTGTTCATCGTTTATTTATAAAATTAGAAACAAAAAATTTATAATTATTTTCATCAATGACAACTTTGGTTCGTCATTATTGTTTCAATAAAGGTACGTTAATGACGAAATTTTTTGTTGTTAAAAATCATGATCACATGATGTCATAACAAGCAATTATTTTTGTCAATAATAATTTTGCAAAGCTAATCTCAATTGCATAACTAATATAATGGTACGATGGATTAAATAACTCAATGAAATACTAGTAATACCACTTATATATATACATCTATTGAATTGGAAACCATTAGTTAGCAAATATTCGCTACAAAGCAAAACTATATGGCACTAAAAGCATCCTAACTCTAAAAATCAATTTTGAAAACTAGAAGAATTGTTCTTAAATTTGTTGTTCAACTATGTAAAATGTTGGCTAAATTCACAGAGGAAAACTAAGTGATCTCGCATCTTCAAACCAGACAGTTGTAAAATGTTAGAACTTGGAATGATCAGAATCCAGCATCTTCAAATATCTACCAAATAGGAAAAAGTATTAAGCCTATGTTCAGAGAAAGAGATTACAAAAAATAAGTACACCAGAAGTTTTAGCTACAAGAGTCCACTTCATTTGTTAACTATAATATTTTTAAGCTTTACTACTTTGTGTGCTATGTAGCCCACATGCAGCAACAACAGTAGCATGTACTTGACTAAAGAATCATATTCTGTCATAAAAATACATAAATATTAGACATCCATATATGCGGCCACTAAATTTGTGTGCTATACAGCCCACCTGCAGTAGCAACAGCAGCCTGTACCAGGAAGCATTCCTTTATTCTTCGGGTATTACTGCATAACCAATAGCATGTAGAGTGGCCTAGCATAAATATGATATTAACAGTAAATGTGTTCTCTACCATAAGCATCAGGAAATAGCTAACTGCTCATTTACTAAGCATATTAGAGAGAAGGTATGGATCTGGTTGAATGTGCAATACACAGGAAACTGTTTGAGTCAAGTTCATGATTGACTTAGAAAAATGAAGATCTCTCACCAATTGCTACCATGACCACTACTAATTAACTGTAATATAATTGCAGCAATGCTCTTCAATTTCAAGTACCACCACCATGGCAAATTCTTTCAACCCTTCCATATTTCCCAACCTGAACTTCTTCTCTAGAGCTTCTTCTTTAATTTTAATAATGAAATTTAGGGAGATTAAAAAAAATTAGTTACCTGGAAATTGAATTAGTCACTAATGAAAAACGAGTTTTGGGTCTTTGGGGGGAAATTAAATCACTCACTGATCGAGCTCAAACAAAGCATCAAATGAGATCCCAAAACAAAAATTCAACTAAAGCTAAGAATGAAGTGTGGATGTGAGCTTGAATATGAGTATATAAAAGGAACTGAAGCTACGTGTGTGAGAAGGCATGAATTAAATCATGAAAACCAGAAAACAATCGAAAAGAAATTAACAAAATGCAAAAGATAAAGATTGAGTCATACCAAACAATGCTTTACCAGACTCTTGAATTGTAAGGTGACAAATATGGTGGCTTCACCAATTTTTAGCTTATAAACCAGTACCAGGAGTAAGACAGATTACTGACGCGAGTCTCTGTCAAGTCCACAATCTCATCATCATTATTAGTATTCAAATGCTGCTAATTTGATATCAAAAAAAGTAGCCTATCTATATAATGAGTGGAAGAAACATGGAATTCCTGCCCAATACTCTCAATGAAGAGAGTACAATCATTTTCTAATGAAAATGAACATGGAGAAGACCATCTGCTTACAAACAATTGCTTGAGCTCCTCAGAGTCTATCGGCACCTCAACTTGATCAGTGCACTTCTCCGGAATTGATTGTTGACTTTTAGTGCTGTGAGAAGACAAACTCTAGAGAAGAAGGTGGATAATTAACCTTTAGGCCGACAAAATGTTGATTACTTATAAAATGATGCAGGATTTGAAGCTAAAAAGTCTAGTAATATCTGGAACCCAAGTTCCCCAGGCCCCCCTCACCTCCTTGCCCCCAAAGAATAAGGAAACCAGAAAAACATAATAAGATTAAAGAAAAAAAGGTGCAAGGCTGCAAGCCATCTCTCGTTTCCCATTACTTAACAGATAATTGAAGTACTTAATAACTCAAAGGTGATAAGAGCTAAAACCTACCCTTATTTCTCATTGGAATTTATGCTATACAGGTTATCACTGAAGATGGTCTTTATGATGATCTACGCTATATTTTGAAGATGAAATACATACCAAATTGCTAATCTCCATGTGAGCAAGACCAATATAAGTTCATTAAGCAACAGAATCATTATGTTCACTACAAGTGGAAAGGTCACTATTAGGCTTCTTTTCCCCCTCCTCCCCTTTTTTGGGGTAGGGGGTGTCAAGGGGGGAATGGGATGATGATGTATTAAAATAAGCATGTTTTACATGATTACCATCTTCCACTTTTGTTGTGAAGTTGTATGCAGCTAATGCCTTTAAACTTGTCTATGGTCCTTGCAAGGGATAAGCTGCATACTCGCCCCCTCCCCTAACCTTTTCACATAGGTAGGACCATTTTTTTATTAAAAAAAAGCCTTGTACATTTTGTGCCCTACCCTGTACCCAGCCAATGCATGGGACAAGACTTTGTACATTTTGTAAAACATAGAAAAAAGGGAACTTGGCATCTCCCAAAATCAGGCACCCAACTTGCAGGGGTAAAGCTACACATTTAGATCTCCCTAGGCCTTGTGCAAACAGGATGTGCACTAGGATTTATAATCGCCCAAAGCACGAACATGAGGTAATTAGTTTGTAGGGAGAAATAGTGATCTTAAGACAATACATATCCATGATTGATTTAACATAGGGCATTTTAGATTTTCGGGCCATCTAGGAGTGGCTGAGTGAGAGAGCTGGTGCAGCATTAGATTCACTTTGATAACAGTGATAGATTCATTATGCAAGAACAGATCGAGTCATACCAAACAATGCTTTAGCGTATAATTCAAGCATTCAAATTTAGCACCCATTGCACATGATATATTCTCTGATCAAAATACAAATTCAATGCCAACACCTGTATAACCCAATTTTAATTCAATATCACTTCAATTAGTCTCATAACTCCTAATTTGTAGATCAAAAAATTCCATTAACCATTACCAGATTCTTGAATTTTATGTTACAGAATCAAAGCAATATGTCTGCCTATGTATACCAATGAATTTGAATGAAATAAATCTATGCAAGAACATACTGAGTGATAGCAAGCAATGCATTGGCACCATAATTCAAATATTCAAATTGAGCCCCGGTACACATGATATATTCTCTAATTAAAATACATATTCAACCCAACACTTGTAAAATTAGTTTTAATTCAGTATCCCTTCAATTCATCTCATAATCCCTAATTTCTATATCAAAAAATTCCATTCACCACTACCAAGTTCTTAGAGTTTATGTTATAGAATCACAACAATATGTGTTTATCAGGCATACCAATGGATTTGAATGAAACAAAGCTATGCAAGAATAGATTGAGTGATAGCAAGCAATGCTTTAGCATTATAATTCAAGCATTCAAACTACGCACCTATTATACATGGTATAGTCTCTTATTAAAATACAGATTCAACTGCAACACTTGTAGAACCCAGTTTTAATCCAATATCACTTCAATTCATCCCATAATCGCTAATTTATAGATCAAAATTTCCATTCACCACCACTAAATTCTTGAACTTGTACAATTCAGGCAGGGAAGAAAAGAGAGACAGAGAGAAGTAGAGGGATTGAAGATTTACCCAGCGTTAATATCATTCAATGAAGTGGCTAACCCAAGCAAAGGCGTTAGATGGTGGCTACCATGCCCAAATCACAGTCAATTGCCAGCAAAAAGTCGATTAATTTTCAGGTAGAAATCTGATATATCAAACATGGGAGGGAAGAAAAAGAAGATGCTGCCATGAATTACTAAATTTCAACGCAAATTCCTCAACATTATTAGCAAGAATCACAAGTTAAGGAAAAACAAACAGGCAATCAAGAATGAACTTGATGCAGTGACGAAGAAATTTCGAAGATTGATAATGTGTTTCTTGGCATGTTAGGGTTTCTGGGTTTGAAGCTCTCATTCGAAGAAGCCCAGTGTGTTTAATTTTGGAACCAGAATGTTGAGAATAATGCTTCAGGCTATGAGAGTTCAAAATGAGCTGTGTTTTATTCGCTTCTAATTGTAAGTGATTTTGCAGTTATATTAAATACAAACATATTTCTTACCTCTAATAATTTTAATTTAGTGGGAAAATTGTACTTAATTTTTTGGTTTTTATTTTTAATTTCCCTCCCCAATTTATTTACATTCCCTCCTGTTAACAATAACGACGAACATTTCAACTACAATAATGACCTACTTTTTTGTTAGTTGTCTAATAGTGATTGCTCGATGAAATTAAATGATAAAAAATCACTTTTGTCGTTATTAGTAACATTTAACAATGAATTTTATGAATGGTCATTAAAACGTGGTCGTTAAAGATCCAGTTTCTAGTAGTGTTTCCACTATAAAAAGGGGTAATGGGTTGAAGCATCCACACACTCACTCATTCATCTACTCACTCACCCAAGCATCTTCTCATTCCCATATTTCATCTTTCATTTTTTTTAGAGAGAGTCTTTATAAGACAAAATCATTTGGGTTGAGGGGTTTAGAAGAAAATCAGCTTCATTACCTATTTTTTCTATTATCTTCTCATCTCATTTGTGAGTCGAATTTGAGAGGTTGTGCTTATTTTTATCATTTTGTGCAATTGAGTACTAAAGTTTCAGCACAGGGAGTGAAGTATACCAACTTCAATGGTGTTTTCACTAACTATGGCCAGCTAAACTACTCATTTCTAAGATTAGGATGGACTCTTGACAATAATATTAGTTTCCTAATTTCTTTTGGGGTTATTCTTGTCTCTTTCATTGTATAATTTTGAGTTTATACTTGAACTTAACCTATTTATGTATTTTAATACTATTGTTTAATCATGTTGATTACAATAGTTTAATTTGCTATCTCAAATGAATATTAGAACTTGTAGGCGAATATGGTGATTATGTAATTGGACTTTAAAATTATAATTGCTAAAATTGAATAATTTATACTAGAAATTAGATGAGTTATGTCTAAAAAGAATGACTCATGCTAAACCACTAGATAAATAATCTCATTTGATAATTATAATCATCCTTTTAATTTATGGCCTAATACTTGTAGCTTAGGTTGAACAAAAGGCAAATTAAATTCCCATTTGAATTAGTAATTCAATATTTGCATCAATGGTGAAATCCAAAATCATAGACCTTTCTTCTATTTGATTTCTCTCCACTTTCTTGACCCATTTACTCTTCTTTAGTCTGTTAATTCATGTTGATAATCAAACTCCTCAATTGAACTACTCTTTATAATCAGAAATTCTAAATTTAAAAATCACGATTGTTCCATGTGGGATCGACACCCCTATACTCACTAGTCTACAATGCACCTTGTGCACTTGCAAGTAAAAAGGGTTTTAAATCTAAAACATAAAGTCCACATTAAGGTTTTGGCACCATTGCTGGAGACAAATAGTGATTTTTGAATTTTCTCTTCCTTTTATTATTTTTTTCCCTTTTCCCCGTTAATCTAACCATTTTATTTTTGTTATTCCTTCTAATCTAACTATTTTCCCCATCCCTCCTAAACTAATATAATCTAACTTTTTTATTTCTATTATTTTATTTATTGTATCTAATCTAACAGCCCTCCTCCCTTTTATTTCCTTTATTCTCTTTTTATTCTATCTTATTTTTTATTTTGCTTTATTATTTAGTTTTTTCATTTTCCCCCTTCCCCTGGATTTTCTTTTATTTGTTTTTTTTTTCTTATTTTTTTATTTCTTTATTTTCCTTCTTATCTCTCTCTGCTCTTTTATTCTTATTTTGTTTGGTGGCTATTACAGTGATTTCATTCTTTTCTCTTGGTTGTTTGTGGGTATATGCATGGTAGACGTTCTTTACGCTTAGATCTTGAACAATATAATCCTGAAATTGAACGCTCTCTTCGTAAGATAAGAGCTAAGAAAAAAGAATCTAAGAAAAAGATGACTAAAGAACAAATACCACTACCTAAGCAACTTAGGAAGTATTTCACTCCCGCCACTTATAACTCACCAACAAGAACACGTATGCCCACTGTTACAGGGCCATTTGAGATTAAACATTCTCTTATCTAAATGCTCCCGTCTTTTTATGGGCTAGAGTCTAAAAATCCTTTCAAGCATGTTAATGCATTTTAGAGATTGGTTCCACTGTGCTTTTGAATAATGTCTCTGATGATGCTCTGTGCTTGCGGCTTTTTCCTTTTTCTTTAAAAGTTAAAGTTAAAGCTTGGTTAGACACTAAGACAAATATCACCACTTCGGATCACATGCAAAAGGAATTCTTGAAAGATTTTTTCTCTATTGGTAAACTAACTACCTTAAGACATGTTGTAACTGCTTTCTCACAAAATAAAAATGAGCAATTGCATGAAAGTTGGGAAAGGTTTAAAGAGTTGTTATGAAGTTATCTGCACCATAAGGTCCCTATGTGGCAACTTGTCCAGAGTTTCTATTCTGGTTTAAATGAGCACAATAGATAAATGGTTGATGCATATTATGGTGGTAGTTTCTTGTATAAAACTCCTGAACGAGCTTGGGAATTATTTGAAAATTTGAGTGAGAATTCACACTTGCATGCCACTTCCTCACATTCTAATTTGCCTAGGCAATTAGGAAGTAACGGGGGATTTATGAGGTTTTACATTCAATTGACCTTTCCAGTAAAGTCAATTCCTTAACTATGAAATTTGATCAATTGTTTTGCATGAACAAAGTGTCTAATGCCCCTTCTATGCATGATGTGTGTTCGATTTGTGCTAGTCTCACGCATGCCTCTATTCACTGTCCTTGTATTGGGAAGTCTGGCTGTGTGACTGAACAAGTAAATGATGCACAAGGATTTTCCCTATCCAACAATCCTTATTCTAATACGTATAATCATGGTTGGAGGAATCATCCTAATTTTTCATGGAGGTCTCAAAATGTTGAGAATCCTTAAGTGCAGTCTACCAGACCTACCCCTCCTGGTTTCCAAAACCAAAGATATGCTCATCTATCCTCCCATTAAGCTCCATCTGAGAGCTCTGATATAGACAAGGTAATTTGTACTCTTAGTACCTTGACTTTTGTTGTGCAAAATGTTGACTCTAAGGTCTAAGGTATTGAGTCTAAAATGCATATTGTTAACTCTCACTCACAAGCTATAGCTAAGTTAGAAACCCAAGTGCAGGTAAAAGAGAAAGAAGGAAAACTTCCAAGTCATTCCATACAGAACCCTAAAGGCGAACAATTTGAACAGTTGAAAGCTGTAATGGTTCACATGAGTGGTAAAGAAGTAGATAACAAGATGAGTGAGAAGGAACATGATAAAGATGAAAGACTTAAGACCATGGAGAGTGACCTTAAGATTGGAAAAGAGAATGACCCATCCCCTTCTCCTATTGTGTTTGACCCCATTGTGACATATAAACCAAGGGTTCCTTATCCTCAAGCTTCGGATGCAGCATTCCCTTCTAAGAAAGATAAGCAAAGAGATGACATCCTAGAGACCTTTAAGCAAGTTAAGGTCAATCTTCCCCTCTTGGAAGCAATTAGACAGATCCTGACTTATGCTAAGTTCCTTAAAGACATGCGTACTTTTAAAATAAAATCTAAAGATGACAAGTCTAAAAAGGTTCTTCTAAGTAAACAAGTGAGCTTGATTTTGAAATGTGACACTCCACCTAAGTTGAAAGATCCCTGTGTCCCTACCATCTCATGTTATATTGGCAATCATAAAATTGAAAGGGCACTTTTGGATTTGGGTTCTACTGTTAATTTGATACCATATTCTGTTTACTTAGAGTTGTAATTAGGTGAATTGAAACCTTCTAACTGTACCCTTCAGCTTGTTGATAGGTCGGTTAGGGCCTTTAGGGGGCGAATAGATGATGTCTTGGTCCAAATTAATAAAGGATTCTTTCTTATTGATTTTGTTGTGTTGGACATGGACCTTAGTCATGCTTCTAAGAAGATCCCTCTTATTTTAGAACACCCCTTCCTAGCCACAGCCAATGCCACTATTAATTATAGGTCGAAAGTGTTGGATGTCTCGGTTATGAACATGAGGTTTAGGCTAAATATTTTCAAAGCTTCTTCTCAACCTGTGTTTGAAGATGAATCTGAATGCTTCTTTATTGATGTAATTGATGAAATGATTGAAGAAGCTTTGCTTGCTATTATGAGCAGCGATTCCTTAGGAACCTATCTTTCCTATGGGGATTTGGGATTGTTTGACTTAGGAAGTACAATAGGTGAGATGGATTCTACTCTAGACTCCACTCCTCATCTTGAGTCTTCCTCTTGGGTGTCCACTTATTAACCCCTTCCCCCTTTGGCCAGTTCTCCGATGCCATCTTCTGTTGTGTCCCCACCCAAACTTGAGTTGAAACCTCTCCCTGAATCACTGAAGTATGTGTTTCTAGGCCCTAAAGAGACCCTATATGTTATTATATCTTCTCTTTTATCTTGTGATCAAGAGGAAGAGTTGATTCGTGTCTTATCTGATCATAAGGGTACTATTGGGTGGTCAGTTGCTGATTTGAAAGGGATTAGTCCCAGAACTTGTATGCACAGAATTCATTTAGAGGATGATGCAAAACCTATTAGGAAAATGCAACGTAGACTGAACCCTCACATGAAAGAAGTTGTCCAGAAAGAGGTGGTAAAGCTTTTAGATGCAGGCATTATGTATGGTAGTCAATGGGTCAATCTAATTCAAGTAGTCCCTGAGAAATTTGGCATAACTGTGGTTAAGAATAATGAAAGTGAATTAATTCCTACTAGAGAGACTATGGGGTGGAGGGTGTGCATTGATTACAGAAAGTTTAATTCTGTCACTAGAAAGGACCATTTTTCCCTCCTATTCATTGATCAAATTTTGAAAAAATTAGCTGGACAAAGTTTTTATTGCTTTCTAGATGGGTATTTTGGTTACAAGCAAATACATATCTATCCTAAAGACCAAGAGAAAACGACTTTTACATGCCCATCGGGTACATTCATCTATCGGAGGATGCCTTTTGGGTTGTAATGCACCTTCCACATTCCAAAGATGTATGATGGCCATATTTTCTGACTATATTGATAATTTCATGGAAGTGTTTATAGATGATTTCTCTGTTTTTGGTTCTTCTTTTGATGTGTGTCTTGCTAATTTATCCACTGTGTTGAAAAGATGTGAATAAGTGAATCTGGTCTTAAGTTGGAAAAAAAGTCATTTCATGGTCTAAGAAGGGATTGTGTTAGGATATAAAGTGTCCAAAAAAGGGATTGAGGTTGATAAAGCCAAGGTTGATTTGATTTCTAATTTGCATGTGTCTTCTTTTGTGAAGCAAGTCAGATCATTCCTTGGTCATGCTAGTTTCTATAGGAGGTTTATTAAGGATTTTAGCAAAGTGGCTTGCCCACTTACTAATCTCCTTACTAAAGATGCTCCTTTTGTGATTAATGAGTCTTGTGTGAAAGCTTTTGAAAAGCTTCAATCTTCATTAGGGTCAGCCCCTATTGTGCAGCCCCCTGATTTTCTCATCCGTTTGAGATTATGTGTGAAGCGTCTGATTTTGCTATTGATGCTCAAAAGAATTATTCGACTATTGAAAAAGAGTTGCTAGCTGTTGTATTTACACTTGATAAATTCCGTTCACACCTTTTATGTTCAAAAGTGATCATGTTCACTAATCATGCTGCACTAAAATACTTATTGGCTAAGAATGACACTAACCAAGACTTATTAGATGTATTTTGTTGCTCCAAGAGTTTGACATTGAAATAAAAGATAGGAAAGGTTTTGAAAATTCTGTTGCAGACTACTTGTCTAGAATGTTTACTGAGTATACTGATGACTTAGTTGGATTTTTTGACCACTTTCCTAATGCTCCTTAATGAGTTCTTTTTGGTAAGGCCTGTCACTTCCTAGTTGAATTAGAACATCGTGCTTTTTGGACTATTAAAGCTTTTAATTTTGATATGAAACAAGCGGGTTCTAACCGTAGGCTTCAATTGAATGAGTTGGATGAATTGCATAATGGTGCCTATGAGAATGGTAAGATTTATAAAGCTAAAACCAAAGCTTTTCATGATAAAAAGATTTCTCGTAAATCTTTTGAATCTAATCAGATGGTTCGACTTTTTAACTCTAAGCTTAAACTGTTTCTGGCAAGTTGAGATCTAGATGGGATGGTTTGTCCAACAAGTGTTTTCCTCTAGAGCGATCTAAATTTTAGATCCCCAAGAGGGTCGAGTTCTTATAGTCGATGGCCAACATTTGAAACCTATTATGACTCGTGATATTGACCCTGGTTTGATTGAATCCATCAATCTATTAGACCTTGTCTACTATTATTGGTGGGTGAGACCTTGTCTGGCTAAAGATAGAAAACTTAGAGCTTGTTGGGAGGCAACCCAATTGCTTTAGGTGAGTTTGAGTCTTTTGTTGTTTTTTTTTTTTTTTTGGTGTGCTTGTGGTTTTAAGTGTGATTCTTCACTTGGTTTTTGGCTATTGTGGTTGGTGATGGTTGTGAAGGTACTTTGGGAGGTTGTTTGCTGAGCTTATATGAAAATGACTTCCTCGTGCTGTCAGGTTGTGTTGTTCTTTTCTCCATTTTCCTTTTCTTATTGTTTTCTACATTGAGGACAATGTAAGGTTTAGGTGTAGGGGGAAGGCAAAATGAAAACATAAACTTGAAAATCTGTAGGTGAATTTGAATTTGCGAAGAGTTTGAGTGGTATGATTATGTATGTTCTACTCTTATTATGTGGATTTGATTCATTTGACCCATGCTCATTAGAAATTAGTTCTAGCTTAGACTAGTTGAAGGCCAAAATTTTTACTGTGCTAATGCTACTATGTAACTGATTTTGAGTTTAAGATACAACCCCATTTTCAATGTCATTATGAGTATTCAATAAGCATTGAGTTTCACATTGATTTTTCAATCAATAAAGAAATAAATTGAATTAATTAAGTTATGATTCCAATACCAAATGTTCGGGTTCTATCATTATCCATATCCTTCATTGGCTGAATATGTACTGAGTGTTTCTCTGAGTATTATCTTAATTTATATCTTTATGTGCACAAGAAAACACATGGAATCATGTAAGTTTTAAAAAATTTGAAAAAAAACAAAAGGAAAAAAAAGATAATAAATTGATTTGGCATTGATAAATTGATTTGAAAGATGCTCTTGTGATTTTTGTTATGTGGGGTGAAATTTTGTGCTTACAATTTACTACATGCTTTCGTTGTGTGCTTAATTTGCTTGAATTTTGGCCTATTGACTCAGTTGAAATTGGAAATCTTTGATAATGAGTTGTGGGTTGCTATTGAATTGATATATGTGATTTGGAGTGGGCATTCATAGTTAGATCACTTGATTTTCTTCCCTAATCTTATTCTTATTCTTCTTGATGGTTCAAATGAATATATGCATTAATGATATTCTTTGCTCGAGGACTAGCAAAGTTTTGGTGTGGGGGAGTTGATAATTCATATTTTATATGTAATTTTCTCCTTCATTTTACCTACGTTTAAGTCTTTGAAATATATTTTTATAAGTAATAATGCATATTTTATGAAATTTTCAGGTAAAAATGAAATAGAAGAATTTGGATGGAGTTGTTCAATTCTACTTGGATCTTCCACAAGTGCAAAGCCTAAAGTCCAAGCCCATGAGCGAGAAAAAAAATAAAGAACAGAAGATGCAGTGGATTGGGCCAAGCCCAACCGAGTGCCTAGCACCTGCAGCCCAATGGTCCGGCCAACCCCTCCCATCTCCCAGCCTCTTTCTCTTTTGTTTGCCCAGCACTTGTGGCCCAAGTCAAGGCCTAGCCTCAGCCAACCCTTTCTCCCTCCTCTCTTCCTCTCCGCCTAGGCTCGGCCTATTTGCCTGCCATCACTCACTTCTCGTCTAACCTCTCTCTTCTCTCACACCCTCATCTCACCCGTGTTGGCTTGAGCTCCGCGGCCTTTACTCCGCACAGCTTATTTTTTTTTCCAGGAGCCTTATTTCCCACATGGCTATTTGCTAACCTAGTCAAATGCAATTAATCAAAAAAATTAATTTTTAGCTTAAGACTAGCCTTTTCTTATGCATCATAACAACGAAAATATTAATTAAAATTAATTTTCATTAATTTTTGAGCATCAAGAGAGGTTGATTTTCCACTATAAAAACGGCTCATGGATTGAAGCGTCCACACACCCATTCCTTCATCCACTCACTCACCCAAGCATCTTTTTATTCCCATCTTCCATCTTTCTTTCTTTTTTTTTAGAGAGAGTCTTTGTAAGACAAAATCATCTGGATTGAGAGGTTTAGAAGAAAATAAGCTTTGTTAGTTCATTCATCCACTCACTCACCCAAGCATCTTTTTATTCTCATCTTTCATCTTTCATTTTTTTTTTTTAGAGAGAGTCTTTGTATGACAAAATCATTTGGCTTGAGAGGATTAGAAGAAAATAAGCTTTGTTAGCTAATTTTTTGTATTCTTTTCTTATCTAATTTGTGAGTCGTATTTGACAGGCTGTGCTTAATTTTATCATTTTGTGTAATTAAGTACTAAAGTTTCGGCATAGGGAGTGAAATATACCAACTTCAATGGTGTTTTCACTAACTATGGCTGGCTAAACTACTCATTTCTAATATTAGGATGGATTCTTGATAATAATATTGGTTTTTCTAATTTCTTTGGGGTTATTCTTGTCTCTTTCATTGCGTAATATAGAGTTTATACTTGAACTTAACCTATTTATGCATCTTAATAATATTGTTTAATCATGTTGACTACAATAGGTTAATTTGCTATCTGAAATGAATATTAGAATGTGTAGGCTAATATGATGATTATATAATTGGACTTTAAAATTATAATTGCTAAAATTGAATAATTTATACTGGAAATTAGATGAGTTATGTCTAAAAAGAATGACTCATGCTAAACCACTAGATAAATAATCTCATTTAACAATTATAATCATCTTTTTAATTTGTGACCTAATACTTGTAGCTTAGATTGAACAAGAGAGAAATTAGATCCCCATTTGAATTAGTACATCAATATTTGCATCAATGGTGAAATCCAAAATCCTAGCCCTTTCTCCTATTTGATTTCTCTCCACTTTCTTTACTTACTTACTCTTCGCTTATCTGCTAATTCATATTGATAATCGAACTCCTCAATTGAACTACTCATTTAAAAATCATGATTGTTCCTCGTGGGATCGGCACCCCTATACTCGCTAGTCTATAATTCGCCTTGTGCACTTGCAAATAAAAAGGGTTTTAAAACCAAACACAAAATCCACATCAGGACACACCGCTATCTTATAAAAACCTTTGTGCTTTACTTCCAAACCGCAAAAAAAAAAAAAAAAACGAAGAACAAACAACGGCGAAGAACCAGAAGCAAAACCAAACCCCAAAGAAATCTCACAACCCAAACTAAAACCCAAATTTGAATCGAAATACTAGAAAAGACCTATAAGCAAAACCGAACTCCAAAGAAACTCTCACAACCCAAACTGGAACCCGAATCTGAATCGAATTACTATAAAGCTTCTAACTTCACAATCAAACCCATCAAATCTGTCAAAAGAAACCCGAAACTTTCTATGAAATGCAGGGTTGAGAGTGGTGGGTGGTCCACGTTTAATAGCTTGTAGCTGAGAAGGATGAGATTGCGAGTCTCAAAAGTTTGATTGAGTTTTAGACCAATATAGAGAAATTCACAAAGTTGAGTTGAATCAGAAAAGTGAAGAAGGGTAAGAATTTGAAGCAGTAAGGGAAGGATGAAGTTTTGCTTAAAACATAAAGGGAAATGCCATCGATCAAATATGGGGCGGTAAAAGGAGAAAAAAGTGTCCAATTTTCACCTCAAGTTCACACATGCTGAATGAAGGTGAGGTTGTTGAATTGGAGGTGCCTTAAGCTCGATTTATAATAATTGGTTATCCAAGTTTGTTACTCCTATTCCAATTCTAATATCAAAACATCATATCCCTTCAATTGTTTATCTTGTTTATCACAAATTATTGCTAGCAGTTTATCATACATCCTCAAGCAAGTTTATCACAAATTTTAAAAAAAGGAAAAAAGAGAAGGCTAGTTGTTGCGTGTGTTCTCCAGGGAGCTCCACTAAGTTTGAGATTTTCAAAAAAAAAAAGAAACACTAAAAATAGAAATATGTTTGATCTCATGTAGAAAACGAGGAGACAAAAAAATTCAAAAAAAGTAAAGAATAAAGTTGAAAGTTTAAACCAAGAGTTTGTTTTCTTCCCAAACTCTGAATGCCTTTTGAAATTAGAAAAAAGGAAAATTAAAAAAAACAACAACAAAAACGAAAATTGAAAAGGGGCAATAGGTTCCAATAAAAAAAAATTAGTTTTCTTGTCTAGTCCAATTCATTATGGTTGGACTACCTCAAAAGGAAAAAAATAATAATAAGTCTATCAAATATTTGATCATTTGCATCAGTCAAATATTCGAGATCCAACCGCTTTAAACACTAAAGGTTCAGCTACGCGACTAGTTCTCGACGGAGGCATTTGTAAACAACAAAATCTTTCCACCACACATGACCTGCCACGTGAAAAATCAAATATTTTTAATTCTTGTATTACAGAAACACCACTTGTCGCAAATGATATACAAAATTGGATGATTATTTATATAGAGATAATGAGGAGAAAACCCTAACTCTGATGTTTCTGTAATACAAGAATTACACCCCCCCTTTAAAGTGGTCGGCATGCAAAGAATTCACCAGAGCTCAAACATTCTCTCTCTAAGAGAAGACAAAAAGCACCTGAAGCACATGTTGTCTACTCTAGGAGATCGAATACTTTTTCTTGATTGAGATTAAGCCTCTAGGGTCAAGAATAAATTCACTCCAATTCATTCAAGGAGATCGATCAGAAGATTACTTCAATTTTAGTCAATACAGAGATTGTACCCATATATACAATATCAATATAAAAATTTAGTTTGTTACTCAATTTTTTGTCTAATTTATTTTAGGTTCAAAATTTGTGTTTGCAACGGCATCCTTCATTATTCTACATACAGCACCTCCCTAATTCCCCCATATTTATCAAAGCAAAACTGCCTCACTTTTTCTGAGAGAAAACTTCAACCTGAAAAACAAAACCTATACTTCCCCTCCTTTTTGATAAAAAAATCCTTCCCCCTAGTGGTTCCCATGTTAGTCAGCCATACTGATCCCTCTATGTGTGAGGAATAGGTTCTTGTCAAAACCGACGAGGCATTGCCTGGTTTAAAGAATGGATTGACGGAGAGAGAGAGAGAGAGAGAGAGAGAGAATGGAAAACACAAATGCCGAAAAAAATGGACATGAAGGGTAAGCAAGATACGCCCTTCTTCCAAGGTCGGACGTGACCTGAAAAAATGGTGTTGTATTTGGGGGGTTGGCAAGGATGTTGTTGGAGACGCAGAAGTCACTGGCTGAATGTTAACGGCATTGAAAAAATAGACGCTCAATGGTAATGTCTTGGTTTCAAACATGTATAACTACGTTCGCATTGAGATTTGGTCAAATTCTTTACAACCAAACAGTACGAGGAAAGTACAATTTTTTATCATTTATAAAAATATGATAAATTTCTAAAGGCATTTTGTTGAACAAATTAAAAATTTAAAAAACTAAAGGTGGAGATCAGTCCATGCCACATGTACAGTCAAGATTGTGGAATTACAACGATTGCCATGGTTACCATCTAGCGGAAATCACCTTTACCATCGCATTTTTTTTAATGTAGAAGGTTTTTCTCTTTAACTCGCATCTTATTGCATTTCATTATACACCTAGGAGCTTCTGTTGCCAAGTCTGAGTCAGTCCCCCTTTAGTAGCAAATGTCATATTTATTTGATAATTTAGCTTTTTATTTGTTCAAACTGTTGCGGTTACCACCCCCCGGCGCAAAAC
>JACYFF010031956.1:43313566-43328486 GCA_017589665.1 Selenicereus undatus | reverse complement strand
TATATATATATATATATATATGAGAGTACAAATGTTGTGATTGTAAAATGTGTCTCAATATTTATTAAGATTTTATTTAAAAATAAAAATTAAAACAATATGTGATTTAAAGTCATCATAATATAGTATCTTTTCAGCTAATTCAATAAGGAGAGAAAGAAAATAAATTACCAATCTGCTAATGTTCTTATTTTTTGAAAATAAAAATTATAAGATTGATTATAATATTTCTAAAAATATTTGAACTCAAATATTTACAGCAACCCGCACGTAGGACATGTTTAGAAACTAGTAATATTCTAATTTCATACTTCTTTTATTGTGAGTGGGCAACATGTCAATTACCCATTGGATAAAGCAAATCAACCCATTTAATAAAAGATCGGATGATACAGGACTTTGGAAGAGCCCATCCCAAAAGCTAGCTCAAGGGTTGGGAGAACCCAAAACCTATATAAACCCCACATCAACCTCCCATATGATCGATGTGGGACTCAAGTCCCATACCTTGCAATCGGACCGTAACAATCCACCACGCTCCGCAACCCAGGCACCTGCGGGCTGGCTGTGCACTAGATCCATCTAGCCCTGGGCGAACACTGCAATGCCGGCGTCACCACTCATAGTGCGAGGACACAGAGACATAGGGTTGGCTCTAATACCAATTGATATAGGACTTTGGAAGAGCTCATCCCAAAAGCTAGCTTAAGGGTAGGGAGAACCCAAAGCCTATATAAACCCCATATCAACCTCCCATATGATCGATGTGGGATTCAAGTCCCATACCTTGCAATCGGACCGTAGTATCGGATGAATAATAGTCTGGGTGAATTATTCAACCCAATACTTCTCGCTTCTCCTAGCGCATGCTAGCGACTCTCTGCTAATGTGCTCCAGCTAGGGCAAAGGGGACGAGAGGGAGAAGACCACCCACAGAGATTGTACGGAAAGCTTTGGAATTGAATTGAATCCAGTCAATAGCACACTTATACCACAGAGGAAGTCTGAGTGAGGGATCGAGGTTTTCTATTGCCGAAGATTTATCTAGGGTTTTTGAAGCAGAATGCATGATGGATTTGGAGAATGACACTGAAGATCATGGTGGAGCTGAAAAGGAAAATGAGGAGGAAATGGTCAGGTAGAACAAGTGCAGATGGAGTCGCTGGCCCCGGGAGCTGCGTCAAGTTAGAGGGATCGATTGATGGCAGATCAGGAGGGGGAAACATCGATGTTTACTGGATCTGAAGGGAAACCGAAGATTGCAATTATTGATATCCAAGAGGAGCTGGATTATTTGCAATTCTCAGTCCTTGCATTTGTCTTAGTATCAAACCACCACTCAAAGTTATTGAAGGTTTCTTTAAATAGGTGTGGGGGAAATTTGATTTTGAAAGGGTATTCATGGTTGAAAAGGGTCTGTTTCTCTTTCGTTTTACTTCAGATGAGGATAAACAGAGGGCAATGGATAGTGGAACTATATTTTTTGATAAGCACCCTGTAGTGGTGAGGAAATGGAATTCGGATATGAGCATGTCCAAAGAGGAAGTACAGACTATCGATGTGTGGGTTCAGCGCCCTGGAATTCATGTTAAATATTGGAGTATAATGAGTTTGAGCAAGATTGTGCGTCAAATTGGAGTTCCAAAACAAACAGATCATTACACAGCAAGGAGAGCAAGATTGGCATATGCGAGGGTATTAGTTGAGATCCAAATCAGTCAAGAGTTAAAAGAGGAGGTGATATTCGAGAACGAAAAAGGAAATGAGGTCAGATAACCTGTCCATTTTGAATGGAAACCGATGAAATGCAGCAGCCGTGGCATGTTCGGACACTCAGAGGACAATTGCAAACGAAGGCCAAAGGTAATTCAAAGATGGGTAAGAAAGGATAACGCGCAACAGAGTACTATGAGACTGGAACAACATGAGGACCAGCAGCAACATCACCAAGATCAGAATGTCCAGAAATCAATAGAGGGTTTTACCATCCCCCGAAGAACTAGTAAGGCTCCTACCATAACATCTCAGGAGGTGGATGTTCAGAACCCGTTTGACACTCTCATGAACGAGACTGAAATAATAGTGACAGCTATGACCAGGTATGTTGTAAACGCGGATGATGGAGGCAACACATCCCTCATCTGTCCAAACGGATAATATTGGATTCTAGAATACTAGGGGGCCTACCCACCCCAATAAATAGAAGAAAACAAGGAATATCTTGGTTCAGGAGAAATTGGGATTGTTTAGAGTCTTGGAAACAAAAGTGAAAAACCATAATATGGGATTTGTTGTGAGAAATACATTCCCTGGTTGGTGCTTTACCTCTAATATTTGTTGGATTTGGAGAGGGATAATTTGGATGGCATGGCTACACAATGAGTTTCAGGTCTGTATTTTGGAAATGTCAATTAAGCATATTCACAGCTATATAAGACATATAACTGGAAAGTGTTTTTATCTGACTTTAGTATATGGCACCAATGATGATGAAGAGAGACTATTTTGTGGGATACCTTGTGGAGGTATGGTAGCCAAATGAATGAACCAGAGAAGCTGATGCGGGATTTCAATAATCTTTTGTATGTATCAGAGAGAATTAGAGGTAATGTCCCAGATGTAGCTGAGATTAGGCCTTCTGTACAATATGCTATGGACTGTGGACTGCATGACTTGCGATTCACTGGGAAGTATTACACATGGAATAATAGGCATCGTGAAGGGCAACGTGTTTTTTCTAAGATTGATAAGGTGTTGACTAACCAAGAGTGGGTGAGCTTGTTTTTGGAGAGTGAAACACATTTCTTACCTGAGAATGTATCTTACCACTCTCTAGTAGTGGAGAAATTCTTTAATATGAAGCTTAGCCCAAGACCATTTAAATATTTCAATAAGTGGAGTAGTGCAAATAATTTCACTGAGATTGTGCAAAAACAATGGGATGACAGAGTAGATGGTACCAGGATGTTTTAATTGACAAGGAGATTGAAAAAAAGTCAAAGAAGCCCTCAAGTTCATCAACAAGCAACAATACACGGATATTGAGGTATAGGCTCATCTTACAAAAGAGCACATGATGGATATCCAACAAAAGTTGGATATGGATCCTCTTAATAAGGAACTCGCACAGATGGAAAGCTAGGCAGTGCTGAAGTTCAAACGCAAAAATGATGATTTAATGATGTTCCTCTAACAGAAGGCAAAGATTCATTGGTTCAACTATGGAGATACAAACTCCAGCTTCTTTCATGGATGTATCACAGAAAGAGTTCAGAAAAATCATATCTATGAAGTCCAAAATAATCAAGGAATAAAGGTTGCTGGGTTTGATTAGGTGGGGAGGGCTTTTGTCCAATATTACTCTGAGTTGCTAGGGACTGAATCCACTGCTACAGGGGCAGTAGATGAGGTGATCATTGCAATGGGGACAAGCTTGACTGCTAGTAAAGGTATGCAATTAATGGATCCTATTTCGGATGAGTGCTTTATAGAGCATACCTGGCAACAAAAGTCCAGGGTCGGATGGTTTTACTAGCCAATTCTTTAAAGATGCGTGGCTGGTGTGTGGTAAGGATCTTATTGAGGCAGTTAGAGATTTCTTTGTCTCGGGTAAGCTCCTAAAACAGATCAATGCTACTACTCTTGTATCCCAAAGAAGCTAAATCCTAGCTCAGTAACAGAATTTAGACCAATTGCATATTGTAACGTCATATACAAAGTCATTGCTAAGGTTATTTTTGGTAGATTGAAAACAGCTCTGATTTCCTTGGTGGATCAAAGAAAGGCTGCATTCCTTGAGGGGAGAAACATACTACATAATGTATTGATTTGCCAGGACTTAGTGAAGCACTACAACAGGAAAGGAATTATCCTAGATTGGTGATGAAAGTGGACATTAAGAAGGCATATGATTCTCTTAGCTGGGCTTTTATTGAGAATATGATGAAAACTCTTAATTTTCCAGGGCAATTCATTGTATGGGTGATGCAAGCCATAAGTACTGTTAAGTATTCCATATCAATCAATGGGGGTAGTTTTGGTTTTTTTTTAGGGCAAAAGTGGTGTAGGGCAAGGGGATCCCAGTTCACCCCTTATTTTTGTAATGTGTATGGAATATCTGTCAAGGTGCTTGAAGTTAGCAGGCAAGCATGATGAGTTTAAATTTCATCCACAATGCAAGAATATGCAAATAACCCATCTCAGCTTTGCAAATGATATAATATTATTTGCTGGTGGGACTTGGGAGTGTCATATCTGTGGAGATAGTTCTTCGACATTTTGCAAGATTTTCAGAGGCCTCTAGATTGGAAACCAGTAAGGATAAATCAGAAGTCATTTTTGGAGGTGTCCAAGAGGAAGTTAGGAACCAGATTGTGGAGGTTACTGGGTTTAAAATAGGCAAACTACCTATGAAATACTTGGGAATTCCTCTTTCGCCAAACAAATTGACCAAGAAAGAATGTCAACAACTAGTGGAGAAGATCACAAGCAGAATCAGAGGTTGGATGAGGAAGAGACTCAGCTATGCAGGTATAATTCAACTGATAAACTCTATACTCTTGAACATGCACATTTACAGGTCATCCATTATTCTTCTACCCGAAGCAATTAGCCAACAAGTGATACAAGTGTTTAGGGGGTTCCTTTGGGGAGGAGATGCTGCAAGTAATAGGAGCCCCTTAGTGGCATGAGATATTCTATGTAAACCCAAATCAAAAGGTGGACTAGGGATAAAATAGATTGAAGCATGGAATATAACAACCTAAGAAGCACGGACACCGATACATGACACGGATACGATACGACACCGACACGTAGACACGTGATTTTCCTGAAAAGTAGGATACGACACGTACAGTGGACACGAAGTGGTTAGAAAATATTTATTCTATTACCTATTTGTTCATAATTTGTTTTATGTCTTTATCCTTGAGAGGATCATGTTTGGATGAGAACAATAGCAAATTGTTCATAGGATGTGCACTCTACAACCATCAATAACATAACCTAATTTCTTCATGTTGTCTATATGTTCTGCATTCGCTTGAGAGTATCCAAAGAGTGTCCGAGAGTGTCGGCGTCCGACACATGTCGGACATGGATACATGAAGTCGCGGAGAGTGTCCGTGCTTCTTAGATAACAACAGTGGGCAAGTGTGTGTGGAACATAGCTTGTAAAGCTGATAACTAATGGGTCAAGTGGGTCAACCATATTAGCCTCGAAGGCAGACAAAGCTCCAGCATCAGCAAGTTGGTCTTGGAAACAGGTGGTCAGAGTGAAGAATGCCCTCAGAGATGGATTTAATCACCAGACTGGTAAATGGAAAGAATGCAGATCAGGTAAGGATGCCTATAAAAGGTTGACACATGATGACAGTCCTAAACAGCTTGGACAAAGGCAGTTTGGAGCAGATGGAACATTCCTAAAGCTAGCATAATCTCTTGGTTGGCCGTCAAAATAAACTCCAAACTAAGTCCAGATTATGCAAATGGATTATTATAACAAATGATAGCTGTGTCTTGTGCTGCATAGAACTAGAAGATAAAGACCATTTGTTTTTGCAATGTAACTATAGTGGTGCAGTGCTGAATATGGTGAATGATAAATATCAATGCAAGATTCCTAAGAGTGATGCTTGGACATGGTTGGCTAGAAGGAAAATGTGGAAAACAAAAAAGAAGGGCCTGTGCCTGGTTTTTACAACTATGGTATATGCAATCTAGAATGAAAGGAATGCAAGACTTCATGGAGGGGTAGAGGGAATGGCAACTCAAATAGCAGAGGAAACAATACATACTATTACAAATACGATCATGTGTATGGCAATGGAAAATGAAGACGAAATTTCTTCAATCATGTATAGATAGAGACAAAAAGAGTGACGCGATACTTTTTTCAACCTACTAGACTACTAGCTACACTATTTGATATGCTAAAATTAGTTAAATTCGCAACCAACATTTTATATGTAATAATAATTGTTATATACAGGCCTTTTTTTTTATTTGGTGCAAGTTAATTTCATTTCAAAACAGGTCAAAAGCATGTCATCCATACGCCGACCTAACCAACCCATTAATATGCTTTAACAAGCTAGTATACCATAACCCTGACATGACCCACTTCGTAAACAAGCTGATGCTAACCCAACGCAAGGTTGAGAGAACCGACCCGGTGATCGACCCAGTCGACCGAGTGGGTCGATGGTTCAACCGGTCGGACCGTTTGGACCGGGTTTGGACCGGTTGAGCCGGTTTACCGTCCAACCGGGTTAGACCGGCACAACCCGGTGAACCTAAAATTTTTTTTTATATATATTTGTTATATATATTTTTTTTCAAATTACTAACTAAAATCTAATAGAAAAGTTAAAAGTACAAAATAATAAAGAAGAAGAGAAATGAGAAATTTATTTATGATCCCACATTGATAGAGTAGAAGGTGATTACAAGACTCTCATTGCATAAATATAAGTTCTATTATAGAATGAGAATTGAAAAGTCCCACATTGCCAATTTGAGCATATTCTCAAACTTGCTAGCCTTATAAAAAAGCATGGAAGGCAAGTCAAAGATGATACAAAGTCATGGGCAATTAAAGCTATGTTTTGTAAAAGATCTCAAGGTTCTTGTATTTTTATCACCTATAATTGGCATTCACACTTCAAAAAAAATAATATAATTTAGATATAAATAATATAGTAACACAATTAATTAGAGAGTCATGATTTTTTTGATTTGGACATAATGATTTGGTAAGCCATGCTTGAATATACAAATTACAAGAGTTTGATGATAAACAAAAAATATACATTTATTACATTAAACGAAATAAAAATTAAAATAAACGAACTACTACAAAATAATGTGGAAGAAGAGATCATTAAATTATATATTTGATGAAAAAAATACTTTTTGATTTAACAACATAAATTACTAAAATCTAATAAAAAAAGTTACAAGTACAAAATAATGAGGAAGAAGAGAAATAAGAAATTTAATTATAGTCCCACATTGATAGAGTAAAAGGTGATTGCAATACCCTCATTACATAAATATAGGGTTTGTTAGATTGTGAGAAATGGAAAGTCCCACATCGCCATTTTGAGAACATTCTCAAACTTGGTAGCCTCATAAAAAAATATGGAAGAAGAAGACAAGCCAATGATGCTATTGAAGGGTTGAGTTGTGCTCAAAATCTTCATAGCCAAAAAAATATATTGATTTTATAAAGGGTTAGGAAAAACCGGTCCAACCGCAGGTTGGCCGGTTTGATCGGGTCAGCCGGTCCAACCGGGTTGTACCGGTTTTTTCCGGTTCAATAGTTTAAACGGTTTTAGAGAATTTCCGGACCGGTGCTGTGGCCGGTTCCCGGTCCAACCGGTTGAACCGGCTGGTCCGGTCCGGTTCTCTCAACCATGACCCAACGAGGCCCAGTTCGTTTTCCACCCTTTGTCACCGCACATGCAGATAGAGGAAATGGGCTTGCCAATAATATCTTTCAATTTTTTGGTTAATACATATGTACACATGTCAATGTTGATGGACATAACAGGGCATTATAGATCGACAATGCAGTTTGACAGTCACTTTTTATTTTTATTTTTTCGCCTGGAGAACTTAAACAATACAAAATGTAATCACATAGAAAGTGGTACTTAGTAAAGCCTTCCAGCATTAGAAACAAGTACAGCACCAAAACGGAGTCCTTGAGCATCTCTCGCAAGCATTACAACTGCCACAAAACTGAATCAAAGTCTAGAGACACTAGAAACCTATGACGAATTACATTATTTTTGGCCACTATGCAATAACCATGTAAATAATAAAAAGGAAGGGTAAAATAATATTCCTTAACAATCCCCAAAAAAGGATAAAAACACTAACAATACAGACTACTTGTACAAAAATGTCATGTCAGGTAATCAACTTGTGCTGCCAGAATGTTCTCCAGAAAAGGCGCTTCCATACGATGTTGATCCTGTTTGTGAAGTTGTCCCTCCACGGGCTTTCTGCATTTGGCGTATCCTGAAAACATCTTTGGGAAGTGGCACGCTCTGAACACTAGCCGTTTCATCATCATCTTGCCCTGTCAATGAAACCGTTGATAATTTAAATGATTACATGCGACAACTGATGAAGCATTACAGTTGCATCAATTCCAATAGACAACCCAAAATGACATCTCTGCTAAACTTCAAAACAACTTCAATGCCTAATTCAAATGGCTACTACAGTGACAAACACCCAGTACGAAACCCACCACTGCTGCTAGGTGAGATAACAAGGCCATAAAATCTACATATTCTATTATTGACATTAACTGTCACAGAGACTATATCCGAAAGATCCCAACAACAACTACTCCCAGTGTGGGTCCCGCTTTCACGGGGTCTTAGGAGATCCAAATGTAGGCAATCTTACCTCTACCAACATTTCTGCCAATAGAGAGGCTGATTCTAAGAAACCCACAAAAATTCGATTTTGAGAAAACATTTTATCCATGAAAGGTTTTGGGAAAACATTTTAAGGGAGAAGCCAAGGGTAATTATCAAGGAATGAGTTAAGAAATACGAAAAACAACGAAAAAGAAAAAGAAAAAATCAGGCAGCAGTAACTATAAGACCATAGGTGCATCAAAACAAAGGGATGAACTGTACCTTAACAACTAGAAGTAGGCAAACAATGTCTCTTCGCAGATACAAGAACTACCTGTATGCAAACAAAATATACAAGGAAATCGCAACCAGACTCATTCTATTGCAACCGAGTGACCCACTACGAGGCTAATGATCTTAGTCTTATCCCGCCAAAGTCTCCTATCCTGAGTCATATCCTCCGTTAACCCTACAACTCTCAAGTCCTCTCTAATAACCTCTTCCAAACTCTTCTTTGGTCTTCCCCTCCCTCTTTTATCTCTTGAGATGTTAATCCCCTCACATCTCCTCACTGGAGCGTTCGCATTCATTTTTTTCACATGGCCAAACCACCTGAGTCTTACTTCTCTCAACTTATCTTCGATGGGGGCCACTTTAACTAAGTCTCTGATCACTCCATTACCAACTCTATCCATTCTCGTGTAACCACACATCCATCTAATCATTCTCATCTATGCTACAATTAGCTTTTGAACCTGAGTCTTCTTTATAGGCCAACACTCCGATCCATATAACACAGCAGGTCTAACTACCATACGATAAATTTTGCCTTTTAGACCTATAGGCATTCTCTTATCGCATAGCACTCCTGAAGCATACTTCCATTTTTGACAGCCCACTTTATGCAATGGCTAATATCCGAAAGATCCCACTAACAGATAATAAAACATCATCTAAGAAGCTTAGTCTTGCCAAGTGCGCATGAAAACCAATAGAATCAAGGAATAAGTAGCCAATGAAAATGACTCTGATCAAAGGGAATTCCAACATCTGGTGATTAAGTAGGAATATGTGATGTCTTACACCCAGTGATTCTGAAGCAATCAGAATCACTTCTTACAATCCAAACTACATATGATTGGATAAGACCCAGACGTCAACACCAAGGCATTCAACTCTGAATACTACATGCAATGCTTAATAAACCAATTACCATCTCCCACCTTATTGTCCTTACCAAATTTTGATCGTTCCAGCTCATTACTCCAATCAGTTCATTACTTCATTTGGGGGCATTTCTTCACATGTTGCCACTATTAAGCCCCTTCTCTCAAAGGAGAAGAAACAAAAAATAACGATATATTATCTAGTAATGATAGTCGCAAAAAGTATAAAATAGCAACATTGCATATCCAAAACTTTCTGCACGTGCCTGACAAAGTCTCTTGGGTTAACAACGGGCTGTTGCGCGTCCCTTTGCCCCAAAGGAACCTCTCCTCTTCAACCACACCAAAAAAAAAAAAAACACCACTGGCCTATCAAGAAAATTTGCATAGGTGTCTCCCATTATTGAGTTTATGAAATTTATTGAATATCAATTTCTTTTCTAGGTGTCCTCCAAAAATAAGTCAAAAACTTTTATACTATTTTTTTTTTAATAAAAAAGTAGCTAATCGGTGCCTAATGCACCTTTGGCCAATATATATATATATATATATATATGTGTGTGTGTGTGTGTGTGTGTGTGTGTGTGTGGGTATGTGTATGTGTGTAGACACACATAGATGCACCAAAAAAACGCAAACAAAAGTAAAAGTACTACTTGCATGAACCTGCCAAGAAGAAGAGCTGACCAATTCATCAGCTCTCCCCCCCCCCCCCCTTCTTTTCTTTGGATTTTTTTAAGCACTCTCATGTTAAATGATGAGTGGAGGCTATAGGATTAGAGTACAGCAATTATTATTTTTTTTGAAAAAAACGCCATAAGCCTGAAGATGAAGCACTTGAATCCACACCCGCAAATCCAATGCTCTGGTTCTCACCAATTGTCCAATACACGTGGATCTTCGGAATGGATTTGCGAAAACCTTACACACAGCAAATGGTATTATGACTATTGTTACAAAGACAGTCAACCCCCCCCCCCAAAAAAAATAATGATTTCACATTCATTACAAGCATGCTGACGGGACACTGGAGGAAGACATACAGAAAGTCAAAATGTTTGCTGAAATGCCATGCAGTTTCCACAGTTTTATTTCTTCCCCACCCCGCCCCTGCACACCACCAAGGAAAACGCATATACATAATGAAATTGAAAAGATGACTACAGCAGAGGAACATACTATCTGCATCTTTCTTCTTCACAGATGGTCTTGTCATTCTCACAGATGAACCACTTGGAACAGGGCGAGATTTGTTTGTACCAGAAGGCTCACTTATACTTGGAACAGCAACGGCCTGGGTCACTGAAGTACTTTGCTTTGCAGCTTGGCCTGTCATTGTGTTGCTTTGCAAACAAATTGACAACACAAGATCTACATCTGGCGCAGGACCTGTCATTTTGGATAATAAAATTTAACCATTAGTACCCAGAAAAGAAAAAAAAAAGAGGGATATGCATGATAACTAATGCCATTCTGAGAATTACTTTCGAATTTCACACTCTTTTCAGAGAGAAGGTTCATCAGAAACACCTTGCTAAGCTAAGTGCTATATACCCTTCAGCCAGAACTGAGTAAGAGGGTGCTTATGCATGAACAAGGTATGAACAAAAGTGAGCACATCTTGTTGGTAGGCCTGCTACCTATGTCAAATTGAGTACCATACTATCTTGTTTGCTTAATTTGTATTAAGTTTCAGAAATTACAAATTCGATAGCCATTAACATCATGATTCTTTTTTGACGTGAAATGCACAGGCTGCTTGCAGGTAGGATTGAAACTTAGGTCTCTTATAATAACTCCACATATACTTTGCCTATTCTACACGTCAGCATTGGAATCCTCCATTTAAACTGTTTGACCATCATCTTATGGACAAATTTCCCAAAAAACCAAACTTTTTGCACAATCCAACTTAGAATAAAAGTCTTCTTATTTCTTAAAATATAATCAACTAAGTGAATCATTTTGAGATGGTAAACATGCATTTCCCTTAATGACCCTTTATGCACAAACACAACAGCCAACATGTTTCATTTGGCCTTTAGTCATTTTGGAGGCATGGTGAGAGAAAGATCATCTTAAACGTGCAAGAAAACCGTGCTCAAAAGCTTCTAAGTAAATGTCTTCATCAGTGGAAATCGTCCGGGTAAGGCGTAACTAAGTTCACATGACTCCAACTTTATTGAAACTCAGATGAGCAGTAAAAAGGGGGGAAAAATTCGCCAGAACAGAATAACAGAATAATAAAGCCCTGCCTACAGTGTGATGCTTCGTAGGCAAGGGGAGATTTTCAAATGTATGCTGACGCCTACAAAGAGATACCTATTGGTCAACCACAAAAACTATTGAAAAGATGCATGTAATGACAAATAAAGACCCAAAGCTTGGAAGGGGGAGGCACAAGGGAACCAGAAGGATGGCACACACATACAAAATCATGTCATTGTTTTAGCTATATGAGGAAAGCTTCTTTCTGTCCCTGAGTCCACATTAGAAATATTTAAAAGCTTCAGAAAAAAGAGGGCACAAATACACATCATCAGCCATTCCCAAGAACGCAAACATGAATGTCGATTTCCGTCTCTTATTAAGGAAGACATGGGTTTGAAACTTTGAATGCAAAACGTGGCGGCAGAATAGAGGCTTTTCATCCATCTTTCATCAATGAACTTACTTCACACAGTAACAGACTAATTAAGAAGAATTCATCACCTTCAACAGCAGGCAGATTTGCTATAAATGCCACAAGTGCAGGTGGAGCAGCCTTCAGAATCCCATCATATGAAGACATGGTACTAGAAGTAACTGCTGTCCCACTAGGAAGAGCTCCAGGCCCTGCAGTCGATGATAAATATTGCAACCACTATTAGGATAGGGGAGATTGACTCATTCAACCATTTTGTTTATAGGGAGAATGCATTAGTAGAATTGACATGAAACCAGAAATAGCCCAATACAGCAAATGCAACAAAGGTCTCTGCTTTTGCATGTTAGCTTAAAGCACCCACTTAAAGCAGCAACCAAACCAAATGCAAGATTTCATCATCGATGGAATTTTCCACTTTTATATGGACCTGATTATAATTTCATCAAGGATTAGAGATCAACATCGGTGTCCGGTAATGGTTGTGGCTCTGTTTAATTGGATCAGAAGTGGTTGGATCAGATCACAAATTTCTTAAAGAAGCTATGAAATACTACCAAAAGGTTTAGGAGCCCTGGAATTTGTATATGATAAGTGCTAAAAATGTGCATTAATTAGGGTCATTTGCTAGAGGATTAGATGCCTTAATTTCACTCTACTCCTGTTTTACACTTCAGTTCATCTGTTTGCTGTGATTTATAGGTTTTTAAGGCCTTTTACACGACGTTAACCCCTTCTATGATGCTATTTGACTTAACACGGAAGCCCCCTAATCCCGTGAGACCGTGGTATCAAAGAACAATTGCAAGAAGCTGAGCCATTGGTCACCACGTGCCCGTGGTGGAGCCCACGGACCATGGTGGCCTGGGTTTTTGTGACTCTTCGTTTTCACTTCGAGTGTGTGGTTGAGAATGTGTTAGTTTATTATATTCGGGTCTCGTCTGCTGCTTGAAGGGCATCTCTCCACCCATATTTCATCACTCAAGTCACTCAAAATTCATCCATTCACCAATCAATTGGAGCGAGAGAAGGTCTAAGAGAAGGATTTGGAAGTCGGAAGCCTTGAAGATTCCAAGATAGCTTTGGGAATGTCCATTTTGATGAGCATTTCCTTCCTCTTTACTTTTTGAACTCTTTTAGACCAGTTTTAGTTTGATTCTTGTTTAGTTTAGGTCCTTGTTCTTTTTCGCGATAGTGAGGATTTAGGCTCAAACATGCATATCCTTACAACTTCTTACAGTTCCTTATAACTGTTTACATCTTTAAAAAAAATTTATACCTTTTTACATTTCCTTATATCTCCTTACATCACTTTACATCTTTTTGCATCTTTATACATCTTGGCCCTGTTTGGCAAACAGCTGTTAGCTGTTTATTGAAAAACTGTTTGATAAAATTAGCTGTTTCTGACAAAGTTGTGAGACAAAAAACTAATTCTTCAAAAAACTCTTCCAAAAAACTCATGAAATTAGCTTTTTCAAATTAGTTTTTTGGATCCAAAAAGCTCTTTTAAAAATTAGCTTTTTTACTTGGTCAAAAAGCTAATTTTGGTCGAAAAGCTAATTTTGGTCGAAAAAGTTATTTTTTGCCAAAAAGCTCTTCAAAAAGCTGTTTGCCAAACAGGGCCCTTATATATTTTTGTATGACATTTAACTTATCATTTATTTTTCCTTATATTTATAGAAATATGTATATATATTCTTACATACTACCAATATGAAATACAAAGATATATACTTATGAACATAACATTATTATGAACATAAAAACAAAATCTAACGATGTGAATCATATACGCCACTATAGAGAAAATAAGTTAACATGCTTTTAAAATTATAAATAAAAATTGCATTTATGTTTAAGTTTCAACATGAATCATATATGAAAATAGTCAAACTATTAGTGACGAAAATATTTCGACTATTTCATCCCTACGTTCATCCATGGCAATTTGGTTACTATCATCCATGGCAACTTGATAACTCATCCACATTTGGGTCCTTAGTTGAGATTGCTACGCCTTTCTTTATCGAGAATAATAAAATTGTTAAGGGTACAACAATTAATATCTCAAACTATTGCTCTAGTCTTATTTGAGACAACCTTGTTTCAGGCGTTCCGTTCGCCAATACTTTTTGTCTCCCCTTCAAAACCTCAAATGAGAAATACTTCAAATGTTCTTTCAATTGTCATCTGTTCAATTAAATTTATAACTACTTCATTGTCTACATTTTTTTTTATCTCCTTTTGTTCAATTTAACAATAAAATCCACATATTTCATGAATACCTATTTTAAAATTTTTTGGTAATATTATGTTAAAAATATTAATTTAAAATTGCTTAATTTAAAAAGGATACCATGTTAGGGGTGCTATTTAATTTTAACAAGAACAATTGTTATTTCCTTTAGTTTGTTTATACAAAGGTGAAACTAATCTTAATAAAACAACCTGAGACCATCATGACTGGCAAATGGGAACCAACACAGCAACGAAGCAATTGCACCCGGATTGAAGAGCCTCATGGAGGCTTTACTTCGTAACATGGAGGCATCAGAATAGGTGTGGAAAGAAAGGATGATGTAGTTTCACTAGGAGAAGGATCTCAAACCCACGAAAGTTGAATGTCATGACTTATTAACCGTAAAAATTATGGCCCATCTGTACACGCAAACACACGCGAACGTGCGTGTGTTTACATATGAATATATAGATATATATATATATACATA
>JACYFF010031956.1:43285847-43298566 GCA_017589665.1 Selenicereus undatus | reverse complement strand
AACTAGAATATTGCAGAAAACAAAAATTGTAGAACACAGAGGGGACAAGTGATGCAAAGGATCAGTATAAATAATGAAAGAAAAAAAAATAAATAGAAGGTGAACTTAAAATAAACAAAAACTTTAAAAACTAGACTTAGCAAAACCAAATAAATCTAAGTTATTTATTGGCCAATAGGAACAAGACAAGTGCACTTGCTGACTTTTGTCATCTTATGCACATGATAAATTAAAAGAAATTGAAGTTCACTGCCCATGCTCTGCTCCCAACAAAAAAGGACGGCGAGGTGCCAATAAAATAAAACAAACAAAAAAATAACGACAAAGACATTAATTAAATTGAGCAAGAAAAGTTGAAGCACTGGAATTAGGAAAAACAGAGGACCTGAAGCAAAAGAACAGAGCAAGACAAATATTGAAGGTTGATGTAGAGACTCAAATTAATCTGGCGTAAATGGAAAAAATTATAGCAAAAACTTCATTCAGCAACTCAAAAGTTCAACAATGCCTTCTTGGCTATTCAACCAACAATGGAGAAGAACCAGATATTACTAATACTTGAAGCAGAGAAAAGGACAGCAAATGAAAAACTGAATATAATTGAACCAAGGTTGCTGATGCTCTAATGCCTCCCCATCCCTTCCTATTTGTACATGGGTTTTCAACTCAAATAAGTTCCCAATGCCAACAAAATCAGTGTGGGTTGCTGATTTTTCGCCTCTCCCTCTCATGGCCGTTTGAGTTGTCGTAACTCATAACCTCACTAAAATAGCCAAGTTGTTGAGGAGATACTTTCACCCCAAAAATTCGGTCATGGCTGACGGTAAATGATGGCCTGGTTGCTTCTGATTTTAGCCGAAGAAGATGGAGATAAAGATGTTGATGTTGATGAATCGTTGATGAAGATGATCGGGAAAGGAGGGAATCAATGGAGTGGAGAAGGAGAGCGAAAATAAATTGGGAAATGGGGATTTGGGTTTTTTTTTTATTTTTTTTTTTCAGCTGAAGAAACAAAGAGCTGGGGCATGGAATTTTTTTTTTTTGGGTGTTGTATGTTCAACTTTCACCTCTCAACCTAATTTTCATTTTCCATCATTTTCTTCATTTTTGTTGATTTGCAAAATAAATAGATAAATACGTAAATAAATAAATAAAATCGAAATAAAAATTCTAAAATATTAATAATTTTGAGCCAAAATCATAGGTTTAGGAGCATAAAGTTGCATGATTTTTCAATTAAACATACACTCTAAGAGCAAATCTTACAAAGGGGGATAATTGACATAGGACGCTCTAAGAGCAATTCTTAAAAATCACCCATTGTTTGGAATCTAGCAATCTTTCCCACTTCCCCATAACGGGAGAAAACTTGGTATAAATGATTTTTCGTAACAGGGAGTTTTTTGTCATGAATGATAACAAATAAAGCTCGATGATGTTTTTCACACCAGGCCATAGGTGCAACAACATGTTAACAGTAGTAGCAAATAGCAATAGGTGAACAAAAATGGCATTTGTTGAGAAGAGTTCTGACAAGTAACCTAGTTGGCAACAATGGCAGTGGAGGGGGGGTTGGACATCAGTTGGTGATTGGCATATTTGGAAGGTCGACTTGGTAGTGGTTGTTGGCTGGGTTGTGTGCAGTCTAGGGTTTGGGCGATAGGCTTTTTTCCCCCTTACACGCACACGCGCTCGCGCGCGCGCACACACACACACACACACACACACACATATATATATATATGTATATATATGTATATGTATATATCTATTTGTGTTTGTGATATATATATGTGTATGTATATATATGTATATGTATATATCTATTTGTGTTTGTGTTGTACATATATCTACACACACACACACACACACACACACACACATATATATATATATATATATATATGTTTGATAGTAATTAAAGAATTTGTATTGATGAGACAACGAGGGTCTCTCCATGTACATATTGAGGAGTCACAAAATATCATGCCCTCTCGCGTTCTAGGATAATTGTGTCAACAAAACCCAAATAAGTCATTTCTGTACCGTGGTCTAGAACTAGACTCCAACCACTACACGAAGTTCTCATAGAATAAAGTTTGAAATCTTAGTAAGACCTAACCTTGCCCCCCAAAATTTGGTGATTCATCTCCTTGCAAGCACTCCATCATGGAGCCAATGGAATCATCTTCCAGATTCCTAACTATCTTTTGTTCAACCTTCTTCTCTAATCTGCCTAACTGGCTCAGGTTACGCCCAACTAACCCCTAATATGAGACCGTAAAGTTCCAAAGCGTGGAGACCCACCTCCAATCGACAAAAGGTGGTCTTCCAATTCCTCCTCCTGGAGACAAAGAGGACATCTACTTGCAATTTAAATTTTGTTTATTCCCCTAGGCATGTCTTCTGCTTGAACCTTTCTTTTGATAGCCGCCCAAACCAGAAAGAAAACTACGGTGGAAGCCTTAGACCTCCGGATTGCAACGATGGAGAAATACAAACCTCTTAGAAACTCTTGGCAATGAACTACCCTCTTAAATCATAGGGCCAAATAACCTTGTCATCAACCACACCTCCAACCTTTGTATTAGCAAGCAAGGCCAAAAGACTCAGACAATCTACTCCTCCCAATCATTAGGCTTCTTAAAAACGGTATGCGCCCTAATGGCTTTGATCCCCATTCCAAGACACTGTCTTTTGCAGAGTTGCATCCTTAAAACGTGCCATCCTAAAAAGATTAGGAAATTGTTCTTCAAGAAGTTGATTTATGCATCACGCATCATGCCAAAACAAGACCCCTAACCCATTTTTCACCTGAAAATGCACAAGAGACTGTCTGAACCACTAATAAGCAATTCTTCACTGCATAACGGTGGGCTCCACTTACTCCACCACCCAAACCTGTCAACCTTATATAGTTCTTATACCTGGCCCTCTTCCTTAGCAAAGCTACAAAGTCATTTAGTCTTTAAAGCTTCGCTCGTCACTTGAAGAGGTCTTATACCTAGCCCACGTTCATCATTGGGGATACAACCATCATGCCACTCAATTTTGTTGGTATACTAAAGAAAGTCCCTAATGATTTCTAATTCGTTCGATATGCAAGCAGGAATGGTAAACAAAGACCCTGATGATTTTCTAATTCATTCGATATGCGAGCATGAATGGTAAACAAAGACAAGAAACATATCGGGAGACTCCATAAGCTGTTTAGCAATAATGTTCATTTACCTCCATTAAACAACTTCTTTGATTTCCACCGAACTAGCCTCTATTGGATGTTTTCAACTAGTTCCCACACAACTTTGCAATTATAAGAAGCCCCAAGAAGGCCAAGATAAAAAAATGGACGACAGTCAGCCCGACGACCAAACAATTGCGCTAGATGATGAAGATCTGGAACCTCTTCAATGGGGATACAACACTTGCAGCTAAGTTAACTATGAGATGCACCAAATCTCAATGGTGCTGTTAAGCAACAAAAACAATGTCCAATCCAAATTTGAAGCTCCATTTTTGTGAATTTTGCATATTAGGACTCAAATGTCAATTGTGAAGGCTTTTTAAATACTGTAGATCATTTCATGCATGAAAGCTTGAGCGTGTGATGATTTTTATCCCTTTTTGCACATGGGTAACATCTTCCTGGTGTGAGTTTAATATTATTTATTATACTCATCAAGAAATACGTATGAGAAAATTGTACAAGGAATTGGGTAAATCATAAGGCAAGTTGCACTGGCTTCAGTATCAGCAGAATGATAGTGAGTTTCTAGAATCTAATCATTAACGCAGGACAAAATTGAAGAGAGTCAAGCAGAAAAATCTCATAGTATCTTCCCTGCAATGACTCAAAATGGATAAAACTAATTTGGCACAACAAATTGTGTGTGCCGAGCAGAAGTATCCAACGAAGACCCAACAACATTAGCAAAAAAGACTACCGCTACAAATAAATTTCACTGTGTAAGATAATGCTGAGCATGGTTGCTTACCAGGTTTCTGTCCTGGCTCATATATCACCATCTGCGCAATATCTGGATAAACTACCTTTGAAGACTGATCTGACATACCGCTTAAACCTGATGTACCTCTCTCTTCACCTTAAGTATTTGAAGGAACCACATGAAAAGTCAACATAAGCAATGAAATACTCAACATGCCAATTTAATTGAGAAAAATGAAATACCTATTCCACCTGCTGCATTTGGTATACTAGGCTTCTCTGCTTTCTTATTCATGTTCTTAACCAGCCACTGGATGACCAAAATGAATTTTGCATTAGGATGCACAATTCATAATCTTATGTTTAAGTTTCAACAACTACACCAATGCACTAAGAGCACCACATGGTAAAAAGTCAAGTCTACCAGAGGAATTAGCTGACTAGAAACATCCGGTTTCACCAAGCAACAAGGAACAACGGATGTTCAGTATGAATGGGAGAGGCAAACCCACTAAGTTCATTCCTGAATGACCTGTTTACAGTGAGTCTGCTCCATCAAGCGCCCAACTAATAGCACTTTTATTGCAAAAAATCCAAGCTATGCCACAGTCAAGGAGTTATTTAATTAGGTCCCCCTAAACCTCTCCCAAAATAATGTTGTGCTTACTATCATTTTTCAAGTGAATTGCAAAGAGGTTTACAGGTTACTTACACTTAATTTCCATCAGTGACCCCCAAAATTTCAGCTCCTTTAGAGCATCCACATTGCAAGGCTCATGAGCCAAAAATTTGGCTCACGGTCCAAGCAATACCATGCATCAGTGATCCGCTTCGCTCGCCCTACGGTCTAGCTCATGGCCATGATCCGCTCCCCACACATTCTCTCTCTCTCTCTTTTTGCCAACTAAGCATTTAAAAGTCTAAAGCCCAATAATATAGTAGTAGTGGGGTTTATAAAATATTATTTTATTTGGTGATCCAAGTTGGTGATCCATAGGATGTAGAGAAGAAAAAAAAGTTGGCTTGTGAGATGATGTGGAGATTGTGGACCCCCACTTATGATCCAAATTTTTGGATCACCAATGCGGATGCTCTTATTCCACCCAAGCAGGGGGGGCGGAGGAGGAAGGGAGCCTGAGACTTGGACTCATCTCTCACCTTGATGTTTCAAGAAACTGTCCGCACACACAAATACAACGATAAGTGGACATACCGTCTGCCGTGCTAGATGATCCAGATCCTTAGGAGAACACGGCCACAGATCCATAAAACTATATCGTGAGATGACATCCTGAATTGAATCCTCCAGTGCTACAGCTCCATCATCGCTGGTCCTTGAAAGAGCCTCTTTCCTTCTTTGCTCAACCTGTCAGCAGAACATCAGACTGATTTCAAGGTATTCTAATTAGTTGAACACAAAAACTTTTGTCCTCCCACAGGGTGAGGTCCCAGCACCCCATCATTTGGTGCAGCTTTTCTAAGCACCTAAGATATATAACTAAAATTTATTAACACATCCTCCCTCCATCCTGGTAAAGTCGTCAAAAGTTGGAATTCAAAACAAATAAGGGACTATTATTTACTCGTCCACTATTTGTTAACTGATTTTGAAAATGGTACATTTTCGGAAATTGTAATATTACATACTGTAGCCAATTAGATTTTAAGTTAGTTAAAACTAATATAATTAAGTACATGATTCCTAGGCAACAATTACATTAATTATATTACTTTGACAAGTATTTGGGACACACCAAAGAGGAACATTTGACAATGTTACTACGAAGGAGGGAGTACAAAATTTTCTCACCCTAGTGGCTAAGCTCCTTGGACATCCATCAATCACTGCACCTTTTTGGTTGTGGACAAGGATTCAAAATGCGGTTTCCGTTGCAGTTGCAATGACTGGTCCACTAAATAATTGTGATAACTTGGCAATCATGTAGAAAATCACGATTTTGATGGTTCCTATGGGCATAGCCTCTTGAGGTACATCTTTATAGGATCGGAAATATTCTCTCCACTCTTTTCCCTTGAAGTAGGTGATGGATCTTCTCCTTTTGGCATAATCAATGGCATGATGACGGCCCCTTGAGAGAGCTTTTCCCTACTTTTTTCGTCTTCACCTTTGTTGCTTATTACTCGGAGCAGACATCTAGCACCAATATTTGGGTGCCTATTTTTGTTTGGGATGGGTTTGTTGGAGATGACACTCATGTTAGCTTTTTTACAAGCTAAATGACACCAAACTAGGAGACTCTTCACATGATATGGTGAAATGGGGACTTCATAGTTGAATTCTATTACTTGAAGTTCCTACATTGGCATAATCCATGTTTACAAGTCTTTTCAAACTAGGGTCTCCTTACAAGCCCATTTGGAGGCCTTTGATTCCTTAAAAGTTTCTTTTTTTGTTTGCCAGGCATCCCACGGGAAAATTTTGACTTGTGACAAACTTCAAGAGAGGGGAAAGATCTTGGCAAATAGGTACTATATACGCAAAAGGGATATGGAACCAATGGATCACTTGCTACGGCACTAGCTAGGGCACTTTGGGACCTTGCTTTAGGTGCTTGGGTTGTTCCTAGGTTTCTTCTAATTCTATTACAAACTATCTTTTGGCTTGTGATGGATAATTTGATAGGAAAGTAGAAAAGAAGGCGGCCTTGGCTTTTCCTCATGTGATATTTTGGAGCATTTGGAGAGAAAGAAACCTAATAGTCTTTAATAATGATGAAAATCCCCTCCAGTCCTTAAAGACAATTTCATCAAGAGTATTTTGGATAAAGGGAACTTTGCACTTCGGCGTTTGATGTGGATGACCTTGTGGACAACTTGCATTTTGGATGTACGATGTACGTAGCCTCTTGTAGAGTGCTTTCTATGCATACATCACTTGATCTTTTTATATAATATATACATAATGGTGGCAGAAATGGAAACAGAAGAGCGAGGCTCGCAGATCTTAGAAGTTGATTCCATTGACTATGTGATCAAGTACGTGTAAGGAAAGGAATTGGCTAGATTTGAGGCAAAGCTTTGTCTTATCAAGAGTTTCAGTTTGCATTTTTGCGAATTATTTACGGTCACCACTGGTATGGTCACCATTGGCCCCACTGAGCCATGAGTGGCACTTGATTTTTTTGGCTTTCGTGGATTAACTTATTCACAGTAGGTGGAAGGCACGCCACCCCTCCTTTTTCTCTGTATATGAGCGAGATCCACTGGTGTCCAACACATTTTTCACATTTACAAAAAAGAATTGCTACACACAAAAGCAGATCAACACAAATAGCAGCTATAGCCTGATTGCGCAGCCATGAAATATAGCATATCATCACTAAGCAATAGTTCAGACTTCGGAGCACTTACATTAAGCAGTATCAAATTTCTAGGAAAATACAGGTGGTAGATATGCTACCTTCAGCATGCTCGCAAGATCTCCGTATGTTTGCTCAAATTGTGCAAATCGCTTCCAGATCTGTATGAGAAAAACGCTTGGGATATGATCCAGTTTTATTAAGTATGCAAATCTATAACCATCACTCAAACCCAACCCACACTCCTGCGCCCCCTCCCCCCCCCCCCCGGGAAAAAGAATAAATAAGAACACCTCTATAAACTGTCCCCTCGCATCTTTTCTAAGGATTAGAAGTTACCACACAATCAATGGTTTTAACCTAGTCTCAAATAAAACTTGCCTCTCTGGCTCTCTACAACTCAGGGGCGAGGCTACCACATCTAACCCACCCCATCAAGGTGGGACGTCTGTGGTATGGATTTTGGACAGTATCATATGCGGCATACCCACCCCACCGAGGTGGGACTCTCATGGTATGGATTTTGGATAGTATCATATACAATCATATTGTAAAGCAGAACTCAGGAATGTTGCATAATTTTCTGATGCATGCAAAAAGAATAACTAAATACAGCTGCAAGGTAAACATGGCTTATGATTTTGAAGGAGAAACCTTCAAAAACTTCCTACCATTAGAAATGTCCCTTAATCCCTTACTGATCAACCATAAGACAGCTCAAGCGTTAGTCAAACTAAGGCCTAGCTCACTTTAGGACTACACAAGTACATTGGCCAAATAAAAAACCACAGGGTAAATATTTTAATGATTTAAAACTTTTTGGTGATATGAGTAAGGCGAGCACATGATCTTCAACTTCCTGCAAATGCCAATTATCTTTTTCCTTCAAGCTCACCAATCCCCCTCTCCACCCTCCTAACATCACCAGCAGCGCATGGAGCTAGCAAAAGCTGAAACAATATGATAACACATCAACTGGACATGAAATCAGTTTGGGAGGGGGGGGGGGGGGATATAACTATGCCTATACTGATGTAATATTTACACTGGGCATATTACATCGTAATATCCCTCACAATAGAAACTAAACCGATAGTATCAGGGAGGAAAACAAATTACAACTGCATCTCTCCTTAATCTCACGTGACATCCCTTTCAACATTGGACGCAATGCACTGGTAGGGAACGCTCTTCTGATTAAAATCCTCCTATTTCATTCTATTTAAACGTGATAAACAGTAGCAACTAGCAGATAACATCTACGATTGCTAGTACGTTCTGGCTCTTTAAACTTCAGCAGTCCATGAAACCTATTCCCACTGTCAATCAAAGCCTGTACAAGCCTTACCCAGATTTGAGTCAGTGCACAAACCCGGTTTTGTGCACCTGATTTCCTAAACCTTTTTTGGGTTTAGAAGAGATGCAATCAGCTCACTCTCAAGTTCAAGAAATCTCCTTTCTAATAAAGCAAGCTGCATGCAAATTGGAGGTCATTTGACCCCTCAAATCAGCCAGCAAAGTCAAGTGCACAGCTTCTGCCCCAATCTACCCGGTTCTGGAAATGGAGCTCATTTTGGGCTGAAACGTCCTCTTCTCAGTCTGCAAGTTTTATGGCTTGAAAATACACTAAAAATATTATCAACTGACCATAAAAAAGTCGGGGCTAAATTACGCACAAGATCAGCTTTTATCCAGCCCAAGGAGGAAAATCCCAGATAGCCGGGTGTTGTGATGCAAACTGCAAGTTGCTGATTTGGACCAGATTTTGGCTTCTCAAAGGAGCATCCACTTGCAAGAGCACTCCCTTTCGTACAAGACATCTGATTTTGCCTTAGCCAGTCTTAACTCGACACCTAAGTCATCTAGATTAGCAAGCACAGAGGTGTCATTTGCTGATTGTATCTAACCGGTTTTGGGCTGCTTTTGTTTTCCTATTTTTACCTCCTTTAGCTAGGCTCAAATTTGAATTTTGGCTGTTGTAAGCAAGTGGGAAGGGAGTATATAATCCCCCCGTAGCGTGTAATCACACCTTTGATGAAGTTTAATGAAGTTGAGCCTTGCCTCCTTTAAATTCTCAAACTCTTTCCTATCTTATCCTTTGCCTAGGCCGAGTAAGGTGGAGATCTAGCAAGAGTCTTAGCTTCTCTTTGGTGGTGTGACTGTATCCAAAGGGAGTTACGGGCTCTAATACTTTTCTTAGTGATGTGACTATATCCAAGAAGATTATTAGCTTTGATTCTATCTAGCCCATTGTGTTCTAGTTTGAGTTTGAGCTTTTATAGTTGCTTGCTCTTATCTTTGGCTCTCCCTTCATTCCTAAGTGTGAGTGAGAGTTTAGCCTCAAGAGATACATCATCTTTGGTATCAAAGCTAAGGTTTCTCCTTGGCCTAGTACCACAGCCCTAAACGCAACCCTTGCCTCAAACACAAAAAGCCCACAAAGAACCCCTTTAGCTTCTTTTAAAGTAATAAGTGCTAGCATGACATCAGAAGAAAGGTCTGAAGCCCTCATGAAGAATTATGAGGAAATAAGGTGCCATAATAAGGAGATAAAGATACAAAATGAGTACTTGAGGAGACAACTTGGCGAGGCCATGAAGCGCAAGAGAATGAACATTCAAAGCTCTCAATTATTAAGCTCCTCCGATTCTATCTAAGAAGAAGAGGAAGAAGAAAGAAATCCTTTTGGCTCATCAAGTGAGGATGAGTCCATGAGGAGACCAAGAAGAGGAAGGAGAAATCAAATCAACCTCAATGATATAAAAGTCGAGGTCCTGGAGTTTGAAGGAAGGCTGGATCCAAACGAGTTCTTAGAATGGCTACACACCATGTGATGGTCTTTGATAAATAAGGAGATTCCGGAAGATAAGAAGGTAAAGCTCGTTATCCTCAAGCTTAAAAGTATGCATCTCTTTGGTGGACCAATTTGCTGGTTAAGAGAGCTAGAGAGGGAAAGGGGAAGATCTCGACATGGAAGAAGATGAAATCCAAACTTAAAGAGTGTTTCTTACCACCTTGTTACCTTCAAGATAGTTACTCCAACTACACAACCTCACTTGAGGAACCATGAGTGTAGAGGAATACACTAGTGAGTTTGAAAAGCTCCTCATCAAGTGTGACCTCTAAGAAGCTAAAGATCAAACCATTGTGAGATACTTAGGAGGACTTGATCCTAGGTATGTTCATGTGGTAGAGCTACAACAATACTCTACTTTGATGAAGCGTGTGTTCTAGCTCACAAAGTGAAACAATAAAAGAAAATCAAGCCCCCAAAAGAGACTTTCCCAAGCCCTCACCTAAAAGCCAAACTTTTAACAAGGGGAGCTCTTTCCCACCTCCTAAACCCATAGTCCTAATCTCATCCAAACTAGAAAAGAGCCAGCTCCACAAAAGAACCTAACCCCTCAAAATAGACCTACCCCCGGATCCCTTAGCAATAGAAGATATTTTAAGTGTCAAGGCTTTGGTCACATAGCCTCAAAGTGTCCAAATAGAAGAATCATCACCTTGGCTGAATGGGAGTCCACTCAAGAGGATGATGTGGAGGAAGAAAGGGAGGTGTATCTTATGGAGGATCAAGAGGAGGTAGTGAAGGAGGTAGATGAAGGAGCGTTATTGGTCTTGAGGAGAACCTTCAGTGGCTCTAAGGGAGCCAAAGAGGAGCAAAGGGAGAACATTTTCCACTCTAGGTGCACGGCGCGAGGCAAGGTGTGCTCCTTGATCATAGTTGGTGAGAGTTGTGCTAATGTGGCTCCACATAGCATGATAGAGAAACACAACCTCCAAGGTACGGCTCACCCTCCCCCTTGTAACATTCAATGGCTTAATCAAGGTAAAGGCTTGCAAGTTAATTCAAGATGCTTGATTTCTTTCTCTAATGACAAGAATTATGATGATGACTTAGGGGTTGACATTATAGCTATGGATACTTGTCATATCTTGTTAGGAAGACCATGGTTGTATGATAGGAAGGTCATTCATGATGGTCACCTGAATATTTATACCTTCGCCAAGGATGGCAAAAGGATCACCTTAGTCCCTTTAAGCCCTTCCTCAATCCACAAAAACAAGCCATAAAAGAACCAAGAGCATTCGGAGCTTTTACTCTATTTTAGTGAGCCCCTTGTTAGGGCCTCTTATCATGAGTTTAAGCCTTTAACGCCTTTAAGGAGTGGATCCCAGCCTTTCAAAATGAACCAGAAAGCACTTCCCCCAAGCCATCCCCTAGCTACAACCCTCCTTGAGCATCATTCCCATGTCTTGCCAGAAGACATACCTCCGGGTTTGCCAACTAAAAGAGCCATACAACACCACATTGACCTCATTCCCGAGACTATTCTTACTAACAAACCGGCCTATAGGATGAAGCCTAAGTAAACCATGGAGATACAAAGGCAAGGAGATGAATTGATTACCACGGGCTTGGTTAGAGTAAGTCTTAGTTCATGTGTTGCCCAGCTCCTAGGGCCAAAGAAGGATGTGAGTATGAAGATGTTTGCGAATAGCCAAGCCATCAACAAGATTACAATCAAGTATAGATCCCATGCCACGACTTGAAGACATGGTAGATGAGTTACATGGCTTTGTGTGTTTTCTAAGGTGGATTTGAGAAGTGGTTGCTACTAAATTCGGATTAGAGATGGGGGTGAATGGAAGACGGACTTTAAGAGCAAGGAAGGCTTGTATAAATGGTTTGTCATGCCGTTTGAATTATCCAATGCTCCAAGTACTTTTATGAGGCTCATCAACCAAGTGTTTAGGCCTTACATTGGGAGGTTTGTGGTGATTTATCTTAATGACATGTTCATGTATAGGAAGAGTGAAGAAAAGCACCAAGAGCATCTATCTAACATCATGGCGGTTCTAGAGAAAGAGAAGTATTATGGCAACCTAAAAAAGTGCACCTTCCTTACTAATGAGGTGACTTTCTTAGGCTATATTGTGACACTCCATGGGATCAAGGCATATGAGCGCAAAAGTGGTGGCCATTCGATCATGGCCAACTCCAAGGAGCATTCATGATATCTGAAGTTTCCATAGACTAGCCTCCTTCTATAGGCGGTTCATGAGAAACTTTAGAACCATTATGGCCCCTATGACCAAAGTCATCAACGGTTCATCCTTCAAATAGACCCCAAAGGCTCAAGAGGCCTTTGAAGATACAAGGTCCAAGCTTATTTGAGCCGCAGTTCTAGCCCTTCCTTCTTTTGACAATGTATTTGAAATGGAGTGTGATGCCTCCTAAGTAGGGATAGGTGGAGTGCTCACTCAAGGTAGGCCTCTAGGCTTCTTTAGTGAGAAGTCATGTGATTCAAGAAGAAAGTACTCAACCTATGATAAAGAATTTATGCCATTTTGAGCAGCTTGAGTTTTTTTTTTTTTTTTTTTTTGGTAAGTAATCAATAGGTATATTAAAAGGACACCAAGGGGATGTCACCCATATACAAAAAGGG
>JACYFF010031956.1:43272702-43285447 GCA_017589665.1 Selenicereus undatus | reverse complement strand
TCATCCATAATGCAATCGACAAAAGCCAAAAAATTTACACTTCTGTTACCACAAAGCCCGGCACTCCAGCTATACAACAACCTCAAAAAATAAAGCTTAAACTCTTGAAATCCATATGCATTTTGAGCAGCTTGAGTATTGGAGCCATTACTTAGCGTCTGGTGAGTTTACAATGCATTCGGATAATGAGGCTTTGAAGTACATTCAAGGACAACACAAACTCAACTCTTGTCATGTCAAATGGTGGAGTATCTCCACTCAAGGTTGTTAAAATCAGGATCCTAGTTAGGATTGATGAGGGGTCCTTAGAATTGGATAGAGGATCATAAGATTCTAATATTGGTTTGGAATAGTGAAAATTATTTTCATAAGATCAAAAATCTTAATAAAAATCCACCAAAATTGTAGAAATTGAACTTTAACTTTATTTTGTAGGCAATTTTGATACAAAATATATAATGGTAGAATAATTTCTCGATTATAATTAAGTATGAACACTTGATAAAATCTATTTAGGATCGTGGTTCAGATCGCATGATCATAAAATCGTATTATGATCTAACCATACATTTTTTGAACTAAATTAGGATCATAAGATCCTAATTACTTTAACATTCTAGTGGGAATTGGATCAGTAGAGGGTCTTTTTTGGATCATAGAATCATAGAATCATACAATCATACAATCAAGCACAAATCCGGGAAGTTAAACCAAGGAGCTGATACATTGTCAAGGAGGTATTTGCTTTTATTTCAATTAGATGCATGTATTCTTGATTTTGAACATCTCAATTCTCTTTATGTTAATCATTTGGACTTTAGAGAGCTTTACAAGGAGTGTCAACAGCCTCCTAAAGGAGATTCTTGATCTAAGAGGGGTACTTATTCAAGGGACCCCAGTTATGCATTCCAAAGTGTGGTACAAGCTCATTAGGGAGGTCCATAAAGGTTCACTAGTGGGGAAACAAGACCCTACTCATGCTTAGGGAACACTACTATTGACCTAGCATAGGTAAGGATGTTCAAGACATCTTGAAAAGGTGTGCTCCATGTCAAGTTGCTAAGAGTCATTCTCTCCCTCAAGGGCTCTACACTCCATGGTCAGTTCCTACCTTGCCATGGGTTAGCATGGACTTCATTCTAGGGTTACCTCAGACTCAAAGGAACAAGGACTCCATCTTTTTAGTAATGGATCGATTCTCCAAGATTCCATGCTTTATCCCATCCAACAACACAAATGATGCCACTCATGCTCCCGAGCTCTATCTCAAGAAGGTGATGAGATTACATGGTATTCCAAAGTCTTATCACCTCATACCGAGATACAAAATTCCTTAGCCATTTTTGGGTCACTTTGTGGAAGAGAACCAAGCTGAACTATAGTACAACTTGTCATCCTCAAACCAATGGCCAAACCAGGGTTGGGTACACTCTTAAAAGCTTTGATCAAGTTCAATGCTCAAGCTTGGGATCTTCTCCTCCCACATGCTAGGTTTGCATACAACAAAGCACCAAGCAAGATTACAAATAGGACCTTAGGAACAATCTTGAGAGCTTTGATTAAGTCCAATGCTAAGGGATCCAAAATGTTGGGTTTGCATACAACAAAGCACCAAGCAAGCCAACCGAATTGTCTCCCTTCAAGGTTGTTTATGGGATTGACCCTTTAATCCCCCTAGATCTTGTGCCGAGAACCATAAATGAGAAGCCAAGTGTGGAAGCAAGAAGCGAGTGGAGGAAATTCAAAAACGCCATGAGCTCTCGGCCAAGATTGAGAAGTCTAATGCTTCCTACCAAGCAAACAACAAGAAGATGAGGGTGGTGTTCCAACCCAAGGATCTAGTCTGGATACACTTGAGGAACAAGTGTTTTCCTTCTAAACGCAAGAACAAATTGGCACCAAGGGCGATGGTCCTTTTTAGATCCTTCAAAGGGTAAATGGCAATGCTTACAAGATCAAATTGCCTGGGCACTATGGTGTTTCAGCCACATTCAATGTGGCAGATTTGAGCCTCATTCAATGTGGCAGATTTGAGCCTGTTCCTTGATGATGATCATTTAGCAAATTTGAGAACAAATTCACTTCAACAAGGGGAGGACGATGTGGATCCATCCATGGAGTCATCTCAAGTCCATAACAGCACTGAAGGAGGCCCAAATTCAAGCCCCAAGGTCCAAGGAATCATCCAAGCATTGCTTAGCCAAAGTCAACCCTTACCCGGATTTGAGTCTGCACCAGGGATTTAAAACTCGGCCGTTCCGTCCCGGAACGGCCGTGTGAACGCGGAATTCAACATCAACGAACCGAAAAACACCGAAAAATCGGTGTGAACACCGTTTCACATGGTAACGGACGCGACGGCCGTGGTAAAACGCGGAACGGGCGAGTTACTCGGGAGACACAACGCAAAATCCCAAGACAACATACAAGGGACAATTTTTGACATGAAAGATGATTCCAATTTCCACAAAAAACAAAAAAATAAGCAACAGGACAAACCGTCGCCGGTGAGGTGGCTGAGCAGTCGCAGGAGAGAGGAGTCCAGCGCAACTGGGATAAGGCAGGGGGCGCAACGGGTGGAAGCGGTGAGGGACTGAGGGGGCTGAGCCCGTGCCGGTGAGGAAGAGACTGGGGTCTGACGTTTGAGGGAGTTGAAGAGACGAAGAGGAGACTGAGGAGTTGAGGACAAAGAGAAGTCTGAGGAGAGGAAAAGATAGGGGAAGGAGTGTGGCTTATGCGGGAAGCTGGCGGTGATTTAGGGTTAAGAGGGTTCTAGAATGCCTACTTTACTTATTGATGTATTGATTTTTTTTTTTTTGGATTAATTGATGTATTGACTAATGAGTAATGACTATTGAATTAACTAGAACCCCATTAAGGATTAAGCCAACTAATATTAATATATGTTTAATTTAAAAATTATTCAGTTAATTATATTTATGTTATTTATGTTAAATACTTAACTATATTATTGTTATCATGTTTTTGTTAATTATGTATCTTTTATGTTATTTCTGATCATATTATGTTTATATTACTTATATTAAATACACTATTTGAATTATGATAATAAATATACTAATTATGTAATTTTTTTTTGTTATGCTTTAATAATTTGCATTCAATGTTGTACCGTTTGTATTATTTATAACCTTAAAATTTGCATCAAAGCTTCTATATATTATTTTGTTTGATCATTGTCAAAATTTCCCCATTGTAATATGCTAAAATAAGAACTACGCTACCAAAATAACATTACCTAGCGACTTATGGTACTAAAATACAAATACAAATGACAAAATCAACTATGTGAACCTTCTCACGCCGCGACAGACGCGAGCCGTACCGCGATCAGCGTATCCTACCGCTCCCGTGTTAACGCGACCGTAACCGTAAACGCGCCCGCATCCGCATTTTAAATCCCTGGTCTGCACACAAACCTGGTTTTATGCACCTGACTTCCTAAACCTTTTTTTGGGTTTAGAAGACATGCAATCATCTCACTCTAAGGTTCAAGAAGCATTCTTTCTAATAAATCAAGTTGCATGCAAATTGAACGGCATTTCACCCCTCAAATCAGCCAGCAAAGTCACAGGCACAGATTCTGTTCCAATCTGCCCGGTTCTGGAAACGGAGCTCAATTTGAGCTCAAACGTCCACTTCTCATTTTGCTAGTTTTATGGCTTGAAAATACACTCAAAATATTAACGACCGGCCATAAAAAAATCGGGGCTAAATTGCACACAAGACTAGCTTTTATCCAGCCCAAGAAGGAGGAGAATCCCTTTTACCCAGGTGTTGTGATGCAAACTGCAAGTTGCTGATTTGGACCAGATTTGGGCTTCTGAACGGAGCAACCACTTGCAAGGGCACTCTACTTTTATGCAAGACATCTGACTAGGCCTTAGTGAGTCTTAGTTCGACACCTAAGTCATCTAGATTAGCAAGCTAAGAGGTGTCATTTGCGGATTGTATCTAAAGGGTTTTGGGCACTTTGTTTCCTGATTTTTAAGTTGTTGAGGTAGGATATAATTTGAATTTCGGCTGTTGTAAGCAAGTGGGAAAGGAGTTTAAAACCCCTCCACCCCCCAAAAAAGAAGTTTGTAATCACATGTTTGATAAATTTGAATCAAGTTGAGCCTTAGACTCTCAAACTCTCTTCTATATTATCTTTACTCAGACCAAGTAAGGTGGTTATCTAGCAAAAGTCTTTTTTTTGATAGGGAAAAAGAGTAAAATATATTAAACTGTAAAATGTACAAAGGGATGGTTGCAAACAAGCATCCTACAAAAGGATTATGTATACCCTAGATGGAACCTATCCACAAAATCAATTACATCAAAAGAAGAATCACAAAAGTTCCCACTATCCCAGAAAAAAAGAGTCTTGATAACAATATCTTTGATTCGTTGAAGAGGCATCTCCTCTCCTTCAAAGACTCTATTGTTTCTCTCTCGCCAAATAGCCCAAAAAATCACAGGTGGGATCAACAAGATGCTTCTCTCTTTAACTTTCCTACCAAAAGCACCCTCTCAAGCCAAAAGATGATTCCTCACAGAATCCGAAACAACCCAGGAGACTCCCAAGCAACTAAAGGATAACTCCCATAGAGCCCTTGCAAATTGACAATGTAGTAAATAGGTGATCAGGAGACTCCAAATCGACTTTGCACATAGAACATCTGTTCAACAAAATAATTCCCTTCTTTTGTAAATTATCACATGTCAAAATACCCCCATGCGAAGCTTCCCACACAAAAATCGACACCTTCAAGGGAGCCAAACTCTTCCAAATGATTTTCCAAGGGAACCGCCCCAAAAATCTAGACTCCATAGTGGAGGTAGAATTAGAGAGGAGCTTTATATAATAAGATTCAATAGTGAAAAAACCTTTAGGGTTGAGATCCCAAGTAACCGCATCAGGTGAGTCATGAAATGAAATCTCACTCAACTTACTGAGAAAGGTGGCAAGGATAGAGTCATCCACCAAAGCATCCTGGATGAAAACAGGAGACCACACAATAATGCTAGGCTCACGTTGGCAAAATCTGCAATAGTAGCATCTCTATTCGCCGTAAGCACATAAAGAGAGGGGAAGCTATCTCGCAGAGGGCCCTCCGTACACTAACGGTCGTGTCAAAACAAAATAGAAGAACCGACACCAACCTTGAAGGAAAAATGATGAAAAAATCTTCCCCATCCTTTGTGAGTGAACCTCCATAAACTATGGCCATAAGCACCACTTGGTTTGGATGGATACCATCCCAGACCATTATCCCCACATTTGCTCCTAATCACTCTTCTCCACAGGCTATCCTTCTCATTCATGTATCTCCACAACCACTTGCCTAGCAATGCTTGATTGAAGATTCTAAGATCTCTAACACCTAATCCCCCTTCTGGTATGGGATTCTTGATAATATTCCATCTAACAAGATGAAATTTGAAATCACTACCAAAAGACCCCCAAAGGAATTTTCTCTGAATAGCTTCCAACTTATTAGCCACTGAGACTGGTAAAGGGAAGAGTGAGAGAAAGTACGCCGGAATGCTCACCAAAACACTTTTAATAATTGTCAGTCTCCCACAAAAGTTGGACGGTTGTGTGTTTCCCGCTAAGTTCATTTGGAAGTCCAAAGCCCCCACAAAAGTGTGTTTCTTTGCTTGGGCTGCTACTCTAGGCAAGATTCCCACAGACGATATGCTTAAGAGTAGAAATTTTAGAGGTCCAAGTAGATGCTCCATGTGTTTGGAGGAGGAAGAAACCGCGGATCATCTTCTTGTACATTGTTGGTGTGTCTCCTCGCTTTGGGCTTTATCGCTCTCGCTTATGGGGATTAGTTGGGTTCAACCTTCTAATGTGAGAGATGTAGCGGTGGCGTGGAGCCGAAGGATGAAAAAGAGCTGGGTCCGTCCAGTTTGGGGCATGATTCCTTTGGCTATTTGGTGGGCTACTTGGAAGGAGAGGAATCGCCGTATTTTCGAGGATAAGACCTTGGCTCTTCAAGATTTCAAGCTCTATTTTTTGAGGTTGGTGTATGAGGTTCAGTGACAAAGAGTTAAATTTTTTGGATTTTATTGATTGTATATTGGATGAGAGTTCAAGGAGCTAATGCGCTTGTATTACCCCTTTTGTACATGGGTGACATCCCCTTGGTGTCCTTTTAATATACTTCTATGTTTACTTACCAAAAAAAAAAAAAAAAAATAAGTATCAGTCTCCCCCCTTTGGAGAGATACTTTGATTTCCACCCAGATAGTCTTCTCGCAAAACGCTCGATCACAGGTGCCCAAATGGATTTATCCTTAAATTTTGCACCAAGAGAGAGACCAAGATAAGATGATAGAAAAGAACCAATAGAGCATCCTAGAATCCCTGCAAGCAATTGAATATTGTCCACTTGCCCAACTCGTAAGATGAACTCTTTTAGAGATTGGCCTTAGCCCAGACACCGCCTCAAACCAAATAAGAATGCCACGCAAGTTCACTATTTGCTCGCAATCATTATCACAGCAGATAATCGTATCATCAACAAAGAGTAGATCAGAAATAAGTCCTGCTCTAGCAGCCGAATTAACCATCCTTGTGAACACTTCCATCGCCAATAAGAACAGAAGAGGGGATATAGGGTCACCCTGGCGCAACCCTCTAGAAGCAGAAAAGAATTGAGAAGGGGAGGCATTAACTAAACCCGCAAAAGAAGCAGAAGAAATACAATGACGAATCCAAGCAATCCATCTCTCCCCAAACCCCATTCTTCTCATCACGTAAATAAGAAGATTCCAATTGATATGGTCATAAGCCTTCTCGATGTCAAGCTTACAAATAACCCCCGGCTTACCTGACTTGATCCTGGAGTCAATAAGCTCGTTTGCAATGAGTACTGCATCCAAAATATGCCTGCCCCCAACAAAGGCGTTCTGATTCTTAGAAATGAGGCCCCCAATTACACTTCTCAACCTACGAGCTAACACCTTTGAGAGCAACTTATAAATACATCCAATCAAACTAATTGGGCGATAATCTTTGATAATCTTTGATATTCTGTGCATCAGCTCTCTTTGGAATAAGCCCTATGAAAGTAGCATTGAGGCTAGCCACAAATTTCCCATTTGTGTAGAACTCCGAGAACATAGTCAACACATCCCCTCGCACCGTATCCCAGTTTGCTTGAAGGAAAGCCATAGTCATTCCATCTGGGGCAGGCGCCTTATCCCCACAACAATCATGTAGAGTTCTAAAGACTTCTTCATCAAATGACATCTCAAGAACCTCCCTGGCTGAGGTAAGATAAAGAGGGCAACGATAAGCCTTCCACTTTCGGCATCCAAGGTTCAGTTTTAGAGAACAGCTTCTTGTAGAAGCCATGTATAGATCTTTTCATACATTCAATTGTTTCATAATGATTCTCCTCAATCTCCACCCCTGTCATGAAGTTGAACTTCCTACGCAGGTTGGCCGTTCTATGGAAAAACTTTGTGTTACGATCCCCCTCTTTAAGCCACAGAGCCCTTGACTTTTGCCTCCAAGAAACTTCTTCCATGTGCAATACCCTTGCCAACTCCTCTCTTGCCTCCCTTCTTTGGTATATTTCATCACTACTGAGACCAACAGATTCTTCTTTCACATCAAGCGCATTAACAGAATCCACCAGTTTGTATTTCCTTAACTTAATATCCCCGAAGACTTCTTTGTTCCATTTCTTCAACTCCTCTTTAACAAACTTAAGCTTCCTCGCAATCACAAAACTAGCAAAGCCTTCCACTTCCACCTCTTCCCACCATTTTTTAACAAGGTTACAAAACCCCTCAACTTTGAGCCACATGTTCTCGAATTTGAAAGGAACATTCCCCCTCTCCAACTCAACCTTCTCTAGAGTTATTGGAAAATGATCTGAGAGAGGCCTTGGCAATCTAGTCTGAAGTGAGTCTGGGAAATGTTCCTCCCAGTCCAAAGAAACCAAGAAGCAGTCCAACCTCGATCGAACAGCTTCCCCACCAATCCTAGACCATGTATAATCACCCCCACGCAAAGGAAGATCCACTAAAGTAACATAATTGATGAAGTCATGAAACTACACCATAGTATTCATTGGACATAATCCCAAACTCCTTTCTTGAGGATATAAAATTTCCTTGAAATCTCCCCCAATACACCATGGTCCAGGCCATCCATCTCTAGTTCTTCGGAGCTCCTCCCAAAATCTCAATTTATGAAATCTGTCTTGAGGACCGTAAACCCCAGAAAAAGCCCATGTGAAGTCATTGTCTACCATTTGAAATATGCAAGTAATGGAAAATTCCCCCGGAGAAGAGGAAACAAAGTTCAAAGTGTTCTAGTCCCACATCACTATGATGCCCCCAGAGGCACCTTCAGCTTTAAGGAAAGCAAAATCCACATAATAGTTCCCCCACAAACTATGAACAACAGAACATGTAACTTCCTCGAACTTTGTCTCTTGCAAACAAATCATATCACATTTCCAATCCCTCATAAAACTTTTTAAGACATCTCTCTCACGAAGATCATTGATGCCCCTCACATTCCAGGACAACATCCTAAACATACGGAACCAACATCCCAATAGAAGAGGCGCTTACCCGGTCATAGTTCACACCAAACTCGAGCCTCCTCAATTCTCTTTGCCTTCTGATTGCCGATGGTGTCCTTTGCACACTCTGTTTAGGCACGACACTGTTCTTTTCAATTCTAGAAAGTAAATGAGTGACTTCACTTTCATAGCCTGAAAATGCCACACCAATGGTGGCAGCAATACTTTTGAGCTTGGAGGCCACCCATTTTGACACATTCCCAGAATTAACATTTTCTCCATCCCAAATATCTTCTACTGAGAACGAATCATTTGAACTCTGAAGAAATGAGAACTCAATTGCTAGAGGAGTTTCTACATCTTCAGCATCAGTTTGCGCAATGGACACTAATGGCCAATCATGGTGCACAGGATGCTCACACCTATTGTCAACACCCCTGAAAAAGATGCACTACTTTGAGCTCCTAAACTCATAGCAAGTGCATCCCGAACCACTTCTCTGGGTAAGTCGCAAGGCACACCACCCAAAACACCAAGACCCAAATCAACAGAATGAGAGGAGTGGCTTCCCACAGAAAAATGAGGAGGATTAACCACCAGGGCAGTAGGTTGGTCAATCATATCATTGAACTAAGAATAAGAAGTGGAAGGCGTATGAGTTGACGCCACAGAGGGAGAAGATAGCGCATAGGTTGAGGAAGAAGAATAAACACTCCTCACCAGCTCATTCCTTGCTATAGGAGGAACATAAGCATCCCTAACTGGTAACATGGGTGTGCCCATATAAAGCTTACTAGCGATATCAGCTTCCAGCCTTGCTGGATCAACCCACGCACCCTCATCAACTGAAGGAGAACTTGAAGTAGGAGCTAACAAGGCAAGAGAGGCATCAGGGACTCCTTTTGCTACTGTTGCCGCCACATTGGTAGTTGTGCCTCTGTTAGTTTCCTTCAAGGTTAAACCCAGGGAGCTCCTACGAACATGGACCTGCTTTGGTTGACGTCTATAAACATGCCCAAGATGCTTGCCATTTCTCCTGGTTAACTTGGGAATCTCACCATTCCCGTGAACCTCTAGAGCCGAGGATGCTTCCACTGAGGAACTTAACCCCAACTTAGTAGTTAAAACAGGAGATGACAAAACACCAGCATAGGAGCGGAGAAAGCTTGCTGGCCCACCAACGAAACCACACTGAGGGCAACATCCTGGGGGTGGCAGCGGGGGGGGCTAGGTCCACCCCAAAGCTCTTAGACTTCAGTGCTTGGAAGTTGCACCCTTTCAGTTGCAAAACTGGCTCGAAGGGAGACTGACCCACAATCTCAGTTATTGAATCGAAGATTTTAACCCAGCCTTGTTCATTCCAACCAGCTGGGAAAATAACGAAAGTTCTAATAGCTTCCTTGATTACCGAAAGCTGCAAGAATTTCCCCACATGATTGCTCTAGAATTCCAACATATAAATCCTGGAATGAAGTCCCATTCGATTACACCAAGAAGCTGATTTAGACTTCCTAAACCTACCCCAAGCTCTTCGCAGCCACAAAACAACTGGTTCAGGCAAAAAAATAGAAAATCCCCTCCCCTCCCATTCTCTAAGTTTTTCAATATGTCCTCTTTATTAACAATTACATTGAGATCAAATGACTTACTTTCAATAGCCACAAATTTCTTGCATCCCCCCCTCATAATACCGGCTAAAACCAGCTCTACAGCGCAGTACGAGCCAGAACCGGATGAAAAAGAGAGAGCAAGACACCAACCCAAGGTGCAAATGGCTCCCTGGAGATCAAAACGTCAAGGCCAACACCACCTCCGGGCTGTCCTCGTAACAAAGAGTCGGAAACATTCTGCCAGCGAAATTCTGGCGAGATTCCGGTCGCCAAAAAAGTCGTCGGCGACTGATATGCCGGCACCGAGGGAGCCAGCGTGGACAGACACCGCCGACCAACCCAGCCCTCACTTCAGTAGAGGAGAAACCCACCCCCCGGAGACAGATCAGAGAAAACTCACCTGATGCACCCGAAAATCCGGCGACGTGAGCAACCGGCGACCGGTGAAGGGATATCAGCGGCTCTCGGAGACATAAGACCCAGCAGGTCTTAGGTTAACCTCCGATGGCCGCATTCGAATCCCTAGACCACGAAGATGACGGCACGGCAGACAACGGCAACCCGCCGGTCGGCGGCGTTGCCTGACAGCCACCACGTCAACCAAGGCAACCGGTTGGGCTATGACTTCGGCGGTCTCGAGCTAGCTCTCTTTCAAAAACTGTTAACCTTATGTTCTAGCAAAAGTCTTAGCTTCTCTTTGGTGGTGTGATTGTATCCAAAGGGAGTTAAAGGGCCCAGTAATAGTACTTTCCTTGGTACAAGTACAACAACAACAACAACAACAACAACAACAAACTCCCAGTATGGGTCCCGCTTTCGCGGGGTCTGGGGAGATCCAGCTGTAGGCAACCTTACGTCTACCGGTATTCCTACCCATAGAGAGGTTGAGTACTTTCCTTGGTAGTGTGACTATATCCAACAAGAGCATTAGCTTCGATTCTATCCATCCCATTGTGTTCTAGTTTGAGTTTGAGCTTTTATGCTTGCTCTTATCTTTGGCTCTACCTTCATCCCTAAGTGTGAGTCACAGTTTAGCGTTGAGAGATACATCACATAAGTAACCAAGTTATGAAAGAAAATTTAGGAAATTCGAACTTGTTCCATACCCATTCATGCCATGGAGCACGCCGATGCTCAGCTGCTAACCATCTGAGAATACTCCAAGTTGAGTATTCACCAGAGGGTTTTGGCTACCAATACACAATTTGTAAGTCAAATCCATTCCTGATCGCCATCAGTTTTTTTTTTTTTTCCCAACACCAGCTGATATGTAGCTCCATAGAAAGTAGTTCTTCAAGTAAATATGATGGAATCGCCTCACTCAGGGACTGTTTTCAATCAACAGCAACCTGCTCAAGGAATTTCCCTAGTGCACAAACATTCCATATCCCCACATCTTCTACATTCACGTTTCACACCACCTTGTGTTTTTGGTCCACAGCAAATTTCAATGCAACAAATGATGCTTTCCTCTCTCTAGTCCACCAGTATCAACAGCATTGTAATACAAGCTTGATGACTGACAGATGTAAAATAAAAATCTTTCCCCAGCAGAGGTGCATCCTTAAAAGGGCTGAGTTTATGCCTACCCATAATCACTGAGTTCATCAATTCAACATTCCCAGCATAAGTAAGCCTTCGATATGCCCACCCTCTAATCTTTGCGGTAATTTTCACAACCAAAACTTGACGATCATTTTTATTAGGCTTGGTTGTCTTGATAGATATCCCTAAATACTTGGAAAAGACCCTTGCAGAAGCCAGTTATACTAAAAAGTTTCCTCTCTACCCCCCACATTAATTCCAACCAGAATAGTTTTAGATTTATCTTTATTTACTTCCAAGATGATGCACCTTGAAAATGTTCAACTGCTGCCATATTTACAATGTGGCTGTTTCACGATCAAACAGCCAAATCAAAAAGGCTTTGCAGTTGAGGGAACTGCGTTTTCACCCAGCAACCGCTAATATATGCTACTCGATAGCCACATTAGAGCGATTTTCAAAGTATGACGATTGAAACCACAATTGCGACTGAAACTGCATTTTAAAACTCTGCATGCCATCACACAAGAGATGCTAGCTTCAGCAGCCTCACAAAAAAGTAGTAGGTCATCAGGAAAGCTTTTTGACTCTTCGCATTTAAGATGGAACCATAAATTCCTTGTCCTTGCTAACTATCTTCAAAGTTCAAATAAATACCCCACTACCACCGAACCCCCCCCCCCTCCAAAAAAAAACCAAGGGGCAAAACATTCCAGCCTATTGTGCATCTATTGTGTAAGAGACTGCTAAATTACTTAGCAACATGCAACCGGCCTTCATTAAGTGACCTCCATTTCTAGTAATTAGGCCCTTTGATACTATCGTAGGTAGACTTGTCAATTCAGATGGGGGGTTAGATAGGGGTCGGGTGTATTCGGTTTCGGGTAAAATATTTTTATTTTTATTTTTATTTTTATTTTATTTTTTTGGTAAGTAATCAATAGGTATATTAAAAGGACACCAAGAGGATGTCACCCATATACAAAAAGGGCAAATACAAAAACATTATGCCCTTATGCTCTCATCCATAATGCAATC
>JACYFF010031956.1:43217083-43272692 GCA_017589665.1 Selenicereus undatus | reverse complement strand
CAAATAGCCAAAGGCACCATGTTCCAAACTTCGAGGACCCAACTCTTATTCATCCTTCTCGTCCAAGCTACTACCACGTCTCTAACATTAGAAGGTTGAACCCAACTAACTCCCATAAGAGAGAGCTAAATCCCAAAGAGCGGAAGCCCAACGACAATGAACAAGAAGGTGATCCGCAGTTTCTTCCTCCTCCAAGCACAAAGAGCATCTGCTTGGACCTCTAAAATTTCTTCTTTTAAGCATGTCATCAGTCGGGATCCTTCCTATGGAGGTTGCCCACGCAAAGAAACACACTTTTGTGGGAGCTTTAGACTTCCAAATGGACTTAGCGGCAAAATCATAACCATACAAGGCATCAGAAGGTGTGGAACAAAAACTCTTGATGCTGAAGGATCCCTTAGAGTTAAAAGGCCACACAATCTCATCCTTTTCTTGCGACAGAACCTCTTTGCCAGGAAGTACGGCTAACAAATCGCAAAAACTGTCCTCTTCCCAATCATTAAGATTCCTCACAAAAGTGAAGTTCCAATGGCTAGAATCCCCATTCCAAGAAACAACTTCTTGGAACGTGGCATGCTTCAGACGAGCCATCCTGAACAGATCTGGAAAGAGAGTCTTCAAAGGCCGCTCCCCACACCACACATCATGCCTAAATAACACCCTTGAACCATCCTTCACCTCAAAATGTACTAAAGATTTGAACCGCTCAAGACCTGATAAGATAGCTTTCCAACAACCAACAACCAACACCGTGGGCATAAGAACTCTTCCTACTCCACCAACCCCTCTCCTCAACCCCATACTTTGCCTTGATCACGTTTCTCCACATAGCATCTTCCTCCTTTGCAAACCTCCACAACCATTTGGTCTTCAAAGCGTCGTTCATAACACGGAGAGGTCTTATGCCAAGTCCTCCCTCTTGTTTAGGATGACACACATCGTTCCAATTAACCCAATGGAGGCCATTACCATTATCCATAGAATTCCAAAGAAAATCTCTCATGATTTTCTCTATCCAATTAGCAATGCTAGTTGGGATAGTAAATAAAGACATGAAATAGATAGGTAAGCTACTCAAAGTGCTCTTCAAAAGAGTCAATCTGCCCCCTCTGGACAAAAGCTTAGACTTCCAACCTGCCAATTTTTTATGGAACCTCTCAATAACTGGGTCCCAGACAGCTATACTCTTATAAGAAGCACCAAGAGGAAGACCAAGATAAGAAGAAGGCAAAAACTCAACTCCACACCCAAAGAACCGAGCCAAATCATGAACATCAGGCACCTCACCAACAGGGATGAGTGCGCTTTTGGAAAGGTTAACCCTTAGCCCAGACATAGCTTCAAACAGCAGATGGATGCACCTTAAATAACCCAAATTACTTACATCCGGCTTGCAAAAAACAAGGGTATCATCGGCGAAGAGCAAATGAGAAATCAACAAACCCTCAAAATGAGGGTTACTAATCCGGAAGCCATTCAAGAAACCCTCCTCACCAGCTTTGATCACCAACTTACTCAACGTCTCCATCACCAAAATGAACAATAAAGGTGACAAAGGGTCACCCTGCCTTAGACCTCTTGAACTAGAGAAAAAACTAGATGCTTCACCATTAATCAAGATAGAGAAGCGCACCGTGGAAATACAAAAAGAGATCCATTTCCTCCACTTATCAGGGAAACCCATTTTCTCAAGAATAGCCAAAAGAAAGCTCCAAGAGACATGATCATAAGCCTTCTCAATGTCAAGCTTACACAGGATACCGGAAATCCCAGATCTTAAATGAGAATCGATGCACTCATTGGCAATCAAGGCAGCATCCAAGATTTGACGACCAGGAACAAAAGCGTGCTGCGAGGGACCCACAATTTTTCCAACAACTTTCCTCAATCTTGAAGCGAGGACTTTGGCAAGGATCTTATAAACACTCTCTACCAGACTGATAGGCCTATAAAGCTTAATATCATCTGCGCCAGCCACTTTTGGAATCAAACTAATAAAAGTGGCATTTAAACTTTTCTCAAAGACACCTTTATTATGGAAATCAGCAAAAAACCCCAAAACTTCCTCCTTGACAGTAGACCAACAATGCTGGAAAAAGGCTAAATTGAAACCGTCAGGCCGTGGGGCTTTCTCATTTCCTAGCTCAGAGATTGCATTCCAAACTTCCGCTTCGGTAAACTCATTTTCAAGATCCCTAGCATCATCAAGACTGATAGAGGCAAAAGCAATACCATCAAGAACGATCCTTGATGGATGATCTTCATGGTACAGATTTTCATAGAAGTGGACAATTGCCTCATTGGCCAAGGCAGCATCATCAAAGAACTCGCCATCCACTTTAATATTGTGAATGGCATTAAACATTCTTCTCCTATTTGCCATCTGATGGAAAAATTTGGTGTTGCGATCACCATCCACCCTCCATTGTTGCTTTGCTCTTTGGCACCAAAAAATATCAATGGACCTTCGCACCAAAGAGAGCTCTTTTTTAACTTCCAGTCTTTCAATTTTATCTACCCATAAGAGAGACTGTTGTTGCTCCTTCTCATCCAAGAGCTTCACTTTCTCCACCAAACTAGCCATCTTTAACTCTAAATGGCCAAACACATCCCTGTTCTACTGTTTGAGTTTGGACTTCAAAAAACCGAGTTTCTTTGCCAAAACAAAACTGGAGGGGCCACTAACAACCAACTCATCCCAGAAAGATTTGACAAGGTCACTAAAACCATCCACCTCAAGCCACATATTCTCAAATTTAAACGGACGTCTACCTTTGGAGGCTTCCCCAACCCGAAGGAGAATGGGAAAATGGTCGGAAGTAATTTTCGGAAGGGTAACTTGACGAACCCCCGGAAGTGGTCTTCCCACTCAACTGAGAATAAAAAACGGTCAATGCGAGATAACACAAGAACCTCCTCATGGTTGGACCAAGTAAAACGAGCACCTTCCACTTGCGGGTCGATCAGATTGCAATCATCAATAAAACTAGAGAACTCTCTCATTGCCTAAGACGACCGACCGCCTGAGGATCTCTCCGAGGGAAACCTGATGACATTAAAGTCCCCACCCAAGCACCACGGTATGTCCCAAGAGGACATAAAGAACGACAGCTCCTCAAATAAGGCCCGTCGCATATAGTCATCATTAGGCCCATATACCCCAATCAAACCCCACTCAAAATTGTCCTCCAGCGACCTAAACTTGTAGCAAACAGAGAAACACCCAATACGAGAGTCGCCAAGCTCCAAGACTTGAGGATCCCAAATAATAATAATGCCTCCTGAGCGGCCCACTGAGGGTAAGCAACGGCACTCAATCGGACGGCGACCCCACAGACTAATTGCTATGGTACGACTTACAACTTCCAACTTGGATTCTTGGAGAATGGCAACATCGCACGCGAAAGTGCGCAACACCCACTTAACATCCCCTCTCTTGTTTGGATAATTTAGCCCCCTGACATTGCAGGCAAGAACGGCTGGCCCCATCCGAAGACAAACTCTCCCTTGCAATAGGTAACTATTGAAGATACCTTACTGTATACATCATGTATCCTAGAGCCAGTATATTTTATTTTAGAAGTGCTCCAACATGAAGACCAGACAATTTCAGTTCTGTTCATTCATCTCTTATAAAGCAGAAGCTTCCCTGTCTCTCATCATTGGGCACGTGAAACCCGTAGTTCTATTTGACAAATATTGTTGGCATGCATTACACCTAGCTCCGATCCAAATAAACCCCCTTCATCCTCTTTGGACTTGAGGTAACCAAATAAATTCAAACGCAGTCACGTATATGGACGTGCCATATTCTGTTTGCTTTAAGGAACAAATCACAAGAAACAACACCAGAAGAGCCTACAACACACATCCCAATATCCCTAACATGTGGGAAACAAGGCACTTGGATCTTATGCTGAAAAATGAGTTTGTAGTTGTACATGAATGAACATAATTGTCTCGGAACACATTTGAAAAAAAATACAATAATTAATTATTGGCAATGAAGAACACATTAAAATTCTCTTCCGTCGATGATTTCCTGCACAAAATGAAATTGAAAAGAAGTGTAAAACAAAGCTACAATAATTAAATAGCACTAAAACTTTTTGAATTTTTATGCAAAAAGAAAGCGGGACCCACACTGGGAGGTGTTGTTGTTGTTGTTGTATGCAGAAAGAAAAAAATTAGTTTATTTAAAAATTGCCCTGATAACAAAATCATACTTTTGTTGTCTAAAAATTTTACTTCATTTGAAGAAACACCATCATTGCATAAAGTACTTACACAGTATTTCTTTCTCCCTAATCTCAAATGCGGATTACGCAATGCTATTTCAACCAAGAAAATGGGGAAATCAATAGGGGGAAAAGTATTTGAAAGACGGAAGTGTTAATAAAATTAAATCGAGCATAGTATATGCGGTAGTGAGAAAGATGCGGATATTCGGGAGAAATAAGCAAGATCAAAACCAGATCAATTGGCAAACAAATTTTACATGATCGAGAGAAAACCACAAAGGGCAATGATGGCACAAAATCAACTATAGAGGGAGAGTACAAGAAAGATCTCAACAACAGTAAGCCTAACAAGCTCGACAAATAGAGATCATAATCTCTCACAAATACCCTCACAACTAAAAGATAAGAAATAGTAGTTAGGAGAGGCAAACATAGGCTCCAAAAACCCTCACAAATGGCCACAAAGGTACATGCCTAGAGGCATTTCCAAACGCCACAAACGTTGCACAAATGGCCACGCAAAATACCCAATTTATACTAGTCATGGACGAGAGGTCAATGGCCACCATGAATCAGCCAAAACAGACCCATAATCATCATCTTGCAAAATGCGCAAAGCAACCGAAGAGCCATGCCTAGACACGAGTTAGCAAACTCAGGACTTGGGACACAACCAAATAGGAAGTATGAAGAACATATAAACCAACCAGAAAGGAAAAGGAAGGGGCAGCATAGCTGGAATTTGCTTCACGTCTAAACATTATATTAAGCACAAACTACCAACTCCGTTATGTTGAACCTAAACAGTAGCTAAAGGATCTGGTATGCCATCTTGCAACTCCCTTAACGCTAATCCTACAATTTTGGTTTTCCTCGCAAAATTGAGATCTCAAACATAGTTACCAGAAGCGCATCTTGGATTGCTTAGTCCAAAATGCAAATCCACGCCAAGACACAAGCTAGCAAATGGGTTGAACTTGAAAATTCGGAGACAACCGAACTGGAAGTATGGAGAACATATTAACTGACCAAAAAGGAAAAAGAAAGGGGCACCATAGCTGGGATTTGTTTCACATATAAAGCTATATTATGTACAAACTACCAAATCGCTTATGTTGAACCTAAAGAGTAGCTAAAGCAGGTGGTATGCCATCCTGCTGCTCCCTTAATGCTTAATCCCTACTATACTTGTTCCCGGAACGTTGATCGCGGGGGTATGGAGCATCCCCGGTAACTATGACCCTAAGAGAAAGACGTCCTCCTTGTGCAAGAATTTCAAGATACCTCTCATGCTATGACAACAAAAAGACAGTCTAGAAACTACCAAAAAAGTGACAAAGGCAGTGTCTCAGCTCAAGAGGCTTCTCTAAACCCAAGCATCCCTTGACCAGGAAAATAAACAACCAACAACACCAAGAACGCCCCAGGTTCTCATGAGATCCAAGTGTATGAAGCATTAGCCATCTAAGCAAAGAGGGCGATTAAGAGAGACCACCCAAAAATAAAGAGCTAAAGACGTTTTGCAAGCATGATCAAGGGAAAGGGAAAAGGGGATACCTTAGAGACAAAATTTTAGGGAGATTTGCATGAAGCACATTCCGTATTAAAGCATCATAACATTTCTCGCAAGGATAAAACGTTTTCTAATCAAACAGCACAATAGGGAACACATTCCGAAGGAGACTAAACAAAACCGTCTTCGACAAAAAGAATAACCTTTAAACATCACAAAATTAAAACCTAAACTTCCCATTGTGCCAGGTTCTTACACCAAATTCCAACACAAAAAATGGAATTTCCTGAACTCTAGAGCGCAAACCAAAGGAAGGCCTACAATATAGGTAAAGATCCTTGTTCATAGAAATAGACAACTAAAAATGTAAAGCCTTTTTCAAAGATTTCTTTAAGAAAAGGCAATGAAAGGGAAAATGCATCATGTATGTGCTCAAGGAAGCTCAGGTGCGAACTTATGGGATTTCAAGCTTCACAAAAAGCAATGCATACCTAGGTTTAAATGGTAAAAATGAAAGTGATGTCACTCAATTGAATAAATTTACAACGTTTTGAAAATTCTCAATTTCGTTCATTTGAGTCTAGTTCTCCTTGTCGTATAAGGGGGTTCATATAAGGATGAATACAACTAAAAAAAGGATAGAAAATATTTTTAGAAGACAAAGATAAAACTAAGATAGGATAGATAAAGATAAAACAAAGATAGCATGGAAGATAAAACATGAACAAAGATAATTATTATCCTAAAGAAAGGATCCTTAAATTCCTAAATTTTCTATGCTTCCTACAGTATATATTGCCATAAAATCACTTAGGAGATGATGCATCATTCTCCCCATCGGAAAAGAACTCGACTTCAGCGAGTTGTCTTGGAGGTAGCACTCTTGAAGAGTCGGATTCAAATCACAAAATTCATCTTCTGTAATACAAGTAACATCGAACTGGGGGTGTCCTAACCATTGCACGAGGAAAAGGGCAGGGTCCACCACTACAAGATGACATAAACTCGTCATCCAGCACCACCTCAATGTCAATGGTTGCGGCAAAGGTGGGAGCCAAGGGAGTTGTACATAAACACCAAAAGGAAGACAAGGAGGCTTAAAGGTACCTCGATGAAGAGTCAAATCATTTGCATTAAAAATACTAATACCTAAGCTCTCAAGGAGATCAAGCACATATAAATTAGATCCCAATTTTCAAGTGATATGGGAAGGTCACATGGCGCGAGCATGAAACTTTTTAAGCGAGTTTTGGGTAGTTGTTCCGGTTGAATACAAACCATAACAAAATCACTCACCTCAAAATTCAAAGCTCATACATATGCATTAGATCCCAATTATCTGATAAGGTTTCATGGCACGAGCATGAAACTTTCTGAGGAAGTTTTTGGCAGTCGTTCTAGTCGAATACGAGCCATGACAAAATTAATCACATCAAAATTTACAACTCTATGATGCACATCACCTGAAAGTCTATAACCGTCATTACTCAAAGCAATTTTACATCGAATCTCATGTTGTCCAAAGTGGAGGCTATGACACTCGGGCATCATATGGAACAAGAATTAGGTCACTAGGGCTACGAAGGGAGTAACCCTGTACAATCTCAAAAGGACTCTTGCTTGTGGACATATTGACTTATACGCAAACTCACAAAGGGGTAGAGTCAAGACCCAAGCTCCTCATTTCTCCCCTACAACACATGTAAGCAGCTCACTAAAGCTGTGATTAACCTTAGTTTGCCAATCCGTTAGAGGATGAAGGCGCCAGCAAACTTCAAAGTAAAGCCATATAGCCTCCATAATGTCTTCCAAAAATAGCTATCTCTAGCAGACATAATTGATGTGGGAAGACCGTGCAACCTAACAACCTCTCGAAAGACTTAGTCACATGCCAAGCATCGTCAGTCTTACTACATGAAATAAAATGGGCCATCCTAGAAAACCTTTCGACCACAACCAAAATCAAATCAAGGCCACGAGATGTCTTAGATAGACCTAGTACAAAGTCCATACTCACTAAGATACCCAACCCCCCTAACATGCTTAGGATTGACACTAGTTTGAGAATCCTAGCACCTAAAAGCTTTATGGTCCGAATACACAACAAATCCATAAGGCAAAGGATAATACCTCCAATGGTGAAGGGACTGAAGTAGGGTATAGTATAACTCTTTCTCATAAGTGGAATACTTAATCTGCCTAGTGATTAGCTTTTAACTAAACAATGGCATAGGATGTCCTCCTAACTCAATCATCTGCCAATGCCATAGCCTCGAAGGCCTCACTAAAGTCTACGTGCCTAAGGACGGTAGCAAATGACCTCTTATCCTTAATTTCTTTAAAAGGAGGCACTGCTTTATAAGTCTACTGAAATGACCCTTTCTTCGAGCAATTTATAATAGGAATCATAATAGAGCTAAAGTGCCAAATGAATCTCCTATAAAAGGATACAAGGCCATGGAAACTCCCAGCCTCCGCAATTGTTCAGGTTCACACCATTCTTTAAGGCTCTAACTTTTTCAGGACAGCAGACATACCCTCAACAGACACAATGAACCCCAAAAAAAAGAACCTAGAGCTAGAGGAAAACACACTTCTTTAGATCAGGAAAAAGCTTTGCCACTAGGAGCACAGAAAAGTTACCTAAGATGCTCAATGTGCTCTCCTTTAGACTTGCTATGCACCAAGATATCATCAAAATATACCAACAAAACTTCCCTAACAGTGTCTGCAAAACATGAGTTATGAGTCTCATAACAGTAGTAGGAGCATTTGACAACCCAAAAGGCATGGCCCCATTCAAATAGGCCATCTTAGTTTCATCCCCTAGCCTAATGCAAACTTGATGATAGCCACTGCGAACATCTATCTTAGAGAAGCAACTAGACCCACCAAGACAATCAAGCATATCCTCCAGCCTCATAAAAAGGAATTTATATTTCACAGTGATCTTGCTAATGGCCCTGCTATCGACACAAAATTTCCAGAAATCATCCTTCTTATAGGTAAGAAGAGCGGGAACCGCACAAGGACCCAAGCTGTGACGAACGAAGCCCTTAGACAACACCTCGTTAACCCGCCGATTCATTCAAGCTCGCTCAATAGCATTTAACCTATAATGGGAAGGTTTGGCAGCTAGGACCCAGAAACTAGGCCAACAGCATGTTGTATATCCCTAAAAGGACATAACTCACCAAGGAGCTCATTTGGAACAACATCGAAAAGCTTCTTAAGCAACTCATTAATCTCATATGGGATTCCCTTCGCAGGTGGGACACAAGTGGGAGAACTATGGAAGGAAATAAAGTCAAAGGCAATCTCCCTAGCTAAGATTGCCATAGAGAACTTATTAGAGTTTTCTAATCTCTCAAAGGGCCTATAGTGAAGAAGGAAAATAGTTCCTCTAGGCGGAGTAGGCACAATGACAAGAGAGGATAAGGTCAGGGAAGGTTAAAGGTTATGGACCTTGGAAAGGCAACAACTCGTTAGGTCGACATGGTTTAAGAGTGATACTCTTATTTTGATACCTAATGGTATAGGTATTATCTTTTCCATAACGTGTGACGTTCAAGTTATAAAGCCAAGGGTGACCTCAGATGATATGAGCAACATCCATAGGAAGGACCTCACATAAAATCTTATCCTTATAACCTCAAAGATGGGAACCTTACACATGTGGGTAATTGTCAGGTTGGTCTTATTAACCCATGCTACCTTCGAAAGGTGGGAGTGAGGCCCAACCTTAAGGTGACAACGCTTTATGGCGCACTCAGCAACAACATTCACTGTACTACCAACATCTATAACCATTTTCATATGAGTCTCCCCCATCTAACAAGGGTATAAAAGATGGTGGTATGTTTCCATTCATGGACAAAACTGGCTGGTTAAAAACGCCGAAAAACTGGCTGGTTAAAAACGCCGAACAAAACAAGACGTGCATCATGAAGAAGGCTATTTTCAACATCAACAAGATACTCAAAGCTTCTCTCAAGGTCAACAAACTCTTCCTCAAGTTCAAGTGGTTCATGAGACTCATGTTCTAAGGCAAGGGTTCAATGAGGGAACTCAAAAGCATAATGACCTCTCCCACGACAACTAAAACACTAGACATTGGACACCATGTTATAGGAAGTACCATAGGACGCACCAGTAGGCGAGACTAGTCTAGGTGAAACTTGAAAACTAAAAGCCACAGGAGCACTCATAGAAGACTCACTCACCTTAGGGACATATTGGAAGGGGTCATAGAGGAAGGAATAGCACTCTGCACTTATCACGTTGTTCAATCTGTAAAGCCTTATGGCAAGCCTCATCAATAGTTTAAGGACGAGACAAGGTTAACTCCCTCTTAAGGTAATTCGTATGCCTCGAATGAATCGAACTATGGTAATGGAAGGGTCCTCTATAGCATTGCACATTGAGTCAATTCCCCAAAATTATTAATGTAGTCGGACACACTAAAGGTGGACTGCCTAAGGTCAAGCATCAAGTCGACAAGGTGGGTTGTATAGCCAGGAGGTATTTTTCTTTCAACCTATTGTTCAAGACTTTCCATTGGTTAGCTAGGGGATTGATGCATTCGCTCAAGGTGACAATCTGCTAAAAGTTCCTAGCAAGTTCTACCAGTTTCATCTTAGCAAATCTAACCCGCTGAAAAAGTGGTGGCATCTATCTTACCATCAAAAGAGGGTACATCTACCTTGATCTTTCAGATAATGTCATAATGACCCTCATGAGAAGTCCTACAGTCGGTCTTAAGGTCCACACATCTAGACTCTCTATGGTTACCTGCCTGCTATCATCTCTAAGGGTTGTCAAACCTACGGTTCTTTGCGTAACCTTGACCACATCTCGAACCACTCTTCAACTCTCGCTCCCGACGGTTAGAGTGAAAGAGTTGTTCCAGCTCTCTCTCCTCAGACTCAGTAGTCCGACCTCACTTATAGATGAGCCACTTACGACAAATACCCCCCCCCCAAAAAAACCCCAGAAATTTTTGGTGGGGTTTGAGTTTGGTCATACATGGAAAGCTTTTCAAATGGTGGTCTATCTTAGCCTCAAGTTGATCTAACCTTTCACCTTGACGGTCAAGTCTTTTAGAAAAGGCATCAATTTGGGATTGGTAAGGTTGTTTGGGTGATGACGACATGCTAGATGCTAAATGCAAATGTTGTATGGAAGTGTTGAGATTTAACGGCAATGATAATGACAGCAATAAACAATCACTACGCACACAACAGAGCACAAAATTTTGATATAGATTATTGATAAAACTCTAATGAAACAGGGAATTAAGAAGCAGGGAAAAAATAAAGATATAAGTACTCAAAAAACCCAGACCGTCAGAAATTCAGCTAATTTCGAAGCAGAAAAACCTAACTCTCACCAAAGAAAATCGAGATCCCTATACCTCTCAGTGGTCCCCTGGTCTAAGTTCCAGACCTTCCAGTAAAACAGAACGGAAGGTGTGGAGACGAGCTGGCAGTCATCAGCTTAGTGATTGCGAACTTGGAATGGCCAGACCAGTAACAGACTTCACAGCAGCACTTCTCAGCAACACTTCTGGATCTGGATCAAATAAATAGCAGCAACGCCGCAGTAGAGGTGGCACAAACAGCAGCAAGAAGACAAGCAGAGTGACAAGCAACTATGGAAAACCACTAAGGAAAGGATTTCGGCGCCCTCAAGTGGTGAGGGGTTTTATAGAGGGATCCATACAGCTAAAAAACTACAATATTTTGAAAATTCTTAATTGAATAAACTACAATATTTTGAAAATTCTTAATTTCATCATTCAAATCTGTCTCCTCATTGTCTGAGGGGTTTTATAGAGGGATCAATACAACTGCAAAAACTATAGAAATATTTAGAAAATAAAGATAAAACTAAAATAGGATAGCTAAATATAAAACTACAATAGGATACAAGATAAGATATGATTATATGAATAAAGATAATTATTATCCTAACAAAGAATCCTTAAATTACTAAACTTCTTATGCTTCCTAGAGTATATATTGCCATAAAATCGCTCAGGAGATTATGCATAAAAAGGACTTTTAATATATACAAAATGCATCACAGTTTTAATTTAGGGTTCCTATGCTTCCTCAATATTTAAGGATCTTAAATTCTAGGAGCCACCATCAGCCTCCCCCACCATTCTTTATTAACTTATAGGTACAGTTACCTTATTAGTAGTGTTTAGTCCAATAAAGTAAGACTCAACAAGTATTTGGTCTGTCCATCATAATGGTCAATTTGTTCCCCACTTTTAATGGTATTGTTGTCTCTATCTTCTGGAGGATTTATTATTTATTTTGTTGAGATGCTAGAGAAAACTGATGCGGGATGGTTTCATCTATTAGTTTATGCTACCATTGGATTTTTCACTTGGTACATTTAGACACGCATATGAACAAAACAACCTAACAAATCAAACCTTGCTCTTCCGTGATGTATCTGTCAAGGGTCTAAGCTAAAACTCAATTTAAGAGTAAAAGCTTAAAACCAAGAGAGAATACAATCAAGGAAAACTCAAGGAAAATGGTACGTAATATGCTGGTTGTGAGGCAGCAAACATGTGAGGTAGGGATGGAATTTAGAATCAAGGGATTCTAAATGAGAAAAGGAAAAGAAAGTAGATGTATCTTCAAAGGATTAAATGAAAACTCACACTAGAATTCAAGTTCCGGTTAATGCAAACTGAAATTTAGTTAAGTCAACCTTAAACCCGTGAGGATAATCAAGTTAGATGGATAGTTCTAAACCTTTGTTTTGATACAAAAACACCACCAAACGAAAGTTTAGGGCCCCTAAACTTGATTAAGATACAGAAACACCACTTAAACAAGTTTAAGAATACACTTGAACACCACCCTAACCGGCCTAGTTAAGGATAAGCAAGTTTAGTATTTGAATGTGCAAAAGCACGAAAGCAAGAATGCTCTCAACTGGTTTTTGATTCAAAAGTCTTGAGTTATTTTTACAAAAGGCCGTGGCAAACAATAATATAGAGCTAAGCATGCAACCAAGCAACTAAGCTAGCTGGTGGGGTTTCCTTACTAAGAAGGAAACGTATTAGCTTAACCTAATCTAAACGGCTTAATACAAAACAAAATACTAAACTCACTTAGCTTAATCTAATCACAATCAAAACGAAAAGGAAAGCAAGATAAATAATGTTTACAACCCTAATTACATATTATTAAGCCTAATACAATCAGATATCTAGCAAAATAGAAAGAGGGCAGCCGTAAAGTAGAACCACTTTTCAGCTAGCCAATGAGCTTCAAGAGACATCTTTTGCTGCCTTTCTTTCCCATTGGTTGCTCTTTTCAAGGTACCTCTCTCTTTGCAACATATGATTCATGTTCTAGAGACCTTGGGATGTGTGCCACTCTACATAGAAAGGAGTAAACCCACGGGAGGAGAAAAATAAGCTGCTGCTGCCAAACCGGGTTCAAGGGGCAGAAATTACCTGGTTTTCTAACTTCTTTAAACCCAACCAAAAGTGGCCATGATTCTGATTTCAGGCCATGGGGGGAAACCTTAGGGTGTGTACAAACCCCCCTGCAAATAAATCAAGGTTAAACCATGTTTAAGTAGAAGATTTCCACTAAAATATTTTATCGTACAGTTTTGAACCAAAACTGGCCGGTTTGACAAAATACCTTGATCTCCCTAACTTCTCTTGTGCATGATTGGAAATTAATGTTTGGACCTGAAAGTAGACATCTTGCGGATTCCAAAAAGGTAAAAATCCAAGACTTAAACAACCATTAAGCTTAAAAAATCACATACCCAAAACCGGGTACATTCTAGTTGAACTGGACAGTTTGTATATCTTGGGTTTATTGGTTAATTTGAGGAATGAAGTCCAAATGGGATGAAACTTGTTTTGGTGCAAAGCTAACTTCCTGAACTTCAATCCCAATGCAAAATATTAGACTTAAACCTCAAAGAGGCCTAAGTAATTAAGCTCTCAAAAACGGATTTGCTGTTGACTTAAACCCGTGACCTACTGTTTAATGAATTAAACAAAATAAGGATGATTTATTCATCCTTTGGCCAGCAAAATGAAATTACCTAGATTGATTTGCTTCTTTAAATCAAGGGCATGGAGGGATCTCCATCATTCCGAATAGAAACCAAGCACCCAACCACCACGCAACCTCAAAGACATTTATTATTGACCTTAATTTTTTCAAAAAGAGTCTACTTTGGTAGATCAATTCATTGAAGGTACGACTATGCAGGGTTCCTTCCACAAAGAACATATCTTCTTTTTTTTTTTGGTTAGTAATCAAGAGGTATATTAAAAGGACACCAAGGGGATGTCACCCATTTACAAAAGGGCAAATACAAAAACATCATGCCCTTGAGCTCTCAACCATAATGCAATCGACAAAAGCCAAAAAATTTGAAGTTTTGTTACCATAAAGCCCGACACTCCAACTATACAACAACCTCAAAAAATAAAGTTTAAAATCTTGGAGCGACAGGGCTTTATCGTCAAAGATACGACAATTTCTCTCCTTCCAGGTGGTCCACCAAATAGCCAAAGGCACCATATTCCAAACTCCGATGATCCAACTCTTCTTCATCCTTCTCCTCCAAGCTACTACCACATCTCTCACATTAGAAGGTTGAACCCAACTAATCCCCATAAGAGAGAGGGCTAAATCCCAAAATGCGGACACCCAACGACAGTGAACAAGAAGATGATCCGCGGTTTCTTCCTCCTCCAAACAGCGAGCATCTACTTGGGCCTCTAAAATTTCTTCTTCTAAGCATATCATCCGTAGGGATCTTATGTGAAACACAAATAGTTGTTGCAAGTTAGCTTTTTAGGAGAAATTTTTTTCATCTGTGACATCTTAGAACTATGTCTAGCATGATGGTAGATGTTGCATGGATTAATGAAATCTCCAGATTCCAATTTAAAAAAAAAAAAATGCGAATGATGAATAGAATTAACTATAACAACCTAGAGAAGTTGGTGACAAAAGGAAGAAAGGATGAGAGCCTCTTTCTACCTTCAAAATTAAGCCTTAGCATTTATCTTTACGCTACTCAGATAGAGGTTGAAGATATGCACATGATTGGAGAGCAATGTGAGGTAGGACACATCTTACAATTCTCAAACCAAATAAGACATCCTTCATTCCAAAGAGACAGCATACAATCAAAAAGGCATTGAATCTCCCAACACAATGAAAGTTCTTACTTCACTGCACGACCCTTCTTGAGAATAAGAAGAAAAGAGACTACCCAAACCAAACCATTTGAAAGAAGGAATAAGGATACAAAACTTTTAAAAATGACAAGTTCACACATCAACAAATTGCCACTAATAAAGATAGAGCTCTCAAGCCCACAAAGACCAATAGAGAACCTTAATGTACAACTTGCTCCAAACCCAGCCTCTGAGAGGGCTTGACTTCTCTTTTCTTTAAAAAAAAGAAAATAAAATACCAATTTGCAGTGAACCCACATATGCCAAAGAACCCCCTCTTTTCCCCCAACAATTTAAAAAAAGAAATAAAATATGAGAAGTTTTTCAATCCTTTATTTCACCATGACCCACAACAAAATTACATCAAAGGACTTATAGCCAATGTTCCTCAAAAAGGCCAAACGATTTTGTCCACATATGTCAAGAAAATAGACAATGCAAAACAGATGTTCTGTGTTCTTTCTTTTTTTTCTTTTTGGTTAACTATGAAGATACAGCATAAACTATCAGGAGACATAGCATTGTAGCGCTCATTAATGGATTGTTGTTATGCAGCTGATTATAACTCGAGAAGAAGATGATTGAGCACATTACCAGAAAAATTACAGTAACACGAATGAGATATGAGATACTGTACGCTTGTAGTAATGATGCTTACTTTTCGAATGCTAGAAGCCTCTTCCACACCATCCATTGCTGTTCTTCCTGTAAGCAAACATAGAAAGTATCAAGAAATAATCAGTAAGTTCCTTTGTTTAATCATTACTGGCGTAGCAACAAGAACGTCCAACACTCAGTGGGGTATCCTAATTCCTATAGAGCAAGGTATGGACAAATAAGATGTAAGCAGAGAGGCCACTTCACACACACACACACACACACACACACACACACACAGAGGGTACTTTGAAATATTCTAAGAATTTTAAGCATGTTGTATAACTGCTAAGGACTTGCACAAGCATTTATAGGGGTAAGGTTGTTACATCTGGATCTCCCCAGACCCCACCAAAGTGGGACCCCCACTAGGAGTCATCGTTGTATACCTACCAAGGAGCAAGAGAAAAAAGGAGATAGCAATAACAAGAGGTATAGATACAAGACTCGAAATGTAACAACGCAACAAGAAGAAATGTAGTACTAGAAGTAATCAAATCACATGGACTACGGTGTTGCAGTGCTATATAAATATATATCAGAGAAAGAAATAAAGAAAAATCAACATTTAGTACCATACTCACAACTAAGAGAAGACACCTCACTAGGCCCCTTTATCTTTTATTTTCTTTTTAGTACTCTGTCCTTGCCCTATCTGTGACCCATCTTGTTGATTTTCCCTGCTGTGCTTTACTACTCTTGCTAAGGTAGTTACTACAGTCCTTTCTGTTAATAGGTCCCCCAGTAAGTGTTCACCACATTTACCTCTTCTACCCACTTTTTGGTGCTCGCTTTATGCCTTAACAGTTGCAGTTCAAGTTATTTATATTTATTTCATTTGTTATTAATATTTGCCTCTTCCTATATATGTATAAAAGTAATTTCTTGAAGATATTTATTTTCACTCTATCATCTTTGCTCCCTGGTGGAACATTTTCCTGAAGTTCGGTGGAGGTTAACTCAAAATCCTGGCAGAAGGGAAAGGCTGACATGAGATCGAGATGAAGTTATACATGGAATGTATATTCTCACACTAAGGCAAGAAAATGAATATTGACACAATAAAGCACACAACACTGGCACAGAATATAACATATACTTTCCCAACAATAGCTGAAGCCCAGCTTACAGCAGGATGGAGAGGGTTCTGCAAGTAGATATGCTGTTCCAGACTTCCAGTGACAAGATAATAGAGGAAAACAATTGTAGACAGCTGAATCTCAAGTTGAAAGGTGTTAACGGGAATATTGCACAACAAAAAAAAAGGTATAGGACTGTTCAATGAGACATTTGCCCTCATCCGCTAAAATACAAAGCTGGAAAAAGAAAAAAAGAATACAAGCCCCACTACTTCCAAGTTCCAATTAATGTGGAAAATGGACTAGTATAACACCTAAAATCTATCATCCGAGAAGAACAGCATTTCCCATTACAGTAAACACAAAGGAGCTCTTTTCCCTTTGCTTTTTCTTTTAAGGATACTTCAAATCAGATGCGTTGATGAAAAGAAATAAAGACTAATCCCGAGTCAATTCAAACAGAGGCGCCTTGAGCACCTTTTTTAAGATTCTTACACAACTTCTTTTCAATGTTTCAGCATTGGATCTTGAGATTTGGCCTCATTGATAATATGGGCCTAGAGGAGTCCATAACTGCTTGTTTGCTTGATTATTTTTCTTCCTCACATGCGCTAGAGGATTTTATTAACAAAAAAGTACAGGTTTTTCACTTGCAAATTTGTGTTCTATGCTTCCCTGTCTGCACCCTCATTCAGGAACTTATGCAGCCTATCACTTGGATGCAGTAGAACTAACACCGCCACTCTTCTGCAGAAACGACCCCAGTATGCACTTTCTCATATGCTTATGTTAGGTTTCCAAAGAGAGATTTTGTATTGTCCACTTTCTTGTAGAATTTGGTCAATAAGAGCCTTTTCCTGCTTTAAGCAGAGTGGTGAGTATTTAATGTCTACAAAAATGTCTATATAGACACGCAGGCACATATACATATATATATATATATATATATATACACACACACACATGTATACATATACACACACATATATATATATATACACATATATTTATGTGTGTGTATATATATACATACATACGTACATACATACATACATGTATATATATATGTGTGTGTGTGTGTGTGTGTACATCACAGACACACACATAAATGTATATAAAATAAAAACAAGCCCATAATATGAGAAAGGATATTCCATTTGATACTCCTCTACTTTCGGAAAATCCATTTGGAAGACAGTATAAAAATAATTATAAGTTCTAGTCAAATCCATATTGTGTACCCAATGGTTTCCTCAAACATACCAACGATACCAAATGGAATATCACTATTAGAAAAAAGAAACAGAAAAAGGAAAAGAGAGGCACCATTGATAAAAGGAAATTTTTTTCTTATGAGTAACAACATTGATAAAAGGAATTAGAAGAGGCAAATTTAAAGCACTAGAGAGAGAGAGAGAGGTGAGGCAAATTTAAAGCACTGAAGAGAGAGAGGGGCAAGGTGAATAGAAGCACCACACATCTGCAAAATCTAGAACGGTAGAGAAAACTTGTTAGGAGAGCCAAAGAGAAGAAGATATGAATGAGGGCTTGGGTAAACACAGAAATCTCAATGGGATCTAAAAAACCAAACTGAACAGCATCCAAGAGAGAAAAATACTAGAAACAGCGCTACCGGTGACCAGTTATTGGGCAGCCGATTTCTGGCCATCCAGACGCAATAGCTACGTCACCCTTCTGGTCAATGAAAAGTCTTAAACTTCCAACAATTAATTACACGGAAACTTTAATTTACAGACCAACGGTCTTTCAACTTAAATACTGGATCCAAAGACAACAGTCAATTAATCATTTTTTGAGGATGCCTTCTCAGAGTTTATGCAAAGCGAGAATGATCATTACGCATAATTTTGGTGATATTTCATGAGCCACAAGAAGCATGTGCCTCATGCCCACCCTAAGCCATGTTGTTGCATGCCTAGGAGAGCACCTCATCGAAGTACTATACCCGACTGCTAGCGGCAAAGAGCCTTGCACCTTGAGGTGCCTAGTACCTTGTAGTCTCGCACATAAGCAAGCCTCATGCACGCTATTTAAAAGTAAGATATACAGGATACAATTAGGACACTCAAACAAAGTTATTCTCGATGCTCACATAGAACCAAAGGAAAGATCTAATGCAAAGAAATATTGAACTAGCTTCAGTATCCTCAATGATTCAAGTTTCATATACTAATAATGCACAAGTTTAATGCTATGAACCTAGAAAACCTAAAAGATGTTTTTTTGAGGGGTGGTGAGAAATATAAAGTGATTAAAAAAATGTCTTGACTAAAGTACTCCTGAATATGATAGGAACTAATCTCAACAAAATACTTCCTTTTTTTATGAGTAATCAAAAGCTGCATTAGAAGACACAAAGGAGGCGTCAAAACCTTGCCCGTGTACAAAGGGGCAATTATAAAAACATCATGCCTTCTAGCTGTCACGCTTAATATTATCTACAAAATCCAAAAAGGTCAAATTTGTATCACCATTGAGTACTTGACTCCAAATATACAATGTTCTCAAAAAGTAGAGTTTGAAATCTAGAAAGGCCATTAATTTGCCCTCAAAATACGCCAGTTCCTTTCTTTCCAAGTAGTCCACCAAATAACCATAGGGATCATCTTCGAAACTCCTGAAACCCAACTCTTTTTCATCCTTCCTCTCCAAGCCACCAACACATCTTTGACGTTCAAAGGTTTAACCCAACTAATGCCTATCAAGAAGAGGGCCAAATGTTTTGTAAAAAACAATACGAAAATGACAAAACCGATCAAAAGAAAACAACTACGTAGTTATTTCTAATGAGTAATTAAAAAACTGCATTAGATAGAAATCAAGGAGTTGCCACCACGTACAAAAGGGGGGCAATTAACAAAATCATCAGGCTCTGATGCTTAATGTTATCTACAAAATCACCCAAAAAAAAAACCCCTTCAAGTTTTCCCCACAATTTAGGACAAGACTCCAACTATGCAAGATTGTCAAAAAACGTAGAGCCTGAAATTTTGATAGGACAATGCTTTGTCCTCAAAAATACAATGATTCCTTTCCTACCAAGTACACCACCAAATGGGCAAAGCAATCATCTTCCAAACAACCAACTAGTTATTAGAACAAATGGTAATAATGCTAGCAGGTGGATTGATACGTAGTGAGTGTCGTGCAAGCATGAGCCATTGGTAGATTCATTAATATAGGTAAGGTAACAGCTCACAAACTTCCCTACAAAGCCGATAGGACACCCCATTTCACAGTCATCCATCTACACAAGCTTAGTTATGGGACGAGCAATCTAACCTTCGCCATAACACAAGGTGTCTAACATAATGCAAGGGTTGCACTATGATCTCGCAGTTATAAGAATCATCTAAGTGCAAATCCTAACTCAGTTAATGTGAGATATGGAACGCACAAACGGGACAGACTTTGACAGAAGCAATTATCTAAATTAATAAGAGCACATGATACGATGCTCAAAATCAAGTACAAGGGCTTGGAGATAGGATGGAAGCAAAGATAACTAGGAACAATGTACATAAGCTTGTTAGGAGACAGGATTCACATTTCAACTATGAGATTGGCAGAAAACAGGACGTAGAGAGACAAACTTGAGAGAGAAACCTTTCCTTGTCAATGGCTAGGAAGGCAAAAAAAACCAGCTAAAAACCACTCTACTCCTCAGCCGACTCAGCATTCTAATGGCCAGAGAGACCTTAATAAGGACCAAAGCCAAGCTACAACCCCAATATCAGGAGGGGAAAATCCTCAATGAAGGGATAATGTTCCAAACCCAGAAATGCAAGCCTCACAGGCAGAACTCAGGGAAGCTTTTCTAGATGGATTGATGCTCTACGACGCAAACGTCAACCAAATTCATGGGCAGAGGAACAGAACGAGACTATTCAGGAAAACCTTGCTTCTAAGGTAAATGTTCCAAATCTGTGTCTAAAATTGAATTATGTTCCACCTTTTTGAGCATAATGGTGTGAAAATACATTGCATAGAAGAAGCCGATATTCAATCAAAGATTGAATTTTGGAGCTCTTCCATTGCTTGTTTGTGTTGGGAGCAAACCCGCCAATACAAATCATGGATGGTTTTTCAGGCGAATTTGGGGCAATAAGTAGTATTATAGAACTATATCAAAGCCTGAGGGGGTGTTCATCATAAGGTTCCACTCCCTGCTTGAAGGACATGAAGCGCTGAAACAGAATTGTCTGTATTTTAACAAAAAAAACCACTGACCATTAAATTGGTCTTTAGGGCAAACTATGAACAAAACCGATCTGGCTCGCGTCCCAATCAGGGTTTCATTCTCTAATATGGATCTCAAATATTGGAGCAAAGAGGGGTTGAGTAAAATTGCTAGCCTATTGGGATACCCTCTTGCAACGGACAAAGCCACTCAAAGCAAAACCCGTACCAAATTTGTGAGAGTACCTGTAGAAATGAATATTAATCAAGATTTCCCTAGTGAGGTCACATTCATGATGAGTATGGTGAATTGTTTGTCCAAACAGTGGAGTATGCTTGGAAGCCATTGAATTGTTCCCAGTGTTCTATGTTTGGGCATGCAACTGATAATTGTAAGAAGTACAGATGGGAATGGAGGAGGAAGGAAACAACTCAAAATCCTCAGCATGTGCCAGTTGCTGAACCAGACCATAATGCAAATGTGAAGATGCCAGTACACCCTCAGATGGACAATTCTGATCGTGGTCAAACTGTCAACAAAGGAAACCAATCTGTTGTGCCTCAGATAACAATGGGTGTCCAATGTGTTACTCCTCCCATGGGAATAGTGGTGCAAAATAGGTTTGATAGCCTCTCCAAGGGCAATGGATAGCATCTGCTTCTGGAACATGAGAGAGCTTTATGGCCCTAATAAACAGGAGGTGGTGAAACACCCTCTGATGCAGAATAAATTTGCTATCCTTGGTTTATTGGAGACTAAGACTACATTGGCTATGCATTCTGAAATTCAGAAATACATTTGTAGGGGTTGGTTGGCTATGTCCAATGCTACACCTACATCTAGAAGTTGTATATGGGTTTTTGGAATCCTTCTAAGGGAATACTGACTACAATACAGTCCACAAAGCAGTTTACACATGTGCATCATACAAATAACAACGGGGAGATTGTCTTTATTACAATTGTATATGGTGCTAGTGAGAACATGGAGAGGCAAGAACTATAGGAGGGATCAATGTGCATTGGACAAACAATGACAAAATCTTGGGTTGTAGGAGGTGACTTCAACAGTCTGTTGAAAACTGCTGAGAGATTGGGGGGAGATAGAGTACTCTCCTCTGAGGTTATGGACTTTGTGAACTGTCTTGGACAAATGCAAATTACAGGAGGTGAAGTATATGGGGCCTCATTATACATGGTACAACAAGCAAGGGAATTCTAGAGTTTACTCAAATCTTGATAGAATTCTCACGAATGGGGAAGGTTTATTTTCCTACCCTCAGATATTCTATGAGGTTCTCCCTGAGGATATCTCTGATCACAATCCTTTATTATTGCATCTGAATATGAAGTCCAGTAAATCAAGAACAGCATTTCAGTTCTACAATATGGACATTAGCTCCAGAATTTATGGCTATTGTGAATCAAATATGGAGGCAGGACGTGCAGGGTACAAGAATGTTTCGATTGGTGCAGAAACTAAAAATCTTGAAACAGCCCCTGAAGCAGCGGAGCACAGTGAGGTTTGGACATGTACATCAAAAAGTGTGTGACATCCAGCAGCAGCTTCATGGTGTACAATCAGCTATCCATGATGACCCTGGCAATCAAACACTACAAGATAAGGAAAGGCCCTCAGACAGCAGTATCATCTCACATTGAAGCTGTGTTTAAAAAATCGCACCACACACAAAAACCCGACACCCACCCTTCTACGCCTTCGAATGGGTCAGGCACAGCCCATTCTTAAGGCCCACGCTGTTTTGGGCTTTTTGGGCTTCAGACCAAGGCACAAAGCCCACGAAGCCCACGCTTTATAGATCATAATAGACCATTTGGAAAAAAAAAGAAAAAACCTTTAAGGGGCCACGGCCCCTCCTTTTCTTTGTGGAAGCCTTTCAATCAAGTTGTTACTGGAAGTAAACAAAGCATATTGCTATTGCTGAGCTTGAGTTTGGAGCTAGAAACCCTAACCGTGGTGACAATAGTCCAGTAAGTGCTTTGTTCTCCTGTCTTCTTTCAAACTTCCTTCTTCATCCTCCTCCTCCTTCTCTGTTATTCCACAGCCACGGAAGGTTTTTCTCCGTTTCCTTTCATTGTTTTTTTTTTTTTGAGCTTCAAGGAGGTTGAAAATGGTGTCTCCTACAGTGCTATGATGGTATCGAACCCTTGCTTTCCTTTTTTTTGGGCTTCTTAATTTTTCTCCCTTTCTTTCTCTCTCTCTCTCTGTCGGACTCTCTCTCTCTCTCTCTCTTCCTGGCAGCTTGGCAGCATGTGTTATGTGTTTGGGTCTTAATCTATAGTAGTCCAATTGAGCTTTGTTTAATGCTTTAAAGTGTTTAACTGATTCTCCTTTTTTTTTAATGGGGGTTGGTGAAAATCACTTATTTAATGTCATTATCTAGCTTATTTTCAAAGAAATACAGTTTGGAAAGATTTTGGAGCATTTTTTAGTAAAAGTGTGCCTCGCGTCTAAAAAACCCGCGCCTTCAGCTTGAAGCCAGCGCCCCGGGGCCCAAGACCCTTTGCGTTTTTTTTTCCCCTTTCTTTTTGCGCTTTCTTAATCTAAGTATTGAAGGCTGAGAGGAATTTTTTGCAACAAAAATCAAAGGAGCAGTGGTTAAAGCAAGGTGACCAGTGGAGTGCCTTTTTCTTTGATAGCATTAAGCAAAGGCAATATCATGATGCAATACAAGCGATGGCAAAGGAAAATGGGGATATGACACATAACAAAACTGAAATTGGATCTATTATAGTAGAGCATTTCTCTAAGTTTTTGGATATCAGCATCCAAGGGATTAACCCTGTGCTTGATATTATCTTGCAAGGGAAATGTTTGACTCCTCAGCAACAGCATGACTTAATGAGGCCCGTAACTGATGAAGAGATAACCAAAGCAGTGCTTGCTATAGGCAGTGACAAAAGATCGGGCCCAGATGGTTATGGTAGCAAATTTTTCAAGAGTGCTTGGTCTGTGATAGGAGAGGACGCATGTCAGGCAATAAGGGAGTTCTTCTATACAGGTAAATTGTTACCTCAGGTAAATACCACACTGCTGGCATTAGTCCCCAAAACAATGAACCCCACAACCTCCAATGAATTGAGGCCTACAGCATGTTGTAATACAATTTATAAACGTATTACAAAGATTTTGAGTGAAAGAATGAAAGCAACACTTCCTTGGTTAGTGGATAACTCTCAAGGGGCATTCATTCCTGGAGCATCAATACTTCACAATGTGCTTTTATGTGAGGATCTAGTTAAATTCTACAAAAGGAAAAATATTTCTCCTCAATGTATAATGAAACTAGAACTCAAAAAGGCATATGATACCATTAGATGGGAGTGTCTACAGCAAATAGTACTGCTCCAGGGGTTCCCATCACATTTTGTCAAGCTGATTATGGAGTGTGTAACTTCAGAAACATTCTCAGTCCAGTTTAATGGTGAGATCTATGGCTTCTTCAAAAGTAAGAGAGATCTTTGCCAAAGAGATCCCATGTCCCCTATAATATTTGTGCTTATAATGGAATATCTGTTTCGTACATTAAAGGTGGCTGCAGCACAGAGGGAATTTCACTATCACCATGGCTTAAAGAGATTAAAATTTGCTCCTTAAGTTTTGTGGATGACCTCTTATTATTTTGCAAAGCTGATGGGAGCAGTGTTAAGTGTTTAATGGCAGCACTTGGTCACTTTACAGTAGTTACAGGCCTGGAAATAAACCCAGCAAAATCTCACTTGGTTCTGGCTGGTATAAGTGAGCAGACATCTAGTCGCTTGCGGAGTCTCACTGGTGTTCAAGAAGGCACACTGCCTTTTAAATATTTGGGAGCCCCAATCAAGCCTCAGAAACTGTCAAAAGATGGCTGTCAAGTGCTGGTTGAGAAAATTGTTTGCAAAATCAGAGCATGCCCAGCAAAAAAGCTATCTTATGCAGGCTGAACTCAGCTAGTTAATGCAGCGTTGATCAATATGATAACATATTGGTGTCAGCTGTTTGAAGGGGAGCATTGGAGCAACGGTAAGGTTGTCGCCGTGTGACCAAAAGGTCACAGGTTCGAGCCGTGGAATCAGCCACTGATAAAGTCAGGTTAGGCTGCCTACAATTCACCCCTTGGGGTGCGGCCCTTCCCCGGACCCAGCATGAACGCGGGATGCTTGTGCACCAGGCTGCCCTTTTTTATTGGTGTCAGCTGTTTATAATACCTAAAGGAGTCCTGAAACAAGTCATTCAGCTTTGTAGGAATTATGTTTGGCCAGCACATGCAGAATACAATAGAGCTACACTTTTTTCTTGGGACACAATGTGTCTTCCCAAGAATGAAGTTGGATGGGGGGTTAACAGATTCTTAAAGGAAACCAAGCTTTGGTCACCAAATTGATATGGAAATAGCTAGTACAGCAGACTTCTTGTGGATCAAATGGATCCACAATCACTACTTGAGCAAAGAATCGTTTTGGGACTGCAAGGCTTCTTACAAAGGGAGCTGGTACTGGAATAAACTGTTAAAGACAAAGGACCAAATGACGCAAGGTTTTGAGCATAGTACACGGGCTTGAAAAATGAATCCAAAAGGAATATATTCTGCAAAATCAGGATATGATTTTATCAGAAATAAGGGCCAACACCCTCTCTGCTACCCCATTATTTGGCATAAACTGAGAATCCCTACGTGTCCATTCATCACATGGCTTATGGTGCAAGGAAAGCTGCTCACCTGTGATAGACTTGCGGTGATGGGGGTTGATTGCTAGCAAGAATGCTGCTTCTGTAATGCAGAATGGAAATCACACTCTCATCTGTTCTTCACAGTTCACATGCAGTTTTACAAGGGCCATATGTGCCATGACATATTATGAGCTGCTCAAAGTTCAGGTATGGCAACAGCAAGATTCATGGCAAGGCTGGTTACTGCAGCTTCAGGGAAGCAGGAAAGCCAAAGCAAAATTTTATCTCCTCTTCTCTATCCTTGTATATAACATGTGGTTAGAAAGGAATAGGATGTACTTAAGTAGGCTGAGACATAAGGGATCATTTGTAAAGCTTGGGTATGCCCGGCTTAACCTTGCAATGTTTTGGTCTTTGATTACACATTAATACATCTTTACCTTTTACCCAAAAAAAAAAAAAAGATAACTAGGAACCATTAAGTGCACTAGGGTGGAGCCGAATAAGAGGATCATCACAAATCAAACTCTAACAGACATTAGGCTTGAGAAAAGAACCTCTACCTTGCTTTTCCTCACAACACCCCCAAGGGTGTATGTCTTAATTGATTTACACAGGGATTAGGACCCTTCTTTCAACTGATTCTTCATTTGTGAGAGGGCTTCCTATCCTACATTCCTTCATCAGCTACTGCTCCAGTAAAGAGCCATTTTCCTAGCTAACAAAGCAAGTACACTGTGACCCTTGTAACAAGGGTCTTGCCTAAAGAATATTCAGATTTTAATCAGTAGTGTTCATTGAAGTTCATAAATGTGAAAGCATGAACAGGAAAGATGAACAAGAACTGGCTTCATCAAGCAAGATGCCTAATTTACTATGTTGTATAAATGTATAATCCGCGAATCAAACCTGGGGGTCATCCTGAGTACACTCAATTTTTTATATTATTATTTTGATGAGCAATCAAAAATTGTTTTAAAGGACGCCAAGGCAATATCACCAATGTACAAAAGGAGGCAATCACAAAATATGACCATGCCCTCAAGCTCTCAATAACAATCCTATCCACAAAATCCAAAAAAGTCAATTTTGTACCATGATTGACAACTTGACTCCAACTATACACTCAATTCAAATGGGCAATTTCTTATGTGCTCCCGGGAGCACATACTCTCATTATCCATGTATAAATATCTTTCATGCGTGTATTTGTCATATATTTATTTTCTTAGTATATATTTGATGATGTGGCTTGTGGGAGCATATGCTCCCAAGAGTATGACAGACGTATTGATTCAAATGTATTAAAAATGAAAATGGAAAGGAGCCTGTAGAAGAAAACTTGCATCCAGATACCAAAATTACATAGGGAAATGAAAATAGATAGAAATATCAATATTGCCTTGCAAGATCCGGCAGGTGGCATAGCTAGCATGTTCCAATCAATTTCATCAATGTATTTCTTTCGTTCTCTGTAGACAGCCCTTGCACTATTAAATTTTGGTTGGTACTCCGATAGAAGCCCTTTAGCCTGCAAAATAAACAAAGTTCTAATTATCAAAATGCAGCGTTCCATATACACTTCAACATAAATCCACAAGCTAAGAGACATGAGCAAAATGTGATGCGTGAAAGGCATACACAAGCATAGCATGATGGAGAATTAAGCCACATTGGCAAACATATTTCTTCAAAGGACTACATAGTACAAGCACATCATCCATCAATTCATACAATACGGCTACTCTACTACTAAGAACTTAATAAAGAAAGTACCGTTTGAAATGGTAGAAGTACACTGAAAGGAGAAATAACACTACAGACAAACATGAAAGTTGAAACAACAAAATAAGTACCAAAAAAAAAAAGTCAATCAGTTCTAATACAAACTCATTCATTAAGAATAATGCCGCAGCAATAGCTAACGAAATTAGCAGATGCAAATGGAAATATTACATGAGAAGTTCAGCCCATGTTGCAGAAACAAACTACTTTGGCTTGAAATCTGCAAACCATTTTCCATTCCAGGAAGGCATTACCCAGACAAAGAAAGCTACAACCATTGTGATACTATCATTCAATAAGCATTACGAACTTAATAGGGAAACACTAGCAGACTCCAAAAATTGGGATGACGACAGAAGGGAAAACCAAATTAGGATCAGAAACCAAGTAGAAATAGTAAAGACTTTTTTGTGGGTCTCTTACTCTCTAGAAATCGGTCACTCTACTTCCAAGTCACAGCCAATCTTCGCCCATATTCCTCTAGAGCAAGAATTCTAGGTAACATTTCAGCACTATACCATTTTGAACTACTCCCAACACCAACTCCACCTCCATCCACATTAGTTGGAGCATCTACACTATCCACCACAACCTTAGATTAAAAAAGCTCGAGGCGACAAAAGAGCAGAGGGTAATGGGGCCCGGGGGGTGGGCTTTGAGGCGAATGCGAGGGCTTTTTGGACATTAGGCGTACTTTTACTCAAAAATGCTTGAAAATCATTTCCAAATCATATTTTGACAAATAGGTTAGATTTTTTATTTTTTTTTGGGAAGTAATCAAATATGTATATTAAAAGGACACCAAGGGGATGTCACCCATGTACAAAAGGGGCATTACAAAAAAAATATTTTGACAAATAGGTTAGATGATAGTATTAAACAAGTGATTAGACATATCAGTGAACCATACTATGATATCTTATATTGGATTCATCATTTTTGAAGTCATTTTAGGAAAGACAGGGAAAAAAAGAAAAAAGGAAACAATATTTGACAGTATATTAGGAAGGAAGAGAAGTATATTCTTTAATCCTTCTTTCCATATTATTGGCGGCAACACAGTTCCCATTTAGAGAGTGGGAGAGACTGGCATAGATCAGCCGACAGAAAAGTATGAGAAAAGATTGGTCAACTCTGTCTTTATTAAAACACTATACAAGCCTTCAACTACAACTCAACCCTCCATCCAAAAATTAGGGTTCTTCAGTCTAGTCTATACTCAAAGCAATTGCATACAATTAGATAAAGGTCTCTATCCAAACTTGAATAATATAGCAAATGTAAGTGTCAATCTAAACGTATTTGCGTTTTCCATGGTATGTATTCTCTTTTAACTCTTTCCTATGATCTTTTTCCATAAAGCGTAGGCTTGGGCCGTTTTCAGCCCCGGTCTGAAGCCCAAAAAAGAGCAGGCTTCCGTGGGTTTAAAGAATGGGATGGGTTTGACCCCTTGCAAGGCGCAAGGGGTTGGCCTTCGGGCTTTTGTGAGCCTAGGCATGCCCGGGGCGCGCCTTTTTAAACACAAACCACAACAACTGTCGTAATTCGTAGGCAAGCATACATTAACCAGTAATTCAATATAAACTAAAGTTACGTTGAAAAGCTCTATCCACCACAAGGAAGTTCATCTATTAGCACATTGTACGTAAGCGCCCTCAAACGGCTAGGGAGAACACTGACGAAAATACCGTACATAGTTTACTAGGGATATGCATAATAGAAATAAATTCAAACTTTTAGAAATTACAATAGCCCCTCCATGATGTCTAGAAGCTCAAAGTTAATCCTCATTAAAAACCGCCAAGAAATTTTGGACAGTAAAGCAATGAGGAAAATAGTGTCTTAATCTTTCCATCTCAAATACAGCTCCCATAACCTCATCCACTTGAAAATAAATAAATCCGTACACGTTTGAAAAATCTAGCCATCAAGAGCTTGTTCTTTTCACTGGTAAATAGAGATTGGTAAGTGGGTAAAGTTGGTAAAGATTGGTAGAAGTCAGTAAAAGTTGGTATTTTTTTGAATAATTGGTAGGAGTTTGTTAAGGTTGGGAAAGATTGGAAGAAGTTAGTAGAAGTTGATCAAAAATGGAAATGAGTCAGGATTTCTTGTAAAAATTGTTGAAGGAGACTGGTAAGAGTTAGTGGAAGTTAGTAGAAGCTGGTTAGAACTAGAAAGGATTGAAATTTTTTTGTAAGAGCTAGTAGAAGTGGGTAGAAGTTAGTAAGAGTTAGTAGAAGTTGGTAAAAGTGAATTTACCAACTAAAAGACCAGGCCCTCAAGTCTAGGTTAATTATCGAAACTACACGCAAAGCACAACACCAACGGGGCAAACATATTTTTACCATCTGATACTGTGGGTCTAACTAATAACAGTCAAAAGTTATTAAAAAAAAAAAAATCAAAAACACATTAAGAGGCAGCAGAGAAATACCAGTGCACGGCTAACAGAATTTTCAAAGTTCTCATAGTCCTTCCATAGTTGCTCAACATGATGAGTTGGTGTAACAACAGCTCTCTGATAAGCTTTACGGACAGCAATCATTCTTTGAGTCTCTTCCAGTGCTGTATGGGCCTTCATAATAAATATGTTTAGGGAAAATGGAAACATTGTATGGTCAAAGCTTCCAATAATTCAGGGTGTGATGCCTAGGAAAAGAAATTGTCAACAAAAGTTTGGCATACCGGTAAGGATTTTAAAAGGCTGATATACTCCATCCATACAGGGCCAGAAGCAATGTCTGCTCCTGTTGCAACACAAGCAAGCCAAGAGGTTTACTGAACTACCCTATCAGCCTTTTGCTCCTTAATGGAAGGCCATTGATATTTGTATGAGAGCAAATGGGAGACACCATAGACCTCTGATAGGACATGAAACCATCAAGTAGGTAGCTTAGTTTTAAAAGGCGCGTGGCGCACTGAGATGCATAGGGTCCCAAAGTGCAAGGGGCGAGGCGAAGGCGCATGCATCACAGAAGAGATGCACACTTCTATGCAAAAAAATTTTAAACTCTTTCACATTTCACAAAACATATTTTGCAGAAACAAGTTAGACAAATGCATTAGAAAGTGATTTGGCATCAATATAAATTACTAAAAATGCAAATAGACCTAAGATTTTTTTATCTTATCATCGTAGTTCCCCAATGCATACACTTAACGCACAAGCATAGCTCACCTTTTAGATCCCAAGGAAGGAAAAGAAATTAAAAAAGGGTAAAGGCAAGGCTAAGAAAAAGAAGACAAAGGGGGAAGATATAGCCTAGCATTCTTGAGGCGATCTCATCCCCTCCGAAACGCTGACCCGGTAGCCTCACGCTAAGGCGCGCCTAGGGTGCCTCAGGCGGAGTTTTTTAAACTAAGGTAGGTAGACACAAATGTGAGGGACGAAGTTTGGAAGAGTTCCATCTTACTTCAATATAATTGGATACAATCGGGCATGAGTTGTATACCTACCAACATAGTTCAGCATAAAATCCAAGGCTTTCCGCGTCTCTTCCTGACCCTCGAAGCCCTTCTTTTCATTGACCTTCTTTATAAAACGAATATAGCACCGCCTATTGTCCCAAGATTAAGCTCAATATGAGATCTTTTGATTTTTCCTATAAACATATCGCACAAGAAAAATGTCTAGATGGCGCCAAAACCTAGGTACCATGTAACATGCAGGAGCTCCGCTCAAAGAAGGTGCAATGCAAATTGCACCGAATTTAAGAGCAATTTACAGTATAAATATTTAACCAAAAATGATAAAAACAACAGGATACAAATGCTCACCAAAGAGGAACTTGAAGACAGTTCAACAAACAACGGCTAAAGATTTGTTTTGTCGCATCATCATTGTTAACAGCCATTTGTGCCTCCACATATTGCTTCCAAAATTTTGCCTATACATCACAATGGCAAGTTCATGTTAATAGGGACCCACATTCAAGATGAACAACAGAGAAAAGAACAATTCGCTTAGAAAATCTTTCCGGATACAGTCTCCGCCAGATAGAAATAAAACGTGGACTTTGTTCCAACCAGATAGATATTTAGTTTACATCACCTATGAATATAACAACAACGATGACAACAACCGCCACCCATGGTCATGATGCCAAGGTCTAGGCAATGCTATATGTAGGGAGCCTTACATGAATTATGTGTAACATACTTAACAAATATGAATTACATAGACGGATTCTATATTAGTAGGCCTATGATGTCAGGGTTTAGGCAGTGCTGTATGTAGGCAGCCTTACATGAATTGTGTGTAACATACGTAACATATGTGAATTACATAGAAGAATTCTATATTAGTAGACCTAGGATGTTAATGAGCTTGACCATAAGTACTTAAGAGGATGTCAAATATCATCATCAGATCCAATAATATCAAACTAACCACCACTTATGTCTCCTCCTCCCCCCCCCCAGGGGGAAATTCCCTTTCTCTCTCCTACCCTTTGTCATGCTCCTACCTCTCTCTTTCCTCAAATTCCTCTATCTTCCCGCTAAACCCTTTTTCCTATCCATTAATCAAATTAGCGCCTTGATCATAATCAGACAATCACTTCACATGAATATATTGTTGCATCCCTATATAACACACCCCAGATGAGTTACAATTGACCCACCAACATATAGAAGTAAAGAGCTTACAGCAGTAGGGTATACAGCCAAAAGTTGCTCATATATGGGCGCCGCCTCTGTGATTGGCAAATGCTGAAAACCCCAACAAAAGTAGCGAATTGATGGCAAACAACAAGAGCGACAAAGCAAGCCCTATGAATAAAAAGACAGGCATTACCAGCGCCTCATTAGCCAAAATCTCAGCAGCTTCAACATTGTATTTAGTGCTTTTATTACTACCATCAGCCATTCCAATCACAACTGATTTCAATCCTGCAACACAAACGAATTTAATTCCAAAAATCAGTTAAAAAAAAATCAAATCCGGACTTGAACTAGATATAAAATCAAGAATTCTTGAGGAAGAAAAATTAGAAGAGAAATTTGAAGGAACTTACGCAGTAAAATTGACGGAAAGCCAATAAATCTTCGGATTGAGTCTCACTTAGCGGAGATTCGAATCAAAAGAAGAGAGATGACGAGCGGGTTTATGCTTATGCTCCAGCTGTACAACTTGCTCCAGCAAGTTCTGTCCTCCTCTATGCTGTCACTCCCCAACTCGCGAGTCCACAAAACGTTGATCGGTGCAAGGTGCCATGGTCTGAGGAACAGGCCTTACGACTAATGAGCACATTCCAACTAGGGATTACAATTGCGCGGATATGGTGGACCTTATTCATACACGTTTTTAAAAATTGTTTCCATATTCGTATCCGTATTTCTTGGGTATTAAAAAAATAAAACTTATATCTATACCATCAGATTTTGCAAATTTATAGGTTTCATTTGAGTTGACATAGAAAACGGAGATTAATACACACGAAATTCATATCAAAGTACGATATATATTTTTGTCATTATAAGATTGCAAAGTTGTGATATTTTGTAAAGATATTATTTAAAAATGTAAAATCAAATACATTATTGACTTATTTTTCTGTTTGAACAGTTTAGATTGGACTTAAATCAGAAAAATATTAATCAAAAATAATGTTTTTTTCTTATTATAAAAACATATATGGGTAGGGCATGAGCATAGGGCTGGTGAGGGCTACACTCATACCCGTACTCATACCCATACTCGTTTTCTAATACCCGCCTTATACCCATTTAAAACTCATTTTCACCGCCTATTTGAGTTTTAAATGGGGCAGGTTTTCTGGGTTTTAAAGGGGTATGGATTTTATTGTTATCTCTAATTCTAATCTGCCCTTGAAACTAGGGGTGAGCAAAAAAATTGGGTACCCGGTTCTGGACCCATAACCGGTTTAGACCTGACTGGTCCTTACCCGGATCCGGTTCAACCGGTTCCAAAATTTAGAACCCGGTTATAACTGAGTCCGGTACTGGGTCCTGAAATTTTGGAACCGGACCTGGACCCAGTACCCGATACCCGGTCAAAATTTAAAGAATTTTTATGAAAAATTATACAAAGTAAACATTTGATCCTCAAGTGATGTATCTCTTGTACCAAGACCCAACTCTTAACTATCTCAATTTACCCTTTGTCTTTTTTGTTTTCAATTTATCTCTGACTTACTCTTTATATATCTCAAATGTGATGGATTTCTTCTTTTAAGTTTTGGTTCTTCTCCTCATAAGCCTTGTCACTTATTGCGTATTTGTTTTTATATTATTTAGACATATTCCCTCGCTTTCTCTTTCTATTTCAAGTGAATTAAAATAATTTTTAAATGTATCGTTCATTTATAATCTTGATTCATGGATTTCTGATTAACATTATCTCCAATTCTTTGAGTTTGTTTTCAAGTACATGAGTCTTTTTCCTATTTATTAGGTATTTAATTTAGCCTTAGATATGAATTCTCAACTTCCTTCAATCCTTCTCTCTTTCTATTTTATTTGGGAAAAATGAGAAAAACATAAAAAAAAACATTATTTAAGAACCGGGTACCCGGAATTGAACCCGATCCCGATTAGGTCCGGGACTGGCTCCGAATTTTAGAACTCGGTTCTAGTTCCGAAAAAATCAATCAGATACTCGATCTTGCTCACCCCTACTTGAAACCTCTTTGAAGTAAATTCAAATTGCCTAAAGGAAAATATAATCCTTTTGCATGAACAACAAATTGCTATCCACTGATGTAAGTAAAAAATGGTAACTTTTACAAAATAATTTTTTAAACCAATATTTTTTTTTTTTGGTAAGTATTTTTTAAACCAATATTAATGATAAATTAAGAAAAGGAGAACAATATAGCACAACTCTAAAGCTATTATTAACAAATAAATTATACATGATCAATTAACATATTAATATCAATCTAAGTGAGATTTACATTATTATCATTCACTTTAAAGGTATAAAAATAAATTAAAAAATATGGGTCACCTGCTGGAGGTAAAGAGAATTTCAATCTCCCCACTCTTTGTTAGGGTCAACAATCGAGATAGAATATTTGAAGTGTTAAAGAGCATTTGGAAGATATTGAATGGCAAAACACTTCAAATTAGTAGAAAACGAGAAATTGATATGACTATATCATGTTACATGGTACACAATTTTAGCCAAATGCATGAATAAGGGATTCCAATTTGGACAAGACTGACAAATATTACCCAACATTGGGTTGTAAATGAACAAAGCAAACAAGCTATGAATAAAAAGTAGGAGTGTAAAAGGTGATATGAATTCATCAATAAACACAGCTAAATTTCTATGCATAACTTTTTGCTGCAGCTAAACAGATTTATCTAGTTACAAATGCTTATTACTATTTTCTCAATATATAAAAAATATTATTAATTTGAGCAATAATACTTGCAATCATGTTCAACTCATCTGTTGCACAACTTTTTTGGATGTAAACTAGTATTAAAAAATAAATATTATTGTACAAAACCATCGAAAATCACTCCAAAATGCTCCAAAATGTTCTAAAACTGTTAAAATTATTCTAAGATGCTTCAACCTACTCTATTAAGCACTAGTAGAGATGTCAATGAATTGGGCATAGTATGGGCCCACTGGACTCAGACCTTATGGGTCTAATAGGTGTATGGATCTTTAGCGGATCTCTATCATTTTTCAAATCAAAGAATTTTTGCAATGACTTTTTTTATTTTTTTTCCCTATTCCAACATGAATTCTCACATTCTAATGACAAAGAATTTAAAAAATATATGACATTTACTATGAAAAAATACTCTTTCTAAGTGAGAATTTTTTATCAAGTGGGTCTAAGAAAGTGACATATGTGACCAAGCGAGCGAGGAGAGTATATGGAGATTGAGGACGAGGAGTAGTGACCGAGAATCCAAGTGGCGCAATGTAAGGCAATTAAACTCAAAAGGTTTAGTTACTTAAACTTACAGCGCAACCAATTTTCACATTTAAAAAATTAATAAACATTAACGGGTCTTAAATGGGTTTCGGGTCATGTTTGAGTCTCAATTTTTCAAACTAGACCTGGACCCAACCCACAAACACTTGAATGGGTATGGGTTTGGGCCGGGTCCTCAACCCATGTCATCTCTAACTGCTAGTCAAACATAGTCTAACCTACTCCAATATGTTGTAATCTACTTCAACCTACTATAATCTGTTCCAATCTGCTGATAGCTAGTCAAATTTGCTCCAACCTACTCTAATCCACTCCAACCTGCACCATTATGTTTTTTTTTTCCTCCTCTAATATGCTCATAACGACAGACTTGTAGTCTTGGTGGCATAACTTCTCTGGTTTTGGGGACTTGCAGAGATCTCCAAGTTCAATTCCCATCATGGATAAATTTTCGGAGTTTTATTTTTCTTGCTTAGTTTCGCTTCATTGCCCCTTTTTGGCTTCCTCTTTTTATATTTTTCACTAAATTTTTTAGATAATGTTTGGCCAGGGAATATGGTTTTTGCAAAAATTATTTTTCGTGATTTTGCAATGAAAATGGATTTTCATATCAAGTTTTTTATTGTTTGGTCCAAGATAAAATAATTATTGCATGAGATGCATTACTTTTGTGACTTTCTTTTTATTTCCGGCAAAATTTGTATGGGTGACTCTGATAAGAAATAGGAGTAATGCAACCCATATAGGAACAATGATGGGTTGCAAGGTCCTAGGCCCTTTGCTTGGTCGTGAATGGTAGTCTTCGTAGTCCATTTAGTGGTAAGCTCCTAACCTACAAAAAGACAATACCCCAAGTGTGGATTTTGTGGAATGTCCTTCCAATAATCAAGTTAGGTGTCAGAAAGGATGAATAAAGATAGAAACTTTAAGGTTGGATATTTGATGAAAATGAAGAAAGGTGTCAAACATTATCATAACGTAAATGAAGAAATATATTCATACTGTGGTCACTGTTTATAGCCCCAGGGGAGGGCAGTTTCATAATTCCTCGGTCTTTCCCTTCTACATTGGCAAGAATTGGCTTCTTAAGTCCAATAGGAGAGGAGCTCTCATGGTTCAATCTACTTGTAGACTTGATATTGATGCATGTGGCGAATGACGTGGTGCAAGAGTCAGTTGTCACATCATAGAGCCTTGATAGTGCTTGGTTAGGAATAGGGTTAAGTGGAGCGGGTCTTAGACCCTAGGGGGATGGATAAAGGTATAAGGTTCGCTAAGAAGAGGTCTAACTCTAAGGGGAGGTTCTCATCCTTAAACTATGAAGGGAGACAACGCATTCATCATTTTAAGGGATGAGTGGATAATAGACACTAATCCCTATAAAGGATGGGTAGAGGAAAGGAACTCATTCTTCTTTTATAGAAGAAAAGCACAAGAGCAACACTTATCCTTGCAGAGGATGAATAGAAGAGAGGAACTCCTCGTAGAGGATGAGTGGTGAAGCTGAATCTGAAGAGAATTCACTCCTAAGAGAGGCACTTGTCCTTCTTAAAGGGTCGGTGGTGAAGGGGATCAGGAAGGGGGTTAACTCTTCTCAAACGCACTTATCCTTGTAGAGGAAGAGTGGTACGCATTCATGCACAGGATGGGTGGTGAAGTTAAAGCTGGGTAATGGGTCGGTTCGCGTCGACCCATGTAATAAACGGGTCGATTTCATGTCCACCTTAAAAATAGTTTAGAGTTACTCAAAATTAAAAACTAATATGTTTTCAAGCTAAATGGTCAAATCGTGTCAAAATTGGTTCGGTTTGTATTTTTCTTAGTAACTTTAGGTCGGATTCGGGTCGAGTTATCTTATTGGGTCAGACTTTCCCAACTCTAGGGAAGTAAGCCATAAAAAGGGTCGATGAGGATAGGCATTTACCATTTTAGAGGATATATAAAAGAAAGGCATGAGCAGTGGAGAAGCACCAATCCAGGGGGGAGGGCTAGAGGAGAAAATGTCGTGTAGAAGGTTGGCATTTTTATCTTCGTCGGTGCTTGATAATGGACTCATTAGTCCGTCTTGCCATGTGAATGCTTCATATGTGTGTGTGTGTATGCAAGTCCGTATGTGTGCGTGTGTACATATGCATATGTGTATGCATATACATATATATGTATATACACTAGTTTGTGCCCATGTGTTTGCATGGGTGTCTGTTCAACCTAAAATTAATACAATTTTTATACCCTTATGGACTTTATATTTTGGCTCATAATAATTATACTATTTAGACTTTTATATGTGTTTTTTGTTATTTTGCAAAAAAAAAAAATAGCAAGAAAATAAAGATGCAATCAAATTGAGCAAAAGTGATGAATTTCATTATAGGCCCATAACTACTCACTAACATCAAGCCCACACTATCAAACGTGCCTCTAACAGCCACCCCTATCTCCCATTTTCTATTTCCTTATTCTCCACTTCCCTGTTTTCTCTGCTTCAAAATCCAAATCCCACAAAATTAGCCCCCAAATCCTCAACCTCTTCTCTATTTTATCGGGTCAATCCCACTTCTTCATCTTCTCCACCTAAAGATTCGATAGTTACAACTGGAAAGAGTTGACAAGCTTTAAATATGAGCAAGCAAGATCAGTTTAGGGGGGCATAGAGTAGATTGTATTTTTCACTTCATCTTGTTTTTTGTTCTTCCATATTCGTCTTAGTGGCATACAAATTAGTAAAGTTTGATTTTGGGTTGTTGAATTCGAGTAGAAATTTGTAGTTTTGGGTTCGAATAATTCAATTTTTAAGTTCAATTTTCAGGAGTATCCATCCCCTGTTTTGGTCCGTTTGATTTGCTATGCTTGGGCTCAAACCCATATTTGCCTTCGTGGTCTGGTTACCCTTGTTTCAATCGGCAGTATTCCCCTGTTCTTGTTCCTAGGTATGAACTTTGTGCTTTGCATTGAGGTAGGAAAAGGTGGTGGTGTTGATAACCTATGATCAGATTCATTTTAAGCTTGCTTTTTCTGCATTATTTCCATTCCTAGTTTCATTGCTTTGGTTTGTTTGTTTTTTTTTTCCTTGTTGCACCTGTTCCCATTCATGAAGGCATTTTCTCTCTCTTCCTGCATCTTTAATTATTTATTGGATTTTTTTAAAATTTTGGTTAATCTTAGCTAACAGATAACATAATGGTTAGGTATGCATGTTTTAGTATTTCGTTTCTTGATTCATGTGTAGAGTTACATTCATCATTTTTCATGGGCTCTTATTTTATTTCTCTAGCTTCCAAGTGATATCTCTCCTTTTTACTAGTCTAGTTTGATGTATTTGGTTTCACCTTATTAGTGTTGCTTTGTTATATTCATCGGGCATGACGTTTATATTATATATTAGATTGTAATTTGTCTTATCCTAACTTAGTATTTTATTGAAATGTTGGTCTCTTCGTTAAGTAAGTTGTAGCATCTTTAGCTGCCATGTTAGATAATAAATTATTAGTAAAGTGATACGGCCGCAAGTGCACGGTGATGTTGTAGCAATCAGGTCGATCCCACAGAGACTAGGTTGATCTATTGGGCTATATCCCCTCAAGATATGCTAAGCAAAATTCTAATTCAAGTGGTTTTGATTAACAACTGCAAATAAAACTTTCTCAATCAAATATGGGAAAAACGCTTAGCAATTTCCCTAGTTATGAAAGGGAATTGAATCAAAATGATAAACATGTGTCTTTCATTGGTTAATTTCGAGAAATTGCAATCTATACAGAAATTTAGTCTATTCTTTCAAAATCAACTAAATTTGCCTAAACTAAGCAAAAGTCGTTCTCTCGAATTAATTTGCCTTAATTCAGGTTAAATGTCTTCGATTACTCGCTAGTGCTCCTAACATGCAAATCTTTCTTTCGAGACGAAGTTATGTTAAGTCTTATCAAGCAGTCCAACAACCAAATGTCACCTTTCAGTTTTTCACCCGATTGTTTCAAGTTAGCAAGCAAATTTTGGCCAAAAATCTACTCACAACATATCAAGCACTTGATAGAATGAAATCAAACCAATCATGAAAATAAACACAATTCTATAAATTAAAACATGATCCAACAACACTTTCATAAACTAACAAATCTCTGGACAAAAATTAACTACTAACACATAATCAAAGATTAAATAACTAACTACTCTAAAATGATGAATCTAAAGAGGAAAGAGAAGAGAAGAGAGAAGAATTGCTCATCCAAAAGTCGCGCTTGAGCCGTCGTGCAAACCAGGGATGGAATCCTTGCAAGTCTTCACTTAAACTCTATCTCACTCTCTCCCTAATCTACACTAATACTAATCTACTTGATGAGAAGAAATAAGTATAAGATGAGATGATGGGGTGTGTGTTGTGCTGAGGGACACCTTATTTATAGAAAAATTCGATTGATCTCAGCCACACGATGAGGGAAAACGAACAGGCTCGCTGTTACATGCTCACCACGGTCTGTGGCATCCACCACGGGCTGACCGCGGTGCTCACTAGCTCGTCATTCTTCTGTTCATCCTCTCTTCCACGACATAGCAACTTAGGGGCATCCGTGGTGAGTCATAATACATCCAAATGAGGGTCAAAAGCTGGGTAAAAAGGCCTAAAATCCTACAAATAACATCAAACAACTATACCCATAACATCAAACAACTATACCCATAACATCAAACAACTATACCCAAGCATAAAATTAGAAAAAGAGTATAAACTATAACATGTACCACATAATTCTCCTAAAAATGGAGGGAAATGACCCTAAAATGATATATCACTTTATGCACTTATCAAACTTCCCCATGCTTAAACCGTTGCTTGTCCTCAAGCAAACACTATATAAAATTGACAAGGGAGGATGCATTTAGGACTCAAAACATAACAACCTCCTAAAAGTAGGCAAGTTATAGCATATCACAAGTAAGAATGTCAATCAACGGCAACCCCTAGTAGTGCACAATACATTTCAAAATCAGGAGAAGGAGAAGATTTTAAAAAAAGTATAAGACCACAAGCTCGATATCAAAATCTATCACCCTTAAAGAACCACAAAGCATGTCATGCAAGCACATGAAATTGAGTAGAGCCAAATGGATCGGTAGAACCTCACTTTGGGGAAATGTAAATCACTCCCACTTATGTGTTTGAAATATAGCATAGATTCACTCAAGACTTATTCCAAAGATGCAATCTACCATATGCTTGATAAAACTGTCAAATTTTCCACCACTAAAAATGCAATATGCACAAAACAATCAAGAAGACTTTATATGGGTTGTAATGTGAGCAGGGTTAAGGGTAAGGAGTCGACAAATGCATTTGGATAATGTGGAGCTAAGTAGCCAAGTGACTAGGGAGCAACCAACAAAACACCAAGAAACTGTAAAATTTACTAACACTCCAAACCTCAAAATACAATGAACATACCCCAAATGAATCATATAGGAAATGAGTTGACAAAGAAGGAACACAAGCTATGTACGTATCCAATGCCAATCACTGAGTCGTTTTTTTTTCTTTGTTTTTGCAACATGATTTTTTTCTTTTTGTTTTTTTTCGTCTTCTACTTGTTTTCCCCTTTTTTTTGTTTTTTTCTTCTTTCTCAGGAAATGAAATGAAAATTGCAATTATTAAAAGACATAGGATCACTAACGTTCAACTCACAACAGAACATATATATATATATATACACAACCCAAATAAGAGGGAACAAAAGCACATGCTTCAATATTATCAATCCCTCAACAAACCAACATGCAAAAGCCATCTTAAACTCAATTATCACCAAAACCACCCACTATATACATGAATTGATGCTCCATAGACTTGGCTTAAAGGTAGGAATATGTGTTTGGCCAAGGGCTAATATGAAGGGATCACAACAAACATGGATATAAGCTTAAAGGGGTTAGCAAAGGGAATAAACATGTAATATAAGGGAAGGCTATTCGGCTATGTGGCTAAGATGACAAAAGAAAGAAATGCCTCTATCATATCATTAAATATGCATATGCTAATGTGGTTTTGAGTAAGAATCTAGGCAAGTTCTAGATGCAACATGGAAGATTCACACACATGAAAGAAATATGAGACTAAATATAATGATTAGCCCAGATAAGGCTCAAAATCTCACTGGATATCTACCAAAGTCTCATTAAGCTCATGAAATTAAGTTCATGTACCAAAGGACTCCAAGAGAAAACAAAGTTCTCAACCAAGACAAGGGTCAAAATAAGAAATATTCACAAAACCTTCACAAATTTTCGCACCAAAAGGGATTATACATCAAAAGATACTCAAGCTCATGAAAGTTATCTTGCCTAAACAAAAGTATCATCGGAGGTTATCTCAAACCAGTCCACACCATCTCTACATGCAATCATATATGCAAACCTAAAATACAACTAAATGCAACACTATAATGTAAACAAAAAGAAACCTAAAACTAATAACCAAAATAAAAACATAGAAACTACCCTTCCCCCATGCTTGAATCACACATTGCCCTCAATGTGGGCATACAATAGAAAAAGGGAAGGCAAGATAAGAGAAGGGAAAGAGAAAACAAAAGAGAACAATCTCACCAGGTTAGGTGCTAAGTGCACCCAAGCTATGCGACCACGTAATAACCGGGGCACATGGAGCATCAACCACTCCATCACGACTTCCAGACTTGGAGCATTAAATCAGACATCACTAAGGCATGCAGGAGCTTAGCAAACTCTTGAGACCACAGTTCAGAAAATAAAAGGTAAGAGGAAATAACAAAAATCACACCAAAGACAACTGATATCCTCTTAATCTTATCAATAGCCTTAGAAAAATCATAGGAAGGATTAAAGAATGTAGTCCACATGATTTTCCTAGGCAAGTCCTCTAAGCATACATAATAAGGGTCAATGGAGGGATCATACCCTCTAAAATAAGCTAAGGATGCATAATCATCAACATTCCCACTAAGTACATTAAACTCATTATCCTCATAGCCCAAATCAATATTAGCATTACAAATCATAGAATTATCAATGGGCTCAACAATGTCATACTCAGGGGAAGGAGAGGGTTGTGAACACATAGGGGAAACATGAGAATGTTCAAGCGGATTGGGGAAAGCATAATTAAAACAAAGGCTAGAACACTCCTCATGCACACACTCATAATGACACCCTTCTAAAGGAGTGCTAACTAGATCATGCACCTTATCAAAAATATCTTCCGACTTAACACATGCATTAACAACATTAAACCTAGCATCAAACCCAAAAAGATCACCCTCCCCGAGCCCCGTGCACTGAGCTAAAGGAAAGGATGAATCATGTAAGGTCAAAACAACATAAGTATTATCCAAGGGTGATACAAAGTCAGGTTGGGCATACCATGCGTAATAAGGACAGGGATTAATATCGTGGTCAGAAGCATTACACAAATCACACCAAAAAAGGGCATAATACGATCTAGCATAAAACGCACAAGGATCAGGAAATGAAAATCTAGAAACACGACTAGACTTTTCAAATTCAAACGAATCCTAAGCAATCCACTCAAGCAAATAACATGCCTCATCAACGCTTTTACCATGAAAGCCCCAATACTCTAAAAGAGTTTGGGTTTCATTATTCACACCCTCATCAACAATGTCCAAACTTTTCCATTTACCAACACAATAACTACACTGAGCAAGAAAAACATTAACTCACTTAAAATACTCCCAAAGTAATTCATGCTCGAACTAAGGGAAATGGAAAATCGCCATTGTTGTTTCTCAAAAATTCTTATTTTTTTAGTTTTTTAATTTTTATTTTTGTTTTTTTCAAAGAAAAACAAAATGCTTAGTCAAACCTATAACGAAAAACTCAATATTCGACACTAGTCCCCGGCAACGGTGCCAAAAATTTGATATGGTTGCAAGTGCACGGTGCGTTGTAGCAATCAAGGTCGATCCCACATAGACTAGATTTATCTATTGGGTTATATCCCCTCAAGATACGCTAAGCAAAATTTTAATTCAAGTGGTTTTGATTAACAACTGCAAATAAACTTTTCTAAATCAAATATGGAAAAAAAGCTTAAGAATTTTTGTAATTATGAAAGGAAATTGAATCAAAATGATAAACATGTGCCTTTCTCTAATTGGTTAATTTCGAGGAATTACAATCTATATAAAAATTCAGTCTATTCAAAAATTCAGTCTATTCTTTCGAAATCAACTAAATTTGCCTAAACTAAGCAAAAGTCGTTCTCTCGAACTAATTTGCGTTAATTCAAGTTAAATGTCTTCGATTATTCGCTAGTCCTTCTAATATGCAAATCTTTCTTTCGAGATGAAGTTATGTTAAGTCTTATCAAGCAGTCCAACAACCAAATGTCACCTTTTAGTTTTTCACCCGATTGTTTCAAGTTAGCAAGCAAATTTTGGCCAAAAATCCACTCACAACATATCGAGCACTTGATAGAACGAAATCAAACCAATCATGAAAATAAGCACAATTCTATAAATTAAAACATGATTCAACAATTCTTTCATAAACTAATAAATCCCTAGACAAAAATTAACTACTAACACATAATCAAAGATTAAACAACTAACTACTCTAAAATGACAAATCTAAATAGGAAAGAGAAGAGATGAGAGAAGAATTGCTCAACCAAAAATTGCACTTAAACCGTCGTGCAAACCCGGGATAGAATCCTTGCAAGTTTTCACTTTAACTCTATCTCACACTCTCTCTAATCTAAACTAATCCTAATCTACTTGAAGAGGGGAAAGGAGTATAAGATGAGATGATGAGGTGTGTGTTGTGATGCTGAGGAATACCCTATTTATAGAAAAACTCGATTGATCTCAACCACACGATGAGGGAAAACGAACAGGCTCGCTGTTACATGCTCACCACGGTTCGTGGCATCCACCACGGGCTGACCGTGGTGCCCACTGGCTCGTCATTCTTCTGTTCTTCATCTCTTCCAGGGCATAACAACTTACGAGCATCCGTGGTGAGTCATAATGCATCCAAATGAGGGTCAAAAGTTGGGTAACAAGGCCTAAAATCCTGCAAATAAGATCAAACGACCATACCCAAGCATAAAATGGGAAAAAGAGTATAAACTATAACATAAAGCACATAATTCTCCTAAAAATGGAGGAAAATGACCCTAAAATGATATACACTTTATGCGCTTATCATAAAGTTACCTAATTTTATACCCCATTCCTATGGACCGACCCTCAAGTGCTACAACCAATAACCGTGTGCTTGCGATATTCTAAAACATTTTGAAAAAAAAAATATTCAACAAGTTTTTGGCGCCATTTCCAGGGGTGGAGGTTTGAAATTAGGTCACTTTTTGTAGTTCTTTTTAGTGTTCATTTTGCTTTGGTAATTTAGAGTTTTGTTTTTTGTTTATTTCCGTTGTCTTATTTGGTTAATTTTTTACTTTAGTTAGTTAATTTCTTTTCATTTGTGGTCTTGGTGCCTTTTTTTTGTTGAAAAAAAAAACTAGAGCAAAAAAACTGAGAGTTTTGAAAGCTGAAAAAAAATGCCAGTTTTCAATTTCCCTCAGTTTGAGCATGATCCTTTCTAGAGATATTTTTCGAGACTCAATGATTACCATATTCAATTGAATCAAAATTTTGAAAAATAGAAAATTTGTGAGGTTATTTGTGTGGGTCTAAATGCTGAATTTAGAGGTCATGTTGAGTTCATGTGTCTTGGGGGTTTTTGAGGGTTGCTGTCTAGAACTCTAGATGAGGTTTGATATTTCTTTGAATACTTGGCTTGGGAAACTTGGAAGTTTGAGCAAGCTAGAGAAGATCTTATTCACTCTCCTTCTGATCCTTATACTTGTTAGTCTGAACCTTGCCAACACGATCAATCTAGAGACCCTTATTTTCAGCAAGCTTACATGCCTCCTGTTTTATGTCAATCTTATTGTCATAATATGCATGGTTGTCCATTATTTGCTCTTACAGATGCACTTGAACATCGTATTAAAGATATGATGGGGGAATTTTCTGCTATCTAATATCGGGAATATTATAATGATTTGCCTATGACTAACCCTTGTCTAGGTTATCCTATGCCTAATGTTAGTCCAGTTGATGATTTTGAGTCTTTTCTTCCTCAAAGGCCCAATGTGCATGCTGATACACCTTTTCTCGCTCTTAAGGAAGAGAATGACATCCCTATAACCTTACATGTTTCCCCTCCTAAGCTTAGCACACCTAGGGACATCACTAACAATGTCCTGATTTTTCCCGACCCACCTAATCCTTTGACCCTGTCTTACAAGTTTGAGGGGAGTGAAAGACTTGAGGGTGATGCTAATTGTGAGAAGTATGATGCATTTAGTGACCTAGAGGACCATGTTGAGGAGGAATATTTAGGGGAGTCTTTTGTTGGGTCATTTGAGGAGGATATGGTTGTGTTTGTCCCGTTTACTTGCGAATCAGTGGATTCCACTTTACCCGAGGCCTCCAAGTCTGAATTTTTAGAGTTTTAGACCTTTATGACTGAAGATTTTGATTTAGACTAGACTCTTGAGCATATTGAGATTAATAGACTTGAGGATTTAGGTCCCACTATTTTGCCTAGACATCTCTTTCATGATAATAAAACTTATAGGTTGATGAGCCTTTTGTTGGCTAATTATGAGTATGTATGTCTTTTTGATGTTTGGGCCCAAAATTTTGACAAGCTAAAACAGGCCTTTACTTGTGTTAACTTAATCATATGTTTGATATGGAACATACTTTACAATGCTTACTATCTGCTTCTATTTGAAAGTTGTTCCAGTAAGTTTGATAAGTTGCAACGTGCTCTAATAGGTTTTGATTTGAGTTAGCCGCCTGAGATGATATGGAGTGGTTGATGCTCCAAGGACCCCTCTAATTTAAGGAGGCATAGTTTAGGTGTATTCTGCACCTAACCTGGTATAATCGTTCCTCTTTCTTTCTCTTTTTATTTTATTTTCTTTGGTATATATATTTCATGTTTTATGTTTTGACTTTTCTCTTGTGTACATGATTTTATTTTTGTTATTTTATTTTTGATTTCTGAGTCTTGTCCTCTTTCTTTATTTTTGAGTATTTTTTTTCTTCTGTATATATGCTTCTCCTTTCATTTTCCTTATTCCTTTGGTTTTGCATTTTTTTTGCACTCCCAATGAGGACATTGTAATGTTTAGGTTTGGGGATGATGGCTTTTGCAGAAATTTAAAAAAAAAAAAATTCTTTTTTTTTAGAAAGTGTATGATGGTGACTATTTTGATCTTTAGTAACTTATATATTGGTTGTACATGGGTAGCATGTATGAGTTGAGACTCTTTGCTCTACAGTGTGGCCTAATGTCTTTTGTACTAATATCTACTTACAATGACATGTCTATATGAAAACTTGCACACGAAATCACTGGCTCTTAATATTAGGCTATTAAAATATGGTTCGAGAACTCCCTGCTTTCTTAATTTGATTTCTAATTTCAAAAAAAAAAAACAAAACAGAGAAAAGGATGAAAATTTCACTCCAGCACCAATTTTCAAGCCACTTTCTATATTCAAAATCTTTAATTGGTTTGAATATGTGCTAAATGTTCCTCCAGGACCTCGAGCTAAAGCCTCAGGGGTACTTTGTTGCTCGGGCCCCAAACTATCTGAAATGGGTTTAGGGAGAACCCGGTGGAGGCTCGCTACAGGGGCTAAGGAGCACAAGGAGTTGGTGAGTTTCTCTCTCCAAAAAAAAAAAAAGAAGTGAAAAAAAAGAAGAAATAATAGAGAGTGAAAAAGATGAAGAAAGTCTTTCAAGCAAGTAGAGAGGGATTGTATTCAATTTCGATAGTCTAATATTCAAGTGTCAATACACCTTTGCACATAGCACCAAGGCATGTAGATTGTGTCATTGTGAGATGTGGGGTGAAATCCAGCGAATATGGACTGCTTTTGGATTAAATAGTCTCATGATTGTATACTGTGTGCATGTACAATTTGAATATAGAGTTGCTGAAGTGATAAATTAGTTACATTATTCTTCTTCGAAAAAACAAAAGATTTTTCCTTATTGTTTTTTGTTTAATAGATTTTGTGGGTATATCTTCTGCAAACCCTCACAATACCTTACTCGTCCACTAGGGGGAACCTAGGGTTTTAAAGGGCTTATTGCATATGCTAAATGTAGTCATAATTCCTACGAAAGTGAGTTAAGATTTTTCTTTTCTTATTTTATCCTTTATAGGGTTTTTAGTTTTATTTTGTTTGAGGATGAGCAAAATCTAGGTATGGGAGTATTTGTTCAACCTAAAATTAATACAATTTTTATACCCTCATGGACTTTATTTTGGCTCAAAATAATTATACTATTTCGACTTTTATATGTGTTTTTTGTTATTTTGTAGAAAAATTGGCAAGAAAATAAAGATGCAATCAAATTGAGCAAAACTGATGAATTTCATTATAGGCCCATAACTACTCACTAGCATCAAGCCCACACTATCAAACGTGCCTCTAACAGCCACCCCCATTTCCCATTTTCTCTTTCCTCGTTCTCCACTTCCCTGTTTTCTCTATTTCAAAATCCAAATCCCACAAAATTAGCCCCCAAATCCTCAACCTTTTCTCTATTTTACCGGGTCAATCCCACTTCTTCATCTTCTCCACCTGAAGATTCGACAGTTACAACTGGAAAGAGTTGACAAGCTTTAAATATGAGCAAGCAAGATTAGTTTAGTGGGGCATAGAGTATGTAGTAGTTCGACCCTGAATTTTGTTTATTAATTTCATTTCATTTATATAATTTCTTTTTATTATTCCCATTTGGACATTTTTAACGAGGCCCTTATTTTGCAATTCGGGATTTTATTCTAGTCAATTTTGAAATTTTTAGGCCTTGATATTTTACGAATTTAACGATTTAATTCTTTTCATGGCACTTTAATCACAATCATTTAATCTCAAACCTTGAAAAAAAAAAAAAATTCGCAAATGCACTCGGTTTCAGTTCTTTCTCTAAATCCAAGCTCGTTTAAGGTCGATTCCGAGGCATCAAGACTTGACCTTTATTTGTTTAGCTAAACCCTCTTAATTAAGCCTTAATCCAAGCTTGACAATATTGACTTTTCTAACTTTATTTTCAGCAAAGTAAATTACATATAAATGGTCAAAATTTTCATTTTAATTCATTCTCCACCAAGCTTGCTAGAGACTTTCTCTCTCTTCCCTCTTCTCTTTCTCTCTCTACACGGCTGGAGCAGCTGAGAAACCACCATTTTAGCCACCTTTCAACCGCCAAAAATCCTCAAATCATCCCTCACTCACCACCCCCAAACATCTCTTTCACTTCCTCAAGCAGCAAGAATCATTTTAACCTCTTTTGCTAGCACAAAGTGAGTGTTCTTTCACCTCTATGCTAATTTTTGTTTTTGATCTTTGATCTTGTTGGTTTTTGTTCCTTATTTTGGTTGTTTTAATGATGGATTATGCTGTTTTTGTGGTAGTAAGAATCACCTTTTTGAGGGTTTATGGTGGAGTTGATTTTGGATGAAGTTAGGGTTAGGGTTTCATCTTTGGTATGCAAGCTTCTTGTTCAAGTGATATTTATGGCTTGTTTTCTCCTTATTTTTGCTTATCTTTTAATGTATTAAAGTTTATTGGTTTTTATGATGTGTTGGAAAGATGAGATAAGGTTCAAGTTGACCCAAAGTTAGGGTTTTATCCATGAATGCATGGTTTGGTCCAAATTTGTGTTAAACTTGAGGTATGTGTTTATGTGCCTAGAAAGTAAGCCTTGTTGGATATATATATGAAGTGAATTTGAGTGTGGTAATCTTGTATGATATTGGGATGTACCATAGTGTGCTTACATGCTCTTAAGAAAGGGTTTAAGTTGAGGTTTGGTGTGAAAAAGTGAGAGAACAACCTAAAACAGTGAGGCTGGAATTTTTAGTGAAACAGGATGAACTTTGAATCAAAACTGGTAATAATCAGCCCAACCAAAAATTCTTATTTTTGGTGATTAGATAGGTCTGGAAGTTAGCTTTAAGAGGAATTTTGAATCGCATTAATCCGAGTTCTGTGGAGGAAGTTATGGCCATTTTACTGAACCTGGGTAGAATGAATTTTTCAGCACTGAAATCTGACATGTTGGTGTTCTGACGCCATTTTATGGAACCTGTCGTAGTAATCTGGTTATGTGTCCTTCAAGAAAGTTTTAGGTGACCTCTTAAGCTTTACATATTGGGGTTTTTGCGTCTCAATTCGAGGTCGGGAGTTTAATTTTTTCTTTATTCTTTCTATACCTCGTCATAAGCCCTTACCCCCTTAAACTCTCCACCGTGCCTTAACCCCGCATTTTAATTCAGCATCTTAGTTTAACCTATCAACTGGTTTGTACAAATCCTTTAAAGCCTATTTCCTATTTATTTAAATGCATCCATTATAAAAATAAGTTCATTCTAACCTCATATGTCTATAATAATTTTTGAACAGAATCAAGGCCTAAACGCTTATTCTCTCCATTTTAGTGCATCTATTTATTCTGTGATATAGCTTTTAAAAATCCCAGGTACGTTCATTGACTGTATCTTCAGAAATCGGCACATATTTATCGAAATTATAATGTTTTGGTAAGTACATCAATGAATCAATTGAACAAGTGATTTATCACATAATTAGTGACCCTATCAGTTATCAGTTACAGGGCATTGCCCTTCAGTTACCCGTGCGGCTTCAGGTCAGGTCTTCCGTTCGGCTTGGCAGGTGTACACCTATACATAGATCGTAACAGTTACTAAGGGGGTGCACTAACAGATAATAATTAGCAATTTAGCTTTATATACATCTCATTCCCTGTTTTAAAATACAAATGAATTGCAAAGCGGACCCTCATAATTTCTTTCCCCATTGAATCTTTGTCAGTACAGGGATGCATGTACTGAGCTTTGGCTCATAGTTTGAAATGTTTTTATGTTTTGTTTTAGGAAAATGTTCAGTAAACCGCTCTCAGGCGGGCAGGGAGGCTAAAGGTGATAAATAAATTAGGACCGTCCATATGATCGGCGGATAGAAGTGCTAAGATGTTTTCATACCTTTTTGTGGTGCTTTTTGGTGTTCCAGTTGTATATTTGAACTGCAACCTGTTTTGGGGTTACAACTGTACATTTAAACTGAGTTACGTATGTTGTTTAACCTTGATATAACCCGGAGAAGTTAGAACATTTCCTGTATGTAATTAAATGGTTTGAATGGATGTGTTTGCCCTGTGAGGATAAACTTTGATTTTATAGCTAAATTTTTCATTTTAAAGCGAAGCCTTGTCCTTGCGGACGGCGGTAACGCCCATTCATTGATTTCTTGGTGTTAAGCTTAAGTAGGTAAATGCAGCTATGATTTATGTATTATTGGGGCGTACAGAGTAGATTGTATTTTTCACTTCATCTTGTTTTTCGTTCTTCCAGATTCATTGTAGTGGCATACAAATTAGTAAAATTTGATTTTGGGTTGTTGAATTTGAGTAAAAATTTGTAATTTTGGGTTCAAATTGTTCAAGTTTTAAGTTCAATTTTCAGGAGTATCCATCCCCTGTTTTGGTCTGTTTGATTTGCTCTGCTTGGGTTCAAACCCAGATCTGCGTTCATGGTCTTGTTACCCCTGTTTCAATCGGCAATATTTTCCTGTTCTTATTCATGGGTATGAACTTTGTGCTCTGCATTGAGGTGGGAAAAGGTTGTAGTAATAAGTGAGCAACACCTCAGACGAATGATTCACATCATAGCAAACTTTTTTGTGTTAATATATGCCACATATGTAATGGTACACATGTTTAGCCATTGACCGGGCAACAAATGGAATAACACTTATATTTACAACTTAGAATGCATGATTTTGATCACATAGAGGGATGTCCCACTCAACCTATTTATGGGAGTGACCAATCTAATATGTGGCCATGCCAATCTAGAGTATACGTATCTAGCTAACAATTCCAATAACAATAACATCTGTATCTATATAGCATCAAATACATTAGTGTATTGCACATTTTGTTGTGTATAATTTACTTAGACACCCTAAAACATACTTTATTTTACATGCTAATTATTCGATGGTTGTATATTCGTCAAAGATAATTACATAGTTTAGTTTTTCATGATCACATCTTTAATTATGAACATGCTAGTCGCATCGTAAGAACTGATTTTTTTTAGGACAAATTGGTTCGAGTCCAACATAATATCGCCGTTTTGTAGAAGCCTAGAAAAGTTTGGCTACTTATTCCATTGTTTTTGGCTTTGTTAAAGCATTGGCGACTACGTTTGCCTCTTCGAGGGTGATATTGAAAGCGTATGTAGTAATCATTGAGAAATTCTAGCCACCTTGTCCACCCCAAGTTCTGGTCCTTTTGAGAGAACAGGTACTTGAGACTCTTGTGGTTAGTGAACATCTTGCAGTGCACTTCAGATAGGTAATGCCCCCAGATTTGAGAGCAAAGACTACTGCCACCAGTTTTGGTCGTGAGTTGGGCAGTTCTTATTGTGGATGTTCAGTTTTCATGATGCATATGCTATAACCCGTCCATTTTGCATCAATACATACCCTAAACTATTGTGAGTTGCATCACTATACACCACAAACCCTTCACTTTTGGATGACAATGCCAATATGGGTGAAGACGGGAGTCTGTTCTTAAGTTCTTAGAATGCATACTCACATCTTTCTGTCAACTCATATTTCACTATTTTCCCAGTCAAATTGGTGAGGGGGGCGTTGCTATCTTTGAGAAATCTTGAACAAATCTCCGTTCGTACCTCGCTAGCCCTAAGAAACTTTGCACCTTTGTAGCATTTTTCGGTGTAGGCTACTTGGTAATTACCTTTGTCTTTTGTGGGTCAATTGAAACTGCCTCCTGAGACACCATATCACCTAAAAAAGCCACTTTCTCTAGCCAACACTCACACTTCTTCAACTTAGTATAGAGTTCATTTCTCATTACTACCTTGAGGGCAGGCCTCAAATGTTGAGTATGCTTCTCTAGAGTTTTTGAGTACACTAGTATGCTATCAATGAACACTGCCACAAACTGATCTAGGTATGATTTAAAGACTTGGTACATCAAATCCATGAAGGTTGCTGGGGCATTAATGAGTCCAAATGGCATCCCAACAAATTCAAAGTGCCTGTATCAAATACAGAAAGTAGTTTTTGGTATGTCTTCCTCTTGGATGGGAAGTTAGTGGTAGCTGGATGTAATGTATATTTTCGAGAAAGTTTTATCTCCCCGTAGCTATCAAAGATATCACCAATTCAAGGTAGGAGATATCGATTTTTGATGGTGATTTTGTTTAGCTCCCCATGGTCCATGCACAACCACATGCTACCATCCTTCTTATTCACAAATACCTCTAGTGCTCTCCAGGGTGAGGTGCTTGGCCTAATATACCCCTTTTCTAAAAGTTCATTAAGTTGAATCTTCAATTCTTTAAGCTTTGTTGGGGCCACTCTATGTGGGGCTTCGGAAATAGGATCAGCTCCTGGGGTTAAGTCAATACATAAATCCACTTCCATAGGTAGGGCATGCTAGGAATTTCTCTGTGAGGAAATTCGGATACTATTGGTATACTCTCTATTGATGGCTCAGTTGCTATTGAGTCAAACACATTACATGGATAGCTTGCACATCCTCGTTTTAAGAGTTTGTGTGCCTTCAGGGTAGAGATTAGCCAAACCCCTAGTTTTAGGTTGGCCCCTTTATGCACTATCGTATCCCCATTAAGAACTCTTAAAGTTACTGTCTACTTAAGGCAATCTATTTGGGCATGATATTTCAATAGCCAATCCATACCTAAAATCAAATCGAAATTTGTCAAGTCGAAGTGATGTAGATTAGCTATGAATTCTTGAGGTTCTTACTAACTACATACTGACATAACAACCTTTAGCTTATGATTCCATCCAGACTCAAACCTATTCATCTTGAGGTTCTTATTAACTACATAGGCAGGGGCAAAGCGGAATAGTTCCATGAACTTAGAAGTGTATCGCAAAACGCTCATTTTTCTTTGCACTAGCTCAAGGAACTCTTTCTTCTTTGCATGTTGGAGGGATATAGGATAGAAACAATTCTTTAGGCTCTTCCTCTTCTTCAGGCTCTTCTTCTTTGGGCTCTTCCTCATGTTTCAACTCTTCCTCAGGTTCCGACTCTTCCAAGGGGCCTTCCTCTTTAGAACCGAAGTCCCTTTTTGGCTCCCCCCGCCCAATTCCTCATTTGGTTCTTCGTCAGACTCATTAAGAGGATCAATGTCATCCTCCCCAGGGTCACTTGCACAACCATACCAAACCTCATACTCTGTTTACTGGTTGGGTTCACGATCTGAACTATCTGAGTTAACCTTAATGGGGTTGTCCTCAGAGTCACCAGCTGTATCCTCATGGCATGGTGGCTCTTTTGCTTCCTTCACATCATCTTCCCCATTAGTAGGGGTGTCCTTAGCTTCATCCTCACTTATTAGAGGTGGCAGCTCCTCGTCTGGTGACTCTAGTGACTCTAATCAATATTGAAAGCTAGGATTTGAGTTAGAAATAAGAAATGATTTGGGCTTGGTCCGAAATTCTAACTACGTGAAGGCCCATGCTAAAATACTACCTATGAGCTCAAATGACTAAAGATCCAATTAACCTTTCTTTGAGGATTATAATATGAATTTTCAGGGTTTACAACCTCTGTAACACTTCACTCCTCTAAAGCATCACCTTATTGATCAAGAAAGGGAAGGCTAAGAAGATGTAAGAGCAAAATGCACAAATCAGGAGACTTATATGTTGAGAAGAGACTTGGGAAACTCCACCTGCTGGGTTAAAGTTGAAATCTAAGTCAAAGTCCTATCCCTCATCCATTCCAATGGGGGAAAGTAATAAAATAGCTCAAGTTATGAAAATGTTGGAGATAATGCAGACTAGAATGGAGGAAAGGGAAAAGAAGATGGAGGTGATGGCTATAGCACTCCAAACCTTACTAAGGAAACTCAAGGGGAGAATAGTGAGAAGCCTCTCGACGAAGAAGGGAATGATAAAGGAAAAAGGAAGAAGAAGTGGAAAAGAGCAGTCCTCAAACTAATCCATAAGTAGATCATATAGAATTGTTTCTTCAAGAATCCTCGATATTTAACAATTACTTTAATGACTATGCGAGATTCACTTCAATCCCAAAAGGGAAGTTACCTCCGAAATTCACCATACCGGATATCAAATTCTATGGAACTGAAAATCTTTACCGTCATGTGAAGAACTTCGTTACTGCACTCTAATGGGGATTGACAAGGACATGTTTCACATCATAGTTCCTTGGAATTTTGTTAAGGATGTGATAAGGTGGTGTAATGCTATTGACCCACGGAAGGTCATGAAATAGGATGATGTTTGCAAGGAATTTCTACATTAGCATTCATGCAATGTTGACATGCCAATCACACTGAGAGACTTGAAATTAATCAAGAAAGAGGAAAAGAAAGATTTTTTGATTCCCTTGCTTGATGGAGGGCAAAGGCCACACATATGGTGGACCGACCCTCAGAGGTTAATCAAGTGAGATTAATCCGCATAAACCTACAACACACGTATAGGCAACACTTAAGATTCACACCATTTAAAATTTCACGACATTAATGAATGTAGGCATGCTTGTGAAAAAAGAGCTAACTAGAGAAACTGCCATAAAAGCTACTGCCAATTGGAAGGGCAACTATAAGAATAGGGATAAGAAAGACAATGGTTACATAAGGAAGGAGGTACATGCTCTAGACCATTACTAAATGCACCCCTATTAGAACTTCATATACTCATCATTCGAAAGCCTTATACCTGAAGACAATGTATGAAGACAAGATCAACCTCCTGCTAATCAGACCTGAGATAGAGAACACACAGAATTCCAAGAAATGTGACTTGAGCAAGTATTGCAAATATCATGAGCATAGGGCCATGATACTAAAGATGATTAGACCTTCAAGAATCAGTTGGAAAGCATGTTCAAATCAGGCCAACTTCCCTTACCTAAGATTGTCCTACACAGGATATCTTGAGTTTTGTTGAATTTAGAGGATATGATATCGTTTGTTGAGTCGCTTTCCTTTCTTTTCTATCCCAAGTCCGAGTTTAATGTAACCTTGGTCATTAATAAAATATCTTGCTTTATTGTTTCCATTATACACATCCCCTTTATTCTTTTCTAGAATGCTTCTGGCGGATGACAAATCCAGGGTTAAAGAAAAAAAAGAGAGAAAAAAAGTGGGGCTAGCTTGAAAG
>JACYFF010031956.1:43199394-43217073 GCA_017589665.1 Selenicereus undatus | reverse complement strand
ATTTGGTAGGTCAAATACAGTAAGTTATCACTTGGAACCCCTTTGAGCCTTCAAAAGAGCATGTTTATTTGGTAACCACATTTGGCCTAAGCTGGGAGTGGGAGTATGTTGTGGGTGACATCAACATCAAAATCAATAATCAAAAAGTGAGAGTTTGGACTAAAAGGTCATGCTCAAAGAGAAAAGAATAAAAAGAAAAGAAATACAAAGAGAGAGAAAAAAAGCTAGAAAAGAAGAGATATAAAGTCTATTTGAGCTTTCGCACCGATTCTCTTCCTTTGGTACCCTAAACCTTAAGCCTACCTTAAAAAGCCCTCATAAAGGCATCATTCCTTTGAACTGCATGTTCTTAGTCTCGAATTATGACTGCATGATTCCACACTAGATACATAGGTAATCCCTTTCAGGTTTGACTATTCCATGAACAAACATGTCAGTTGAGTTATTTGGTAAAAAAAAAGGAACGAAAGGAGTGGAAGCTTGTTGTATTCTAAAGCTATAAAAATAAGCCACAAGTGTACATCCGTAGTTGTAGCACTACACCGGTTGTCTACAGAGATGAGTTGAATTTAATTATTAGAATTATGCTGCTAACTAAATTAAATCAAGCAACAAAACTAAAGTAATTTCAAGTAATAATTAATTATAATAATCTAATCTAGAGCATGAAACTGAAATAGGAACTATCACAACAAAAAAGGAAGGAAAGAGATTACCTTGGTCGGTTAGAATTAATGAAGAGAATCCCGAATCATAATTACCCATGAAAACCAATGTGGAAAAGTCTGAATCTTAAATGAATGATGACGACGAGACTTTAATATTCACCATGAACCTGAAGGAGTAATAAAAATTGAAACTTTGGATGCTTGGAGAGACAAATTTTAAACGAAAATACTAAACCAGAATCTATACTAAAAGTATAAGGTTGAATTCAAACTAGAACTAAAAAGATTAAATCAGAATTAGATGTAGAAAACTCAAAATAAAACTAAAACCAAAAACTAAAATTGAAATTAGAACTAGAAGAAATTAAAACTAAACTCAACTCAAAAGATTCACTACAATTGTAATAATATCTCAAAACTCTAGAAACTAATGGCACAATTGAGACGGAGAGAATTTGATGGTTTACAAGCATTTACAAAACCTCCTATTTATACTAGTGCCAACCCCCCAAATTTCCGTAATTATACTAGAATTCTAATTTCTACACAATTATTTCCACTTTACTAACTCCGTCCAATTTCCAATAACTTAAAAATTTTGGAAAATATCACATGTTTGCATATATTTAGCTGCCTCTCTTGTTCTGCTAGACTACTTGAATAGCCATTGGGCGGCTAGGTGGGCCATTAGCTGGGCATCACACGCTTGGGCCGTACTAGTTGCTTCTCTCTGGGCATGGAGCGTTGACTGGACTGCATTTTTCTTTATTTTCATCTCTCTATTGCATTATTTTTACAACTATTATTTCATTAAGTCTTTATTTCCTACAAACATCACAAAACCAAATATAATCTAAAAATAATCCCAATTACAGATAAAAAAATAAGTGATTAGTCGTGCTTAAAAGGACACTTTTGGTGTTCAAACAAATGCCCATACACCAATATTTTGCTCGTCCTCGAGTAAGATAAAGGAAAAGAAAGACCTAACGTAACTCACTTTTGTAGGAATCACCATTGCACTTAGCATGTGCAAAAAGCCGTTTAAATCCCTAGGTTCCCCCTAGTGGACGAGTGTGGTATCGTGAGGGTTTACGGAAGATATACCCATAACTTCTTTGAAGAAGAAAAGAAAAACATAAAGAAAATAGAAAATCTTTTTGAATTTTTCAGATGTAATTAAATATACATAATGAAAAACTGTACACATTTTACCAACAAATTACTCTTACAATCCAAATATAAGATTATACATAAGCACAATGCACATATCAAGACTCTTAGTCTCCAAGCATGATACCTATACACCAATTTTTCACCCACAAGCCATTAAAATAGTGAGTCTATCCTAGTGTGTAGTGTGAAAGTTACCATCTCTTTAATATTTAAGCTTACAATGGTTCGATACAATCCCACTTAACTACTTTATTGACTCATTAACTTGGGAAGCAAGTTTTCCCAGTAGCAATATTGTCTCAAAGGGTAGTACCTAGTAGTGTATGCCTCAAAGGGTACTTGTCATTCCCGACTCTTTGTCTTTTTATTTTGAACTTTTTTCAACTCTCTTTTTTGGCTACATAAAAACACAAGTGGGAGAATCAAACCATGAATGCTTAAAATCCTAAGACAATGGTGATATATAAATAAGGATTAAACTCCATATTATAATGGGATGATGGGGTTAGAATTGGGATATAGTGTGACACACTTTGATCTAAGGTCTACCATGCACACTAAACTTATATACAGACCAATAATAGGTGGGTCATAGTTATGCAAGATGGTACAATTCCCAAAAATACACAAAAATAGAAAATCTTTTTGGTTTTTCAAAAATTTTTCACATTTTGTTTTTTTTTTCTTTTTCAAAAATTTTAAAGCATAGCTCCCCCCCCGCACACCGAGATCACACAATTTCCACATTGTGAGAAAATGAGCATCTAAATAATAATAATAATAAAAAAGACACAATATACATAAGATACAAGGGATAAAACAATAATAGCAAGTCAGGTGCAGAATTACAACTAAGTTATAGCCTCATAAAATCTGTTTAGATAGAGGTTCCTGGAGCATCATATCAAGCTGGAGATTGTTACTCAAATCAAAATCCATTAGCGATCGTAGCAGCTTATCAAATAAACAGGAACAACATTTAATAAGACAAACATAGTAAAATAAGAGAGTTGGTGCCAAATAGAGCATATCCATAACATCAATGCAGCACAATTGAGGGTTCGTTTCAACTTATCAAATTGTTGGGCCCAAATGTGAAACAAAGAGATGTACTCAAACTTAGCCAATAAGTGGGTCGTCGGCTTAGAAATTTGATCATAATGAATGAACTGTCTAGAAAAAATAGTGTGTCCTAAGTTCATAAGTCCTTTGGTTTCAATATGCTCAAGAGTCTTATCCAAATTAATAGTCAAAGGTACAAAGTTCATAGACTCTCAAAATTCAGACTTGGATTTCCCGAGGACAAGGTCACTAATGATGGGGTCAAAAGAAAAGAATTTATATTGAACATAAAAACCCATGTCCAGAATTTCATTTTCATTTGACCTATATGAAAAAGATTTATATTCCATACAAAGAATATCATTATCAAATTTTAAATTTGTGGGCTTAACTACCCCTCACTTGACTCTTGTAAATAAATATCTCTATGTCATCTATATCATGATGCTCATCTTTAGTTACGCTTTTCAGATCGAACTTGCTAGCATTCTCAAATTCTTCACCCTCCCCAAACTCAAAAGAGTCATTAGAAGGGGTGGGTGGGTCGGTAGAAATTAGGACATCATCAGTGACATCTATGGGTCAGCTAAATTCAGGTTTAAGGTTAGGGAATAGAGACACAGAGTGGTCACTCTCTTGTTCTAGGCTAGGAAAAGAAATATCATCATGTAAATCGGGCCTAGCAAGATAAGAGGGCTCAAAATCATTAAAAAGACTAACTTCAGGTTAAGGATATTCTAAACTATAGTCATGCTCATTATAATCGTCCCTATTTTGATTGAAATAGTGAGAATATTCAACAATTCTCTCTTTCATAGTCTCTACTATTTTATCAGTCATTTTATTTATTATCTTTTGACGACTTGCACATGTAGCATCCATATAACTAGGATAGGGACAATTATACACGTTATGATCAAAAGACTCACAATAATCATACAAAACAAGAGGCACACAATAGCAATATTGGTGATCGTATGAATCTATAAAGTGATCCTGTTGGTAAGGATTAGGAGGAAAAACATACTCACCATGGGTAGGGAATCCTAAGGTCCCTCTAGCTTGCTCACACTCATAAATGTCCCAAGCTATTTCAAAAAAAATCCCAAACCTCATCTTGAGTTGTTGACAATTATAATAATAAAACTCAAAGACACAGTCTCAACATGACCTCGTAATTCAGCATTTAGACCCGCAAGAATGACCTTACAAATCTCCCATTTTTGAAAATTTTGGTTCAATTGAGTACGATAACCATTAAGTCTCTTTAGATAACTCCAAAAAGGTTCATGCTCAAATTGAGACAAATTAAAAACTGACATTTTTTTAACTCTTTATTCAATTTGAATAATTTTTTATTTTATTTTTTTTGGTTTTCAATTTTATTTCAAATTTTTTTTGGGTCTTTTTTTAAAAGGGGGGGGGGGGGGAAATCAATGACTCTAACACACTAATTCAAAACTATTTCTAAAACGAAAACATGACACTTATATAGTTAAATTAAAAAAAAAAAGAAACTAACAAAAATAAAACTAAATTACCAAAAGAAAACAAAGACCAAAAGGACTTAAAAAACAAGAAGTAACCTAACACAAAAAACAGAAAAGAAGCACAAACACAAAGCGCACAGATCATTTTCTTTTCCTGAACTTTTTTTTGACACAAAAACAAAAAACAAAAAACAAAAAACAAGCTGAACAAAAAAAAACAAAAAACAAAAAAACACCACCTAAACTAAAACAAAATAGAAAATAAACTAAAACCTAAACCAACAAAAGCTATAATTAAAACAAAATATCAAACTCCAAAATCAAAACACTGCACAAAAAAATTCAGCACAATCATAGGGAACATGAATAAATTTTTTCTCAATTTTTTTTTCTGTCCTAGAACAGTGCAAAAAAATCAGAATAGATAATTAGGTCCAGAAATTGCTGAAAGTTCCATAAACGCCCAAAATTCCACAAAAATGTATCTAGACTCTAAAAGTTTCTAAGAATCCACTGCAAATATCAGAATAGTAAAATCAATGCTAGATTGGTTTAGAAAAATTCCAAACAGAAACTAAAAATCTAAAAAAACCTACACTGATGATTTTTTTTTTCAATTCTAGTTCTGTCCCTACAAATAATCTACTAATATCAATCAAACTACTTAAAGTAAATAAACTAAACTACTTAAAGCAATTAAAGTAAGTAATTGATGTATATTTTTGTACCCAAACGACCAAGCAAGGCTAGGTTTGTTTTTTTTGTAATTTCAAAACAAGGAAAGGATAGGATAGTTCAAGGATTCGACAAGAGATAATCCAAATGGAGCCACTCAAGCCAAGGACTTGGGCAATCCCTTAACCCAATCTAGGATACAGAAGTTAATCACTACCTAGATGAGAATAAGGGACCTAGAACACCACTTGAGATTGCCAACACTCAAGATATAGAACTAGGTTTTGAACACACAAATGAGAATCCACTCAAATACTGAATTTGTATTGCTTAATCCAAAAGTTGATTGATTGTGAAATGATTCTAAATATGGCCCTTATATAGTAGAGGCCTTACACACGAAAAGGGATGAGGGAAAAAAACAAAGAAACAAAGCTGAAAAATACATTGGATGCACCAAGGGTGAAAAGGTGTGTCTCTTGATGTCTCCTGGTGTGAAAAGGATGTAGCAGCCAAAAGGGATCCATGCACCTCTTAATTCACACATTCAAGCCTTGATAGTGAAGTAGGAATTCAGCTTTGTAGGAGGAACAATGCACCAAGGCCGAAATGAGGGAGGAAGAACCATGTTCACAAGTTTGGCAATAAGTGTGTTCACACTTGCAGCAAGCCCAACTTCAAACAGGCATAACTCTCTGGTTTTGGATCCAAATTCGATGATTCTTGATTCATTGGAAAGCTTAGGATGTCTAGTTTCCAGGTAATGTGGTTTCATCGCATTTGGACCAGCCGTTCAAAAGTTATGGGCCAAAGAGTGGAGACTATCCAAAACTGGCCTGCATTTTGATATCCGAATTTGTGGGCTAAACTTGACCTAGCAAATGAACTCCAATTTAAGTGTGGTTGGTCTTGTTAGAAATCTCTCTTCCTAAACTTAAATTTAGGCCAGAGAAACCTTGGCTGAATCATGTGGAGTTTAGATAAAAGTTGCCTCAAATTTGGACTAGCTGATTGTTCCAAACTGCCGAGTTGTTGAACTTGCATATTCTACCCATACTTAGTTCTCCTTATGCATTTATCCTCAAAATGACTCAAGAGACCTTTAGAGGACACCTTGGGCCTCCCAAAAGATGGAATAAAAGCTCCTAAACTGCATTGGATACACCTTTAATTTATTGTTCAAAATCACCCTCGAATCTGATGCTTGAGATCAACCCATATATACATTAGTAATGAACAAATAAAACTATTGATCATTTTCAACGTCATCCCCAGTAACAGAACAAAAAAGTTCTTGTATCCTAGAACTATAAAAATATGCCACAGGTGTACAGCCGTAGTTGTAGCACTGCACAAGCCGTCCGTAGAGATGAGTTGAATTTAATTACTAGAATTATGCTACTAATAAATTAAATCAAGCAACAAAACTAAAGTAATTTCAAGTAATAATTAATTATAATAATCTGATCTAGAGCATGAAACTGAAAAAGGAACTGTCATAACTAAAGAGGAAGGAAAGAGATTATCTTGGCCACTTAGAATTAATAAAGAGAACCTTGAATCATAATTACCAAAGAAAACCAATGTGGAAAAATCCAAATCTTGAACGAATGATGACGATGAGACTTCAATATTCACCATCAACTCGAATGAGTAATAAAAATTGAAACTTTGGATGCTTGGAGAGACAAAGTTTAAACTAAATTAAAACTACTAAACTAGAATCCGAACTGGAATTATAAAGCTTGAATTAAAACTTGAACTAGAAAGATTAAATTAGAATTAGAAGTAGAAAACTCGAAATAAAACTAAAACTAAAAACTAAAATTAAAAGTAGAACTAGAAGAAATTAAAACTACACTCAACTCAAACGAATCACTACAATTGTAATAATATCCCAAACTCTAGAAACTAATGGCAGAATTAAGAGGGAGAGAATTTGATGATTTATAAGCACCCCCCAAAACCCCTATTTATACTAGTGCCAACCTCCCAAACTTTTCTAATTATACTGGAATTCTAATTTCCAAGCAATGAGTTTCCACTTTTGTAATTCCGCCCAATTTCCAATGACTTAAAAATTTTGAAAAATATCACATGTTTGCATAAATTTTGCCACCTCTCTTGTTCTACTGGACTGCTTGAATCTCCATTGAGCGGCTAGGTGGGTGTTAGTTGGGCCTCATACGCTTGAGCTGTATTGGTTGCTTCTTTCTGGGCATGGAGCGTTGGCTTGGCTGCATTCTTATTTGTTTTCATCTCTCCTTTGCATTCTTTTTACAACTATTATTTCATTAAGTCTTTATTTCCTGCACAAATTACAAAACCAAATAAAATCTAAAAATAATCCTAATTACAAGTAAAAACTAAGTGATTAGGAATGCTTAAAAGGATATTTTTGTTGTCTGAACAATGGTCTGAAAATCTGAAAAGGCAGTCCAGACAAAAGATGAGTAAAAATAAGGTCCTGGTTTTGAGGACCAAGAAGCATTCTATTACGTACTCCCATCAAAGCATATTTGGACAAACCATTCACCTACTTTACCCCCTCTTCCTAATCATTATGGCCTCTAATATCGTCCCATTCTAAAATTCAGGATTCTTTGTCTCAACCATGATTACAAATTCAAAAGTAGGTGCTAGCTCTATATTTTCAACCTTTCTAAGTGGGTACTTACCCATTATATGTGATATGGGGGTCGACTACATTTTTCTAGACAATTAGGGCTTCCATCATCGTAGACATTTCTGGACGAAAAGATAACCATATTCTTTGTACTAAACTAGGCTACTCTAGGCAACACCAACAAAGGAATCTTCGTGTGTCATATACCTACACATCTAGGGCTTCTATTATAATAAATTGAAATCGGGGAATTTTTCAGAACAAGGGCACTTTATTGCAGAATTAAAGCTTACTTCTTCCTTAGAAGGAAAGATTCCTCATCATGAGTGGCTTATACCTGATAACCTAGCCTAACCCAACAATTACTTAACTTTTCACCTCTCATCCTATAGTATGTTGCGGCCTAAGCTATAGAACAACACCGTGCATAACTCATCAATATCCTCTACTTAAAATGGACCCCATCTAATGGACCCCAAGCTTAGGATCAAACATTTACCTACATATATAAAAGATTAGGTCATTACATATTTGCATAAACAACACAATTAAGTATGCATAGTCATCATGCATGCATAGTCTCATTTAGGTTAGTTAGTGCACTTACATCTATGATGGAGATCCCTTCACTGAAGCCAATCCCAGCTACAATGTTCAAGTTTTAGTCCTCAAAATCATGAATCAAGGTTCTGATTTCAGTATTCTGCCAAGCTTGCCCACCCAATCCAAACTTTACCGTTTGATCCAGTAAATAGTAGGTCCTTTTGAGGAGTAACTTAGCTCATTTGCTACACACCTATCAGCTAATAAATGATACAAGTTGCCCCACCTTTTGCTGCCTTTGCATTAGCTCATTCAGCCAGAAACAGCCAGCCTGCCCAGTTTTCAATCCAGTTAGGTAGTACTTTGAAGAGTCAATTTTCACTCCTTGTTTGTAGCTAGCCTTGACACATTTAAAGGTTTGAAAAGGTGTCTAAAATATTATCAAGGATGGCGCTAAAGTGGCAAAGTCAGATAAGCTAGCTTCAACTATTACCCATCACAAAATCAAAGGAAATACCCTTTGATCTAATGGACTACTAACTGTTGTACTTCGCTGGCTGACCGAGTGATTATCAAGATCAGCAGCTGTAAATCGCTTCCGAAGGCCATCATTTCTAGTGCTTTGATGCTGCATTTGCTTGAGACCTCAATAATGGATATTATCAACTTAATTAGGTGTCAAAGATTAGATTGTAGCTACTGTTTTAGGCTATTTTTGTTTAGAACTGTTTTGCTGTTTTAGGTATCAGTTGTATTTTCAATTAGCAATTGAGAAAAGGAGTGAGGATGAGTATAAAAGGCCTGAAATTAAGTTGTACTGCTTAGTTGTTGAGTATATGAAGCCGAGCATAGCTCATTTCCTCTCAAATTCTCTCTAGCTATCTTGTATTTGGCCAATTCAAGTGGTGTCCTAGTGAGTCTTGGAAGCATTCTGGTGGTGTGCCTGTATCTAGAATATCCCCAAAGGTCCTGGATTTGTCTTGGTGATGTGATTGTATCCAAGAACAAGTTCAGTTTATCCTTGAATTAGTGAGTTTGCAACTTAATTTCTCCTTCAGTTTAGTCGGATTTGCTTGGCAGTTTGATTGCTTATTTCTTTTGTTCATTTCTTGCCTTAATCTACATCATATTTGGTATCAGAGCTTAGGCTACTCTCCTAGGCTTGAATGTTTAGCCAAAACACAACCGTTGAGCCCAAACACACAGTTCACAAAGAACCTGTTTCGTAGAATATGCGAGATGAGTGGCAATATGACTTTGGAGGAGAAGTTTGAGGCTTTGATGAAAAACTATGAGTATCTTGAGAAGCAGAATGAGTATCTTAAGAAACAACTTGGAGAGTCTCTCAAGAATAAGGGAAGAGCCTTACATTATTAGTCAGCTAGTTCATCAGATCAGGCTCATGAGGAGGTTAATAGCTAAGGCAACCCTTTTGGCACCTCCAGTGAGAATGACTCATAACCAAGGTAGAGTAGAAGTAGAAGCCACCATAAAAAACAATCCAGCTTTGACATCAAGATTGAGATTCTAGAATTTGAAGAGAGGCTTGATCCAACTGAGTTCCTGGACTGGTTTCACATAGTAGAAAGGGGCTTTGATTACAAGGATATTCCAGAGGATAAGAAGGTCAAGCTAGTGGCTTTGAGGTTAAGAAAATATGCATCCCTCTGGTAGACCAACCTTTGTGCTAAGGGAGCCAAGAAAAGAAAGAGCAAGATTAGAACTTGGGCTAAGATAAAGTCTAAGTTGAAAATAGGTTCTTACCTCCTTCGTACCTTTAGGATAACTATTCTCAGTTGTATAGTTTGACTCAATGGAACTTGTCTGTTGAGGAGTATACTCGAGAGTTTGAAAAACTCTTGATTAAATGTGACTTGTAAGAACCCAAGGACTAGACCAGAGTGAGATACCTTAGTGGATTTGATCCAAGGTACTCCTATGTAATAGAATTGTAGTGATATACTACCTTTAAAAATGTTATTGTGTTAGCTCATAGGGTGGAGTGACAAAAGAAGTCCAAAGCTATTAAAACCCCCTAAACCCTTTTTTAGAACCCAACCACTCAACAAGGGGAGCACCCAGCTAACCCCTAAACCCATTGGAAACCCTTCTCAAATTGCTCCAAAAACCCCCACTCCACAAAACAGACCCCTACCTAACACTGCTAACCCAGGAGGTGTTTCAAGTGCCATGGGTTGGGACATATTACCTTTGAATACCCTAACAGTAAGGTAATTACCTTAGCAGAATATCAGGCAACTCAAGAGGAAAAAGTGGAGGAGGAGACAGAGATCTGTTTGATGGAGGAATAGGAGGGAGAAGAGGTGATTGATGAACCAGAAGAAGGATAGTTGTTGGTGATTAGAAGAGCTCTTAATTTCTAGAAGAGTGCTAAGGATGACCATGGGAAAAACATTTTCCACAGTAGGTGTTCTATCCAAGGCAAGGTTTATTCCTCGATCATAGACAGTTGGAGTTGTTCCAATGTGGCATCCACAACTTTGATTGAGAAGCTTGGGTTGCAGACCTCAGTGCCCCCTTATCCTTATTGCATTCAATGGCTCAATCAAGGTAAGGGTCTGCTAGTTAATTCCAGATGTTTAGTTGCCTTCTCCATTGGGAAAAGTTATTTTAATGAAGTTTGGTGTGATATAATCCCCATGGATGTATGTCATGTGTTGTTGGGGAGGCCCTGGCTATGATAGAAGAGTAATCCATGATGGTTGCTTGAACACTTATTCTTTTATCAAGGATGGAAAGAAAATAGCCTTAACCCCTCTAGCACCACATCAAATGCCCAAAACCAAGCCCCCAAACCCACTAAACCCATTGAAAAACTACTTACTTTAATGGAGTTTGACCTTAAAGCCTCTCAACATGAGTTCAGACCTTTCAAGGGTTGGATTCTTTAAGTCAACTCAAACCAAACTAAAACCCCAAGTATCTGATCACTAGCTAAATCAAACCTAGATCAGTACCCTCATTTCCCCCTAGAAGAAATCCCACCCGGCCTACCACCCAAGAGATCCATCCAACACCACATTGACTTGATTCCAGGAGCTGTCCTGCCTAATAAACCAACCTACAGAGTGAACCCAAAAGACACCCAAGAGATCCAAAGATAGATTAAGCAGCTATTGGCTAAGGGAATGGTGAGGGAGAGTTTGAGTCCATGTACTGTATCAGCTCTACTAGTTCCAAAGAAAGATTGGAGTACGAGGATGTGTGTGGACAGTAGGGCTATCAGCAAACTCATCATTAAGTACAAGCATCCAATTCCCAGATTGAAAGATATACTGGATAAGCTTTATAGCTCAAGGGTATTTTCAAAGGTGGATTTAAGCAGTGGGTATTACTAGATCAGAATCAGAGAGGGTGATGAGTGGAAGATTGCATTCAAGACAAATGGAGGTCTTTATGAATGGTTATCACGCCTTTTGGCTTGTCTAATGCACCTAGCACATTCTTGAGGTTGATGAATCATGTCTTCAGGCCCTTTATTGGCAGATTTGTGGTTATTATTTTGATGACATCCTGGTTTATAGCAAGACAAAAGATGAGCACCTAAACCACCTCAGGCAGGTCATCAGGTTCTGAAAAGAGAGAAGTTATATGGCAATCTTAAGAAATGCACCTTTTTCTATCATGGTCACTTTCTTAGGGTACAAAGTCATTGCCAATGGAATCCAAGTGGAGGAGAGTAAGGTGGAAGCTATTAGGAGCTAGCTAGTTCCTAAAAGCATCCATGATGTGAGGAGCTTTCATGGGTTGGCATCATCTTATAGGAGGTTCATTAAGAACTTTGGCACCATTATGGCCCCCATGACAGAGGTGATCAAAGGAAGTTGATTTCAGTGGAATGCTAAGGCATAGCAAGCTTTTGAGGATATCAAGATGAGGCTCACTCAAGCACCACTTTAGCATACCCTGCTTTGAGAAGATCTTTGAGGTTGAGTGTGATGCCTCTAGAGTAGGCATTAGAGGAGTTTTAACTCAAGAAGGTAGACCATTGGCCTTTTTCGGTGAGAAACTTTATGATTGAAGAGGAGATACTCAACATATGACAAAGAGTTCTATGCTATCATTGGATGCTTATAACACTAGAGTCATTATCTCATAGTTGCTAAGTTTATACTCCATTTTGACCATGAGGATCTTAAATACAATCAAAGGCAACACAAGCTCAATGTTAGACATGCCAAATGGGTGGAGTACCTTTAGTCATTTCACTTCATCATCAAACACAAGTTTTGAAAGTTGAACCAGGGGCAGATACATTGTCTAAGAGGCACCTACTATTATTTCAGGCACAAACTTGTGTTTTGGGATTTGAACATCTCAAATCCTTATATAATTAAGATGAGGACTTCAAAGAGCTGTATAAGAGTTGCAAGCAAAGACCAAATGAAGACTTCCTATTACAAAATGGGTATTTGTTCAAGGGTTTCAGGTTGTGTTTTCCAAGGAGTTGCTGATTAGAGATGTCCATGGAGGGACCTTAGTTGGCCATTATGGGGAAAACAAGACGGCATCTATGCTCAAGGAGCACTGCTTCTGGACAGGTATGTCCAACGATGTTCAAGACATCATTAGGAGGTGTGCCACTTGCCAAGCAGCTAAGAGTCACTCAGTACCTCAAGGACTCTACACTCCACTACCAGTACCTTAAGCCCTCTTGACTGATGTGAGCATGGATTTTGTTTTGGGATTGCCAAGGACCCAATGGGAGAAAGATTCAGCCTTTGTGGTTGTGGATATGATTTCAAAGATGGCTCATTTCATAGCCTGTACCAAGACCAATGATGCAGTCCAGGTTGTTAAACTTTACTTTAAAGAGGTGAGGAGACTTCATGGTGTTCCAAGAGCAGTAGTTTCAGATAGAAATGCTAAGTTGAGTCTAAGAGCATATGATCCTTTTGCGGTCTTGGAAAGGATAAATGATAATACATATAGGGCTAAGCTTCTAAGAGAATATGGAGTTTATGCTACTTTCATTGTGGCAGACCTAAGTCCATATTTAGATGATGTACCCCTTGAGGATTTGAGGTCAAATCCTCTTGAACAAGGGGATGATGATGGAGATCCCTCAACTAAATCCAATCCTAGTCAGAATGTTCAAGCTTTAGTCCTCAAAATAATGAATTAAGGTTCTGATTTCAGTATTCTGCCAAGCATGCCCAGGCAATCCAAACTTTACCATTTGATTCAGTAAACAGTGGGTCCTTTTCAAGAGTAACTTAGCTCATTTTCTAGGACACTTATCAGCTAACAAATGATATAAGTTACCCCACCTTTTGCTGCCTTTTCGTTAGATTATTCAGCCAGAAATAGCCAGCCTGCCTAGTTTTCAATCCAACTAGGTAGTATTTTGGAGAGTCAATTTTAACTCCTTGTTTACAGCTAGCCTTAACATGTTTAAGGGCTTGAAAAGGTATCTAAAATATTTTCAAGGATGGCCCTAAAGTGGCAAAGTCAAATTAGCTAGCATTAGCTATTAACCGTCACAAAATAAAAGGAAATACCCTTTGATCCAGTGGACTACTAGCTGTTGTACTTTGCTGGCTGCCAGAGTGATTATCAAGATCAGTAGATGCAAATTGCTTCCCAAGGCCATCATTACTATCACTTTGATGCTCATTTTCTTGATACCTCAATAATGGAGACTAGCAACTAAATTAGGTGTCAAAGATAAGATTAAAACTACTATTTTAGGCTGTTTTTATTTTTAACTGTTTTGCTATTTTAGGTATCAGATGTATTTTCAATTAGCCGTTAAGAGAGGGAGTAAGGCTAAGTATAAGAGACCTGAAATTAAGAGTTAGTGCTTATTTGTTGAATATATGAAGCCAAGCATAGCTCATTTTCTCTCAAATTCTCTCTAGCTATCCTGCATTTGGCCAATTCAGGTGGTGTCCTAGTGAGTCTTAGAGGCATTCTAGTGGTGTGTCTGTATCCAAAATATCCCCAAGGGCCTTAGATTTGTGTTGGTGGTGTGACTGTGTCCAAGAACAAGTTTAGTTTATCCTTGAATCAGTGAGTTTGCAACTTAATTTCTCCTTCAGTTTAGTTAGATTTGCTAGGCATTTTGGTTGCTTGTTGTTTCGTTCCTTTCTTCCTTATTTTACATCAATCTATACGTGGGTTTTTTAGCCTGTTTATTAGCTTTCCGTTCATCTTGATCACTTGGGAACCCTGGATCAAATAAAGTGCATTCAGGCATGATAATGACCCTAGAAGAAGGGCACATAATCCGTTGAGCCATGAATCTACATTATAGGTTCTTAAGATTCCATCAAACAACCGTTATAGAAGGAACCTATACTTTGATCTCACCTTAATCAGAGTCAACCAAAGTGGGGGCTAATTCCATCCTTAAAGTGGGCTTTGCACAAGCATCATCGACCTTGGGCAATTCAGCCACCTTCTTACATGAAGGACATCAACCAAATTTCAAGTTATCTAGAAACTAAGTTCAAGAGGATCCAGCTATAGAGGACACTTTATCATCTTTATCTTTGTAAAAGCACACATTAAAATTGAGGGCATCTCAATCTTCAGCAGGCTTCCATCAAAAGGTGATGACATCGACATCGACAGAGAAAAGGTTAACTTGGCTGCTTTGGGCATTTCTACACCTGGCAATTGATATAATTTTATACCATCAAATTTATAAGGATATGGTTACAGGTCTTTTGGCTCTGACCATAAAGTTCATAGAGATTTGGCTATAGGTCTTTAGTCTCTCAAGCCATCAAGTTCATAGGAATTTGGCTACAGGTCTTTAGGTTCTCACGTTGTAAAATTCACAGGTATATTACCACAGGGATCTGGGTACAGGTCTTTAGGTTCCTACACCATTAAGTTCACAAGGATCTGGCTGCAGGTCTTGAGGCTCAGATGCAACCAAGTTTATAGAGATCTGGCTACAAGTTACTAAGATCTCACGCCATCAAGTTCATAGGGATCTGGCTACAGGTCTTCAGGCTCTCATGCCACTAAGTTCATAGGCTCTAGCTACAGCTCTTTAGGCTTCCACCCTATCAAATTATGAGGGATCTGGGTACTGATCTACATACTGAAATTCCACTAAGTTCACAGGGATCTGGTAGCAGGTCTTTAGGTACATATGCCACCAAGTGCATAGGGATGTGGCTATAAGTTTGCAAGCTCTCGCCACCAAAACCAAAATCCATTAGACCAGTAAAAGGTCCACTAGACTGACGATGGGTTTACTAGATCGATTAAGGGTCCACTGGACCGACAAAGGATCAATTACTCAGAATCATTAGACCAAAAAAAGGTCCCCTAGACTGACGAAAGGTCAACCATTTAGAATTGCTAGACTGGGAAAGGGTTTACTAAACCGGTAAAAGGTCAATTCAGAATTGCCAGACTAGCGAAAGGTTTAAAAAGAGTGTTAGGCAGGTAAGCACAAATGCTTTCTATTTTGACCTTTGCCTTACTCAAGGTTGGTCAAAGTGGGAGCTGACTGTAGACACCTAAGAAGTGCCTCCTTTTTAGAAAATGCCCGATGATGACAAAGTGACTGAATAAGACTTGAGGACCCCTAAATACTGAAAATAAAGAGCCTTAAAATGTGCCAGCATCCCTTAACCCACACATCCAAACCCAAAGATGCCTACTAAAGGCTAAAAGAACCCAAAAGCCCAAATAGGGCCGAATTGATGGTGTTTAGTGTTTGGTTGAGAATTATTCCGTATTTTCACCCCACTATAGGGAGCACAAGATTGTTGAGTTCGATAAGCACCAGAAAAGACATAAGTCTAATATTGGTGTTTGTGCTGAAAATAAAACTTATTCATCATTTCACTTATATCCTCTATTAGACTTGTCCAAAACTTATAAAATTAACATCATTAGAAGATAAAGTCAATAAAATTTTAGGAACGAAAAAATCACGCAAAACAGAGGTTGAATGACAAAGTTATGGTCGAAACAAGTTAAAACGGAACCTGGCTTAGGAAACTTGATCAGGTTCTGGCGTGAATTGGACAAGGACCGGGCCAAGAATCGAGCAATAGGATCTCGGTTGGGTCCTTAGTATCCTCCTTCGCTTCTAAAATGGGTCTCAATTATTACAGTTCTATTTGGATAGGCAATCCGTTTAGATTAAGCCTACAGACAGTTGAACTAGGTCTTCTTCTCTTAATCAGCTTAGTTTTCCCCCATCAACTGCTATAAATTAGGGCTACCCTGTAGCATTAGAAATCATTAGAAAATTTGAGAAGACACGACAGAAAATTAGAGCCAACAGCTGGAATCTTAGAAACTTTGAGAGAACATTGAGAGGTTCACAGAACCTGACCGGACCCTTCTCAAATAAATCCTCAAAACCCTGTGAGGCATAAGTTAAGGCTTAATATTCTCGATCCCGAGGTTCTCTGTACTTAGGCAGGTAACCTGAGGGTGCTAATCTTTCAAACCTTTTCTCTATCTCTCAACTTTCTTTCTTTTATTAATTTTGGGTTTAGGAAAGATGTAATCATTAGTCAGTTTAGCCCCCACTCGTTGTAAATATTTAAATTATTTCTTTGAATTCATCCATATTGTAATTGTACTTTAGATTTCTTCTATTTGATGCAATTGATCCTTATACACCGCATGATTGTTTGTTAGTGTAATTAGCATTGATTCCTTGTATTGATTAATAGAGGCCATCGGCGATGACGTGTTGTGTCTAGGTGCACTCCATCACAACATCATACCTTCGCTCCAAATCTAGATTCTTGGTTTGAGCCTATAGAGTTAGGTGGTCGCCACACAAGAGATTGTTCGGGAGCCTTTCAAAAAATCTCTTTGAAATGAGCTTATTATCCCTTTCGGTTTCCCATTCGGCTTAAGGTTCATATGAACCAGTCATCCCTTTAGTGCCATTCAGTTATTACTCGTTCTAGAGAGTGAGGCATTCCCAAAATATCAAGGAAAATCTATTAATTAAATTTTCAATCTTTGAGTGCTTCTCTGTCAAAATATTTCTCAAACAAGGCAAAATAGGTTATGTGTCCTACTAGTAACATTGTCTACAACAGAGAACTAGGCTCAGTTTTGGCCCAGGAAACCGACAGATTCCTAGATTAGGAATTGCCTAGCCCTCTAGATTAGACCGTTAATACTGCCTGGAAATAGACAAGAGAACTCGACCTAGTTTTGGCCCATGCACTGGGACTTCGATCTAAATCCTTAGACCACTCAGTCTATTTTGCAGCAGTTTGGCCGTTCTAAAATATAAAAAATTTAGCTATGAAGTTGAACACCGAGTAAGTAGTCCAAAATAGTAATGGGGACAACACCTTTGGGTGCTGGGTCCTTGTCTACACACACACACAGTAACAAATACACATACACAGACATAAATATATATATACATATATACGTATATATATAAATATATATATATACATATATATATATATATATA
>JACYFF010031956.1:43149248-43181748 GCA_017589665.1 Selenicereus undatus | reverse complement strand
GGGAGGGAAGTATTCTTGGGCTACCATTCATTTTTACACTTATTTTATGAAAATGTATATATAATTCTTTTACTATGTGCAATAACGTTGATAAGATTAACATTTGCTTTTTATTAAAACCTTACATCGCAAGGGCATTGACCACAGTATTAATGAATGAAAGAGTAAGTATGTGGAGAGAATTAGTTGAACCCTTATTGGCAAGTGTCATAGTAAACCTATCTTATTTCACGCTTTTTCTCAAGCTGTACACAAACAGAAATAGGGAAAAAAAAATTGAAGAACGAAAAACCAAAGGAGGACAGGGAAGCAACTCTTCTATCAGAGTCATGTTTCGATCCTAGGACCTATCTGGGAAAAAAAATAAAAAATTAAAGAGGAAAAAAACAAAGGAGGGCAGGGAAGTAACTCTTCTATTAGAGGCAGGTTTCGATCTTGAGACCTATGAGTCCTGTGAATTTTTATGAATTTTAAAATTTAAAATCAAATTAATTTTTAACTATTTTAAAATTTAAAATAATCTGAATAATTGAAAGGCCATGATTCACTATCGAGTTTAAATTCACGGTTGCTATTTGAAGAGCAGAAAAACAATGGAGGGCCGAGAAGCAACTCTTCTGTCAGAGTCAGGTTTCGATCCTGGGACATGTGAGACCTATGAATTTTTATGAATTTTGAAATTTAAAATCAAATTAATTTCTAACTGTTTTAAAATTTAAAATAATATGAATAATTGGAGGGTCAGGATTTACTGTCGAGTTTAAATCTACGGTTGGTATGTACTTAAGCTCCACAAATCACCCTCCATGCAGTATTTGAGAATTCTTCAATTGTGAGCACTCTACCCATTTTAGCATTTGTTATATAAAGATATGTGAATGCAAAAGAAAATTGTATGATGTCATGCTAGTGTCATGCTGATGAGAAGATAAGGATGATGAGGCAGATAAAGATGTCATGATGGCAATGATCTTGACAAAAGACCTAAGATGATTGGTCTCAAGACAATCAATTAGGCAAGAGAAATTAATCAGCACATAACAACACACAAATATGCACTTATCTCAGACATAATACCGGTAGACACCTAGCCATGCACTGCGGGATCACACCGGGACAACCGTTGCTCTAACCCCTTTACTGCCGGGACCACCAATCACCAAGCTGACCAACGAACTTACTAGAGGCGCCATAAGGACTCACAGACAGCTGACCAACGCTGCTGACCAACACAACTTCCAAGCCAGTTGTCCGGCTTAATTTCGTCTTTAATAAGAATATTTATATGTCACTAAGGGTTAACTATCCTTCATTAGACTAATTGATTAGTCATTCGACTAATCACAAGGATTTTAGCCCAGATACATGAAGGTAAGTTTTTAAAAATAAAATATAAGATGCACGACATCTTACAAGACACCTGACTAATTTTAGTTAACTTGATTAACACTTGGTTAATACTTAGTTGACTTGATTGAACACTTGGGTAGATATCTTGGTAACTTGACTAAACACTTGGCTCTAATACTATTTGGGAACAAGATCGAGTGCAATTTTTGTTTTTGAAACAAATTGCAAAAACTAGGTTAATTAATAGTAAAACTTGATAAACAATTGAATAAGCACAAACAGAGTAACAAACATGAATAGAGATATGAATACTACAAAGCTTTGGAAATGAAATTCGACATGCAAACACGCAAAAATAAATATCAAGATACAGTTGTCCAATTTTTACAAGTTTGTCAGACGTCAACCATTCAAAATTGTTCGCGTACAACTATTCAAGATAAGATCAAAATTCAACATGACTCAACAATCTTATCCATTTACTATTTAAATGTCAGAAATCTTATCTACTTAATTAATATTTTGTACTGTACATTTACTTTATGGGCATATATAGAGGCTCCAACGTTGTAAGCAAAAGGCAGAACTCAGAAGTCAAATGCCTCTTTCCTTTGTACAATTCCCTTCCCAACTTTTCTTTATCCTTATCCTCTGCCTTGTACAATTCATTTGCAAAGAATTCAATCAATGAATAGTAAGTTTCATTCAAGTATCTTTCTCTTGCAAATTTTCCATTCACGTTGTTTCTTTCTATTCCATAAATTTCTATCATTATTAATGTATTAAGTTAGGCCCATTCGTATTAACATTCCAAACTTTGCCTCTGTTACTCTTTAAACTTTGCATTACTCCAAATTTTTACTTTGTTCATGCCTATTGCTTTAATCAATTATTAATCAAGTTTTGCAATTTATTTCAAATATAAAAATTGCACTCGGTCCTGTCCCTAGCTGGTATCAGAGCCAAGTGTTCAGTCAAGTTATCCAAATATCCACCCAAGTGTCTAGTCAAGATTTACCAAGTATTAGCCAAGTGTCTAATGAAAATTAACTAATATTAGCCAAGTGTTTAGTCAAGTCAAGATCAACTAGGTGTTAACCAAGTGTTAATCAAGTTAACTAAAATTAGTCAAGTGTCTTGTAAGGTGTCGTGCATCTCCCATTTTATTTTTGTTTAAACTTACCATCGTGTATCTAGGCTAAATCCTTGTGATTAGTCGAAGGACGAACCAATTGGCCTAAAGAAGGTTAGTTAATCTTTAGTGACATATAAATATCCTTATTAAAGACGAAATTAAGTCAGACAACTAGCTTGGAAGTTGTGTTGATCAGCAGCGTTGGTCAGCTGTTTGTGAGTCCTTAGGGCACCTGTAGTAAGTCCGTTAGTAAGCCTGGTGATTGGTGGTCCTGGCAGTAAAAGGGTGAGAGCGATGGTGGTCCTAGTGTGGTCCCGTAGTGCATGGCTGGGTGCCTAACAGTATTTTGTCTGATATAAGTGCATATTTGTGTGTTATTATGTGTTGATTAATGTCTTCAGTCTAGTTGATTGCCCTGAGACTAATCATCTTAGGTCTCTTGTCTAGATCATTGTTATCATGACATCTCTATCTGCGTCATCATCCTTACCTTCTCATCAGCATGACTTTCGTTCACATTCATGCATGATTCCTAATGAAAGTTTGCGTTCAAAAGAAAACTGTTTTAAGAAAAATGATTTTCCAAAATCAACCTCTTTTTCAAATCAAACTTTTGAAGTTAATCGAGCTTATCTTAACAAAGAATTCTATCAAGATTATAATCGGTCTTATCGGGACTGGTTTTTCTCATATTTTTCTAAGGATATGCAACAATTATTCAAAAACTTTTATTATACTCAATTAGCTAAAATGAAAGAAAATATACCTTTGTTTGATTGGCTAAATGATTTTCTTCCAAAACATCAAATCTCTATTCCTAAATATAATAAATACTTGCGTGCCATTAAAAGAAAATTATGGCACAATCTTCTCATAAAGGAAACAACTGTTTCCATTCAATCCTCATCTCCAAAGCAAGAAATTCAAAATACTTGTGAAAATTTTCCTTAAAAAATACCCTACACGGATCAACCATCCTGTAGTATTCAACCTGAAAACTCAGATTCTAGACTTAGCTTATCAGATAATTCAAATCCTTCTCAAACTACTAAAGATAATTTCAATAAAACCCTGTTAGAATTCTAACAATTGTTCATTAAAATCCATCAAAGTTGAAGAAATTCCTCAAATCAGTTCTCCTCCTTTATTCAATCCTTTTAACATACCCAATAATGAAACTCCTTTAATTCCTACAAAAGACTTAGGAAACAACAATAAAAAAGAAATCAAATTATCTCCAAAAAGTTTCCCTGTTCCTGATAAATTCGAAAACCCCACGTTACCAGAACCAACTATTTTTGAATCATCCTTCGACAATGAACCTAATAATCCATATCCAAAATCTAATTCTTCGGATAATTCAAACCTTACTGAAATTATCAAAAATAATTCCAAGAAATTTCCCAAAGTAAAAATTCAAAAAAAGAAATTTAAAAACAGTTGCTCTAAAACCCAAAAAGAGAAATTCAAAACAAAAAACATCCAGAAAAATGATGTGCCTCAAATATGGCAAAACAGGGCATATGGCCAACAAAAGGAAAAATTTAAAGATTAATAATCCTAAAGTTCAAAAGAAAATATCCCAAGTTACCTTCGTTCAATTAAAACACTTATATATTCCTCATAGCATAAATACAAGAAAATCAAATTCTAGCCATAAATCTTTACCAATTCTCAACCAAATTAAGTGTTAAAATTGGTATATTCATATTACTTTAAAAGTTGAAGACAATTTAAAAACAATAGTACTTCTTGAAAGCGATGTGTACGAGAACTGCATCAAGGAGATATCAATTCCATTAATTCCACCTCAATATTACAAAGAAACCAAAAAACAACTTCCTAGTATTAATAAAAATTCATTTCAAAGTAAATACAAATTATCTAAAGCTAATATTTGTAATAAAGAATATTGTTTTCAAAATCCATTCAAACATACAAAGAAAAAAGATATTCTTAGTATCCCTTTTATTACTCAAATCTATCTTTCAAACAAAAAACAAAATGATGGTCAAATCAATAATTTGAAGCTTGAAGATAAAAAACTTCAAGAAGGAATTCTTTTCCTTTAATCTCTGATGATTTCAAAGAAGCCCTTTATAAAATTCAAACATTTGATTCTAGTTGTTCTAAATCCTCAAATGAAAATGTTACTCTTTTCCCTAACAATTGTAACATTACTACAAAAGATCAATCTCAAAAATAACTCCTCATTGATATCATCGAGAGAATCAATGAACCAGAAATCAAAACTCAATACCTCCAACAGCGTAAAGATTTATTATTCAAAGATAAAGTCATTAAATCAAGAGTACAACCTTTTAGCCTAAAAAAAATACTCAAAACCTTTGAAGGACAAGGATTAAATCAACTCAAAGCTGAAGTTGAAGAATTAAGAAATCAGATTAAAACACAAAATCTCCATGAGGAATTAAACTCAATCCTCATTTCTCAACTTCAACAGCTTGAAAGTCTAATTTCTTCTCTTGAATCTTCAAGGCCTCCTAATCAATTTCCTCCGTCTTCACTTAAATTACGTCAAAAAATCAAAATCATAAAGCATTCCTTTCAATCATTAATCGGATAGATTTTCAAAAATGGTATGTTCCTATTACCACTATAGTCAAAGATTTCAAACTTCATTCTATCGTCCTGTTAGATAGCAGTGCTAATATGAATTACATTCAAGAGGGTTTAATCCCTTCAAAACATTTTGAAAAAACCAAAGAAAAAATGGCTAAGTCGAAACTTCGAATTAGTTACAACTTACAAGCTTTCAAATGCCTATATTTGTAGCGAGAAGTATTACTTCAAAATTGCTTTTATACTTGTCAAAAATCTCAAACAACAAATTATTCTTGGAATTACTTTTCATACCCAAATATATCCTTTTACTATCAATCTCAAAGGAATCTATTCAAATATTCTTCGAAAAGAAATTAGATTCAAATTTTCTTATCCCATGAAAAATAAGGATATTACAGTCCTTCAAGAAGCTTCAATTCCCAAACTTATTCTCGCTAAACAAATAGCTTTTCTTCAAACAAAATTTATTCAAGCACAATTTGTTCAAACAATCAACAAATTATTTGAGGAATATGTCCCAAATACCTTTTGGGATGAAAAGCATCATATGGTAGAATTACCATGTGAAAAATATTTTGATGAAAGAGATATTCCAACAAAAGCACACCTTATTCAAATAAATAAAAAGCTTTTAGAAATTTAAAAAAAAGGAAATTCAATCTTTCAAAAGGCTCATTAGATTTTTCAAATCTTATTAGAGTTGTGTAGCCTATGTCTATAATCAAGCTGATAAAGAACTTAGTATTCTTACACTATTCAAAAACTACAAACCACTCAATAAAGTTTTTCAACAGATAAAATATCCAATTCCTAAGCGAAAGGATTTACTAGAAAGATTATACAAAGCAAAAACATTTTCAAAATTCAATAGCAAACCTAGCTTTTGGCAAATTCAAATTACTGAGAAAGTTAGATATAAAACTACATTCACAATTCCATTTGGATACGACAAATGGAATGTGAAGCCATTTAAACTCAAAAATTCTCCTTTTCAGTTTCAACCTACACTCGATTGTTCTAAACTCTTAATAGTTCATGTTCTCATTTATTCAAAAATTTTGGACCATCATTTCAAGCATCTGAAAATATTTTTCAATGTCATCAAAAGAAATGGTTTAGCCGTTTTTGCTCCAAAAATAAAATTATTTCAAAGAAAAATTCGGTTTTTTAGCCCTGACATTTTTAATGGCATTATTAAACCCATTCAACGATGTATTAAATTTGCAGATAAATTTACAGATGAATTCAAAGATAAAACTGAATTTCAAAAATGTTTGGTCATCTCATTATGTTGCATATTTTTCTAAAAATTTGCATCCCAAACTTCAAAGAAATTCATTCGGCATGGTCTCATAAGCATACTCAATTAGTCATGCATTTCAAAAGTAAGGTCAATTCACTCCGGTGACTTGGCATACCAAATTCATATGCGTTCATAATAGATGCATTAGACAATAGTCCTAGCAAAATTAGAGGTCTCAAGCAATGTCTTAACCCAAATCTTGAATTGCTAGCAAGATTCCATAGTAGAGTCTGGACTAGACCTCAAATTCATTACTCCATCCTTAAAAGAAAATTTTTATCTATTCAAAATCTTGTTTCAAAACAAATTTTCTCTTGCCTATTTTCAGTTTTCAATTTTAGATTCATAAAGAAAATAATTCCCTTCCTAACTTCCTCTCTAAAGAATTCCTTTAAGAAAAATAATTTTGTTTCAATTCTTCTATTCCAAATGTCTTCCACATCTAAAGCAACCCATATTCAAAATCCAAACATTTCAAAGATATTCAAGAATCCCTCCTGTTTTATCTCAGAAATAATGCTAATAAATTTCGACTCACTACATTCAAAGGACCTCGATATAATGAATATGCCATTTTCATCCACTATGATCAATGGCTTTCAAATCCAAGGACTTCCTTTTCTTCATATTCAAAAATACTCAAATTTTACCAAACTCTTTTACAAGAATTCCATGGTCACCTAGTATTTATTGTGGAATCAACTGGTTATACCAAAACCATCCATTTTGGGCAATACATTACGGATTATTGGGTACTAATTGATCATCAAATTATCCAGTTTATTCAATGGGTTATTCCTGATGTGCACACCTATCCCATTAATGAACGTCGATTCTTCTACTCCAAGAGATCACTTCAGTATAATTTTACTAAGTATCACACTCCATTGCCACCTACCTACATTCAAGAACATCAATGCTGCCTATTACAAGAATATTCAAGACTCTATACCAACTAGGGACTATCTACAGCAATGTCCATTGGATTTTTGACACTCAAGCATGCCAATACAACAATCAAGCAATAGCTATCAAGCCTCTGCAACCAATTGGGGACATTATACAGAAAAGCCCCTTGAAATTTGACACGCAAACACGCAAAAATAAATATTAAGATGCAGCTGTCAGCTTTTTACAAGTTTGTCAGACGTCAACCATTCAAAATTGCACACGTACAACTGTTCAAGATAAGATCAAAATTCAACATGACTCAACACTCTTATCCATTTATTGTTCAAATGTCAGAAATCTTATCTACTTAATTAATATTTTGTACTGTACATTTACTTTATGAGCCTATATGAAGGCGCTAACGTTGTAAGCAAAAGGCAAAACTCAGAAGTCATCTGCCTCTTTCCTTTGTACAAATCCCTTCCCCACTTTTCTTTATCCTTATCCTCTACCTTGTACAATTCATTCATAGAGAACTCAATCAATGAATAGTAAGTTTCATTCAAGTATCTTTCTCTTGCAAATTTTCCATTCGCGTTGTTTCTTTCTATTCCTTCAATTTCTATCATTATTAATGTATTAAGTTAGGCCCATTTGTATTAAATTTCCAAAATTTGCCTCTATTACTCTTCAAACTTTGCATTACTCCAAATTATTACTTTGTTCATGCCTATTGCTTTAATCAATTATTAATCAAGTTTTACTTTTAATTAATCACTTTTTATAATTTATTTCAAATATAAAAATTACACTATCCTTATCATCTCATCAGCATGACATCTATATGACATCATCATCACATAATTCTCGTTCACATTCAATCATGATTCCAAATGAAAGTTTGCATTCAAAAGGAAATAGTTTTAAACAAATTGATTTTTCTAAATCAACCTCTTTTTCAAATCAAACTTTTCAGGTTAATCAAGCTTATCTAAACAAAGAATTCTATCAAGATTATAATCGGTCTCACCGAGACTGGTTCTTTTCCTATTTTTCAAAAGATATGCAGCAGTTATTCAAAACTATTTATTATACTCAATTAGCTAAGATCGAAGAAAATATACCTTTCTTTGATTGGCTAAATGATTTTCTTTCAAACCATCAAATTTCTATTCCTAATTACAATAAATATTATTGTGCTACTAATGAAAATTATGGCGTAATACCCTCGCAAAGGGAACAACTATTTCCATTCATCCTTCAATTTCCATTCAACCCTCATCTTCTTCTCCAAAGCAAGAAATTCAAAACACTTTTGAAAATCCTCCTTCAAAAGAAATGCTCTACACAGACACACCGTCATGCAGTATTCAACCTGAAAGCTTAGATTAAGCATCTAGCTTATCAGATAATTCAAATCCTTCTCAAACTACTAAAGATAATTTCAATAAAACCCAGTTAGAAGAAAATTCTAACAATTGTTCATTAAAATCCATCCAAGTTGAAGAAATTCCTCCAACCAATTCCCAATCTTTTATTCAACCCATTTAATATGCCCATTACAGAAACTCCTTCAATTCCTTCAGAAAATTTAAGAGACAACAATAGAAAAGAAAACGAATTATCTTCAAAAAGTTTACATAAATTAGAGGAACCCACCTCACCAAAACAAGTTGTTTCTATTGAATCATCCTATCACAATCAACCTAAGGGTCCATATCCCAAATCTAGTTCTTCTGATAAATCAAATCTTGTTCAAGTTATCAAAAATTATTTGAAAAAATTTCCAAAAGTAAAAGCCTCAATTATCGTAAAAAGAAATTTAAAACCAACTGTTTCATAACCCAAAAAGATAAATTCAAAACGAAAAATATCTAGAAAAATGATGCGTCTTAAATATGGCAAAACACACCATATGTCCAATAAAAAGAAAAAATTAGGAGTAAACAATCCTAAAATTCGAAATAAAATATTCAAAGTTACCCCTTTTTGATCAAAATACTTATATATTCCTCAAAGCATAAATAAAAGAAAATCAAATTCTACCTATAAAGCCTTGTCAATTATCAATCAACTTAATCTTAGAAAAAGGTATATCTATATCATATTAAAAGCTCAAGATACTTTGAAAGCAATAACTCTCCTTGACAGTGATGCGTACCAAACCTGCATTAAAGAGATATCAATTCCTTTAATTCCATCTCAATATTACGAAGAAATCAAAAAACGACTTCCAGATATTAATAAAAATCCATTTCGAAGTAAATACAAATTATCTAAAGCGCATATTTGTAATAGAGAATATTGTATTCAAAATTCATTCAAACATATAATGAAAAAAGATATTCTTTGCATCCGTTTTATTACTCAAAGCTATTTTTCAAGCAAAAATCAAAATGACAGTCAAATCAATAATATGAAGCTTGAAGATAAAAAACTTCAAGATACAATACTTTTCCTTTTAATCTATGATGATTCCAAAGAAGCCCTTTATAAAATTCAAACATTTGATTCTAGTTGTTCTAAATACTCAAATGAAAACGTTACTCTTTGTCCTAACAATTGGAGCATTACTACAAAGATCAATCTTAAGAAGAACTCCTCGTGGATATCATTGAGAGGATCGATGAACCAGTAATCAAAACTCAATACCTCCAACAGCTTAAAGATTTATTATTCAAAGATAAAGTTATTAAATCAAGAGTACAACCTTTTAGCCTAAAACAAATACTCAAAACCTTTGGAGGGCTAGGATTAAATCAACTCAAAGCTGAAGTTAAAAAATTAAGAAATTATATTAAAACACATAATCTCCCCAAGGAATCAAATTTAATCCTCATTTCTCAAATCCAAGTGCTTGAACATCTAGTTTCTTCTCTTGAATCTTGAAAACCTCCTAATCGATCTCCTCATCTTCTTCTAAATTTAATCCAGAAAATCAAAATCATGAATTATTCCCTTCAGTCACTGATTTTCAAAAATGGTATCTTCCTTTTATAGTCAGAAATTTCAAACTTCATTCTATCGCTCTGCTACATAGCAGTATTGATATGAATTGCATTCAAGAAGGTTTAATTCCTTCAAAATATTTGGAAAAATCAAAGAAAAAATTACTAGTGCTACCAGATCTAAGCTTCAAATTAACAATGAATATCATTTCAAAGATGTTTTTATCATCGTCAAAAATCTCAAACAACAAATTATCCTTGAAACTCCCTTCCTTACTCAAATATACCCTTTTACTATCAATTTCAAAGGAATCTATTCAAATATTCTTTAAAAAGAAATTAGATTCAAATTTTCTTCTCCCATAAAAAATAAGGATATTGCAATTCTTCAAGAAGTCTCAATTCCCAAAATTATTTATGCTAAAGAAAAACAAAGAGCTTTTCTTCAAACAAAAATCATTTAAGCCAGTATTAAAAGGAAATTTGTTATAACAAAAATTCAAATAATCAAGAAATTATTTGAAGAATATGTCTGTGTTATCCCAAATGCCTTTTGGGACAGAAAGAAACATATGGTAAAATTACCATATAAAAAGGACTTTGATAAAAGAAATATTCCAGTAAAAGTGAGTCTTATTCAAATGGATAAAAACCTTCTAGAATTTTGCAAAAAAGAAATTCAGTCTTTATTAGACAAAAGGCTCATTAGATCTTCCAAACCTCCTTAGAGCTCTACAGCCTTTTACTTCTACAATCAAGCAGAAAGGGAACACAGTGTTCTTAGGCTAATCATAAATTACAAATCACTTAACAAAGTTCTTCAATGGAGAAGAAATCTGATTCCCAATTATGAAGATTTATTAGAAAGATTATATGTTACAAAAATATTCTCAAAATTTGATAGAAAATCTGGCATTTAGCAAATTCAAATTGCCAAGAAAGACAGATACAAAATTCCATTTGGAGACTACGAATGGAATGTGAAGCCATTTAAACTCAAAAATTCTCCCTTTCAGTTTCAACCTATACTCAATGATTATTCTGAATTCTCAATAATTCGTGTTCTCATTTATTCAAAAATTTTGGATCAACATTTAAAGAATCTCAAAACATTTTTCAATATCATCAAAAGAAATGATTTATCTATTCTACTTCAAAATCAACAAAAATTCGGTTCTTAGGCCATAACATATTTAACGGTTCTATTAAACTCACTCATCAATCCACTAAATTTGTAGATAAATTTATGAATGAAAATCAATTTCAAAAAGTTTTGGTTTTCTCAATTATGTTTCAAATTTGCAAACCATTATTTCCAAAATTCAAGAAAATTCATCCTGCATGGTCTCATAAGCATACTCAAATAGTCATACATATCAAGTGTAAGGTCAATTCATATCTTGGCATATTAAATTCATATGCATCCATGATAGCTAAAATAGATGTGTTAAACAATAGTCTTGACAAAATTAGAATTCTCAAGCAGCATCTTGAATCAAGTCCTAAATAATTAGCCAGGTTCCATAGTACAGTCTGGATTAAACCTCAAATTCATTATTCCACAATTAAAAGAAAAATTTTATCTATTTCAAAATTTCAAAATCTTGGTTTTGCTCACATGCAAGCAATATTTTCAATTTTCAATTTTAAATTCATAAAGTGAACAATTCCCTTCATGACTTTCTCTTTAGAAAGTTCCTTCAAATAGAGTAATTTTGCTTCAATTTCTCTATTCCAAATATCATCCACATCCAAACCAACTTACATTCAAAATCCAAAAACCTTCAAACATATTCAAGAATCCCTTTAATTTTACCTCATAAATCAAGACAATGAACTTCATTTTACTACATTCAAAAGACCTTGACACAATGAAAGTGCCATATTTGTCCACTATGATCAATGGCTCTTCAATTCAAGACAATCCTTTTATGCATATTTAAAAATACTCAAGTTCTACAAATCATTATCACAACAACTCTACAATCATCCAGTGCTTATCATCGTATCCACTGGTTATATTCAAGTCTCTATTTTGGACAATACATCACCAATTATTTGCAAACCCTTGAGCAGTATATCATCCAATTTATTCAACGAATCATTCCTAATGCGCACATCTGTTCAGCCGATGAACATCAGTTCTTCTACTTCAAGAAATTACCTCAGTATAGTTTTATTGAGTATCGGACTCCAATACCAACAACTTGCATTCAAGGCCAGCAGTGCAGCATATCCCATGCATATTCAAGACTTTATCACCACGAGGGGACCATATCTTGCAATGTCCCTCAAAATTTCAACATGCAAGCATGCCATTCCAAAAATCAAGCACCAACTGTCAAGCCTCTACCATTCCACAAATCAAGCAACAGCTGTCAAGCCTCTGCAAGCAATAGGGGACATTAGGCAGAAAACCCCCTTGAAATCCGACATGTAAGCACGCAAAAATAAAAACTAAGAAGCAGCTGTCAACTTTTTACAAGTTTGTCAGACGCCAACCATTCAAAATTGTCCAAGTACAACTATTCAAGATAAGATCAACATTCAAGATGATTCAACAATCTTATCCATTTACTGTTCAAATGTCAGAAATCCTATCTTGTTAATTAATATCTTGTATTGTATAATTACTTTTTGGGCCTATATAAAGGCTCTAAAGATGTAAGCAACGGAAGAGCTCAGAATGCATCGACCTCTCTCTCTTGTACTATCACTTACCCTCTCTCTCTCTCTCTCTCTCGCTCTCTCTCTCTTATCAACTGCCTCCTTGTACAATTCAGCTACCAAATTCAATACTATCGGTAAGTTTCATTCAAGAACTTTGTGTTTGCAAATTGATAACTTATAGGTGTTTTATTCCTTCTTCCATCACTTTCTTATTCATCACTACTTGGACCATTCATATTCATTATTTTTCAAGCTTTGGTCTTGCCATCCGTTACTTTGTTCAAATTCATTAGTTTGTTTGTTAATCAAATTTTACTATTAATTAATCTCGTTTTGCAATTTATTTGAAAAATTAAAATTGCGCTCGGTCCCCAACGAGTATTAGAGCCAAATTTCTAGTTAAGTCAAATGAACTAATATTAGGCAAGTGTTCAGTCAAATTACCAAAGTGTTAACCAAGGTAACCAAGTGTCTAGTCAAGACTAGTCAAGTGTCTAGGTATCATGCATCTCTTATTTTATTTTTTCACCTTACCATCATGTATCCAGGCTAAAATCCTTGTGATTAGTCGAAGGACTAATCAATTAGCCTAAGAAAGGTTAGTTAACCCTTAATGACATATAAATGTCCTTATTAAAGATGGAATTAAGCCGGACAACTGGCTTGGAAGCAGCATTGGTCAGCCGTCTATGAGTCCTTATGGCACCTCTAGTAAGTCTGTTGGTCAGCTTGGTGATTGGTGGTCTCGGCAGTAAAGGGGTTGGAGCAACGGTGGTCCCGGTGTTTTCCCGCAGTGCATGGCTGGATGCCTAGCGGTATTATGTTTGAGATAAGTGCATATTTGTGTGTTGTTATGTGTTGATTAATTTCTCTAGTCTAATTGATTGTTTTGAGACTAATCATCTTAGGTCTTTTGTCTAGATCATTGCCATCATGACATCTTTATCTACATCATCATCCTTATGTTCTCATCAGCATGACACTAGCGTGACTTCATACAATTCTCTTTTGCATTCATGTATAGTTTCAAATAAAAGTTTGCATTATGAAGGAAATAGTTTTAAAGAAGATGATTTTCCCAAATCAACCTCTTTTTCAAATCAAACTTTTCAAGTTATTTGAGCTTATCTTAACAAAGAATTCTATCAAGATTATAATCGGTCTTATCGAGACTGATTCTTTTCCCACTTTTATAAAGATATACAATAATTATTCAAAACTATTTATTGTACTCGATTAGCTCAAATCGAAGAAAATATACCTTTCTTTGATTGGCTAAATGATTTTCTTCCAAAACATCAAATTTCTATTCCTAATTACAATAAATACTTGTGTGCCAGTAAACGAAAATTATGACACAATCTTCTCACAAAGGAAACAACTATTTTCATTCATCCCTCATCTTCTTCTCCAAAGCAAAAAATTCAAAATACTTGTGACAGATCTCCTTCAAAAGAAGTACTTTGCATGGATGAACTGTCGTGCAGTGTTCAACCTAAAAGCTCAAATTCTAAATCTAGCTTATCAAATAATTCAAACCTTTCTCAAACCACTGAAGATGATTTCAATAAAACCCAGTTAGGAGAAAATTCAAGCGATTACTCGTTAGAAATACCCAAAGTCAAAGAAATTCCTCAACCCAACTGTCCACCTTTATTCAATCCTTTTAGTATACCCATTAAAGAAACTCCTTCAATTCCCACAGAAAATTTAGGAAACAACAATCAAAAAGAAATCGGATTATCTCCAAAAAGTTTCCATGATTCTGATAAATTCGAAAACCACGCGTTATCAAAATAAACTGTTTGTCTATATGAATCATCCTGTAACAATCAGCCTAAGAATTTAATTCCAAAATCCAATTCTTCGGATAAATCGAGTCTTACTCGAATTATCAAAAATAATTCCAATGAATTTCCAAAAGTAACAGCTCCAGTTATCATAAAAGAAATTTAAAACAACTGACTAGAAATTGAAAAGACAAATTCAAAACAAAAAACATCTAGAAAAATGATGTGCCTCAAATATGGCAAAATACGGCGTATGGCCAACAAAAGGAAACATTTAAAGATTAATAATCCTAAAGTTCAAAAGAAAATATCCCAAGCTACCTTCGTTCAATTAAAACACTTATACATTCCTCAAAGCATAAATACAAGAAAATCAAATTCTAACCATAAATCTTTACCAATTCTCAACCAAATTAAGTGTTAAAATTGGTATATTCATATTGCTTTAAAAATTCAAGATAATTTAAAGTTAAAACCAGTAGTTCTCCTTGAAAGTGATGCATACCAAAACTACATCAATGAGATATTAATTCCATTAATTCCAACTGAATATTATGAAGAAACCGAAAAACAACTTCCTAATATTAATAGAAATCCATTACAAATTAAATATAAATTATCTAAGGCTTATATTTGTTATAACAGACATTGTTTTCAAAATTCTTTCAAACATATAAAGAATTTTTGTTTTTGACATTCCTTTTATTATTCAAATCTATTTTTCAAACAAAAATCAAAATGATAGTCAAATCAATAATATGAAGCTTGAAGATTAAAAAGTTCAAGAAATGATACTTTTCCTTTTAATCTATAACGATTCCAAAGAAACCCTTGACAAAATTCAAACATTTGATGCCAGTTGTTCTAAATCCTTATATGTAAAGGTTACTCTATGTCCTAACAATTGTTACGTTATTACCAAAGATCAATTTCAAGAAAAACTCCTCTTTGATATCATCGAAAGGATTGAAGAATCAAAAGTCAAAAATCAATGCCTTCATGAGTTTAAAAACTTATTACTCAAAGATAAATTTATCAAATCACAAATTCAACCTTTTAGCCTAAAGCAAGTATTAAAACCCTATGAAGAACAAAATTTAAATCTTTCTAAACCCATAACAATTAAAGAATTAAAAATTCATATTGAAAACCAAAATCTCCTTGAGGAATCAAACTCAATCCTCATTTCTCAACTTCAAGAGCTTGAAAATCTTGTTTCTTCTCTTGAATACTCAAAACCTCCTAATCAATCTCCTCCATCTTCTCCTAAATTAAGTCTAGAAAATCAAAATCATGGATCATTCCTCTCAGTCACTCATCGCATTGATTTTCAAAAATCATATATAATCTTTGTCACAGATTTCAAGCTTCGTTCTATCGCTATGCTAAAGAGCGATGCCAATATAAATTGTACTCAAGAAGGTTTAATTCCTTCAAAATATTTTGAAAAAACAAAAGAGAAAATGACTAATGCGATCATATCAAAGTTTCAAATTTATTACAAGCCTTTAAATGCTTATATTCATTGCTTCAGAAATGTCTTTATCTTTGTCAAAATCTAAAACGAGTGCAATTTTTATTTTTGAAATAAATTGCAAAAACTTGGTTAATTAATAGTAAAACTTGATAAACAATTGAATAAGCATAAATAGAGTAACAAACATGAATAGAGATATGAATACTACAAAGCTTTGGAAATGAATAATGAACGGGCCAAGCTTAGTAAGTGAATAGTGACAAAATAGAATGGAAAGAAAGAAACGTGTAAAATAAGAATTGAGAATAGTGAAGGTTCTTGAATAAACTTACTGATGCTATTATTGAATTCTGAGGATTGAGTACAAAACGCAAAGGATAAGGCAAAGAGAGAAGGAAAGAGATAACGTACAATGAGAACATGCAGATGAGTTCTAAGCTCTACGCTTACAACTTTGGGCCTTTATATAGGCCCAAAAAGAAAACTTAATGGTACATAATAATTAATGCCACAGTAAGACGATAAGCATTCTGACATTTGAATAGTGAATGGATAAGGTTGTTGAGTCGACTTGAATGTTGATCTTATCTTATACAGTTGTACGTGTCGAATTGCAAAGGGTTTTCTGCATAGTGACCCCTATTGGTTGTAGAGACTTGACAACTGTTGCTTGATTTTTGGAAAGGCAGAGGCGTGACACTGGTGCTTGAGTGTTGGAATGACATGATGGCGTGTTGAAATTTCAAGGGACATTGCTGGATATAGCCCCCCAATGGCGATAGAGTCTTGAATATGCTTGAAATATGCTGTATTGCTGGCCTTAAATGCAAGTTGCTAGTAGTAGAGTTTGATACTCAGTAAAACTATACTGAGGTAGTTTCTTGAAGTAGAAGAGTTGATGCTCATTGGCTGGATAGATGTGCACATCAAGAATGATCCGTTGAATAGATTGGATGATACACCGCTCAAGGGTTTGCCAATAATTGGTGATGTATTATCCAAAATGGATACTTGAATATAACCAATGGATACGATGATGAGCACTGGACGACTGTAGAGTTGTTGTAATAGTGATCTATAGAACTTGAGTATTTGTATTTTTAAATATACATAAAAGGATTGTCTTGGATTAAAGAGTCATTGATCATAGTGGACAAACATGGCATTTTTATTGTGTTGAGGTCTTTTGAATATAGTAAAATGAAGTTCATTGTCTTGATTTTTAAAGTAAAATAGAAGGGATTCTTGAGTATGTTTGCGGGTTTTTGGAGCTTGAATGTAGGTTTGTTTAGATGTGGATGATATTTGGAATAGCGAAATTGAAGCAAAATTGCTCTGCTTGAAGGAACTTTCTAAAGCGAAAGTTAGGAAAGGAATTGTTCGCTATATGAATTTAATATTAGAATTGAAAACTGAAAATATTGCTTGTAGGCGAGCAAAAACAAGATTTTGAAATTTTCTTTTAATGATGGAATAATGAATTTGAGGTCCAATCCAAACTCTACTATGGAACCTGCCTAATTGTTTAGGACTTGGTTCAAGACACTGTTTGAGAATTCTAATTTTGTTAAGATTATTGTCTGACACATCTATCATGAATGCATATGAATTTGGCATGCGAAGACATAGGAGTGAATTGACCTTACACTTGAAATGCATGACTATTTGAGTATGCTTATGAGACCATGCAAGATGGATGTTCTTGAATTTTGGGAATAATGGTTTGCAAATCTGCAATATAATTAAGAAAACTAAAAATTAATTTTCATCCTTGAATTCATATGGGAATTTGAAGCACCGTTGAATGGGGTTAATAGTATCATTAAATGTTATGGCCTAAAAACCAGATTTTTGTTTGAAATAATTTCCTTCTTGAAGTAGAAATAGCTAACTCATTTCTTTTAAAGAGATTGAAAAATGTTTTTAGATGTTTGAAATGCTGATCCAAAAATTTTGAATAAGTGAGAGCATAATCGATGTAAAATTTTGAAAATTCAGAGTAATTATTGAGTACGTGTTGAAATTCAGAAGAAGTATTTTTGAGTTCAGATGGCTTTGCATTCCATTCGTAGTGTTCAAATGGAATTGTGAATGTATTTTTGTATCTGTCTTTCCCACCAATTTGGATTTGCTGAAAGCCAGCTTTCATATGAAAATTGGAAAATATTTTTGCACCATATAATTTTTCTAATAAATCCTTTTTGTTAGGAATTAGATATCTTATCCATCGAAGGAACATCACGTTCCTTTTCCACTTGATTATAGACACAGAAGGCTACATATCTCCAAATAGATTTGGAGAATCTAATGAGCCTTGAGTTTAACAGTATGTATATTATATTCATAGGAGCACATATTCTCAACAGCCACATCAGCAACTATATATTAAAGAATTAATATATGACAGATACACATGTGAAAAATATATAAACATGTGCAATGAGAACATGTACTCCTGGGAGCAAATAAGAAATTACCCGAGTTTAACAAAGATTGAATTTCCTTTTTATAAAATTCTTAAAGCTTTTTATTCATTTGAATGGGATGAACTTTTATTGGAATATTTATTTTATCAAAATCTTTTTCATATGGTAATTCTACCATATGTTGTCTTTTATCTCAAAAGGTATTTAGGATATCAGTACAAACATATTCTTTGATTTTTTGAATTTTTTGTATAATTTTTTTTTCTAACAACTTTTCTTTTAATACTGCTTAACTGATTCTTTTTGAAGAAAAGTTATTTGCTTTTCTTTAGCATAAATAATTTAGGGAATCGAAGCTTCTTGAAGAATTGCAATATTCCTGTTTTTCATGGGAGAAGAAACTTTGAATCTGATTTCTTTTCGAAGAATATTTGAATAGATTCTTTTGAAATTGATAGTAAATGGATATATTTAGGTAAGAAAAGGAGTTCTAGCAATAATTTATTGCTTGATATTTTTGACAAGGATAAAGATGCTTCTACAGCAATAAATATAAGCATTTAAAGGCTTGTAATAAATTTGAAACTTTGATCTAATCGTCTTAGCTATTTTTTCTTTTGTTTTTTCAAAGTATTTTGAAGGAATTAAACCTTCTTATATGCAATTCATATCAGCACTACTATTTAGCAGAGCGATAGAATGAAGTTCAAAATCTTTGACTATGATAACATCTGATTTTTGAAAATCAATACGATTAATGACTGAAAGGAATGATCCATGATTTTGATTTTCTGGACTTAATTTAGCAGAAAAAGGAGGTGTTAGGATAATTCGAGTATAAATTAAAAGTGCTGCAAGTATATGACGTCATAATACTTGAGGGTGATTTTCTCAGGGACAATGGAAAAGATTATGGTCACAAAAGGGTGGATTAAATAATTAATTTAATGATAATTACACTAAACCAAATTAAATCATTCAAAGAGAACTAGTACCCTAATTCAACTGAACATTCAACTAAGCATTCGACTAAACATTAAACTAAACACAAGCGTGCAACGTAAATTAAATGAACTTAAATGAACTAAACCTAAGCATTCAACTTAAACAAAAGCATACAAAGGAGTCTAACACATTCATCACTATTCAACTAAAATTAAGACCTAGAATTTGAAATGACTATTCAGTCACCATACCAACAACCTAAATCGAGCAACCTTATCATTCAACAACTACCAAAATCGAGGCATTAAATATCACCAACTATACATAATCAACCGCCACAATCAAAGCAATAAACCACATCACCAACTAGACATAAGCAATCAAAGCATTCAAAGGAGGCTCAGATTAAACAAACTCCATCAACGACCTTATCATCATCAATCAAATTATTAGAGCAAGCAATGATAAACCATTCAATCATCATCATCACTATCAAACTACCAAAACCTGAGACAACTAGAACCCATTTACTAACCTAGGCATACATTCGTAACCAGCCAAGCAACAGAGCCAATTTAACCCAGATTCAATCAGAAAACTACACAGCTGAAATCAATCACCATTCAACCACTTATTCAGATGAACTACACTCGTAAACAGGGGAGGGGAAAAACTTGCTAACTCAATCACCAATCAATCGAAATCAACTCCCTAGGGAAGGGGAACTTCAGATGTTTCCATCAGCATTAAAATAAGAGGAGAATAGAGACTAAACCCTGAGATTGCAACATAGAGGAGATGGAACCAAGCTTCATTAATGGTTGAGAGCACTGTTCTGCCGTAACAGCCCAGCACCAGAAACACCAACTCCAAGGCTTCGAACAGAACGAAAAATAGGGGGAGGGGAGAAGAAGAGCAAAATTCAAGTGTCCTTGCTTTGCAGCTCAGCCAATAACCACAAACAATGGTAGAAACGCCACTGTCAGGCTTAATGAAATCGAAATAGGGGAGGGGGTAAATCAACTGAAATCAACCAACTCGAGGCCAAGTTATTACAACTGCAAGCTATAATTCGTGAATATCAACTAGAAATTAACAAAACAAGACTTTAACTATATGAAATCTGAGGCGGATAATAGATCCAATATTAAAACCCTAGAACCAAAATTAAACGTAGAATCCTAATACTCAGAAAAACGCACAAAATTAAGACCTGAATTCTAACATTAAACCCTCAAAGTCCTCATCTCACTTCTGGACCCGGCTAATGGTGATTTATACTCGAGCCCTCTCGATCTTGACCCTTGAATTGTAGATGAGGTGGATGATGAAGATGTTGCAACCGGTGTGCTATGCTGACGCCCTTAGCGTGAAACCCGGTGATGGGTTAGGATGGTGAATGTACTGGCACTCGGTGGTGGTGAGAGAGATGGGTTAGAGAGAGAGAGGGGATCATGAAGATAGAGATGAAGCGGCATGGGAGGGGTCGTGTTTCTTTGGGTGGGTGCTTTGAGGTCGAGAAAGAAGAAAGAGAAAATGAGAGTTAAAAGGGGGGGGGGGTTAAGAGTCATGTGCCTCGTGCATGGCCAGGGTTTTTTTTCCGGTTTTATTTCCCCCTTTTTTTTCTTTTCTTTTTCTCTCACTTTGGGCTAAACAAAATAATGGGCTTAAGGGTTGTGTCGGGTTTGAGTAATCTGGCCCACGACTTTATTCCCAGCATTTTTCATCTTTTTTCGCATTTTTTTCACATTTATTCGATACCTACAAAACAAAATAAAACCAAATAAAAACCTAAAGATAACAATTATAACGAGCATAAATTAGGTATAAAAGTATCATAAAAATACTACATTTTTGGAACGAACAAATACCCCCACACCAAGATTTTGCTCGTCCTCGAGTAACACAAACTAAACTAACTAAAAAGAAATGAAAAATAAGTAAAAGAAAATCCTAATTCACTGTCGTAGGAATCACGGTCGCATTTAGCGTATGCAACAAGCCCTTTAAACCCCTCGGTTTTCCAAGTGGACGAGTGAGGTCTCGTGAGGGTTTTCAAGTGAAATACCCACAAAAATTATTTCAAAAATAAAGAAAAATCTTTTTGGTTTTTTCTCAAAGCTTATATGTACAAAATTAGGGAAAGATATGCACACGTTCTAATCAACTAAATCACCAATGTAACCAAGTTATTGACCTGCATACATACAGAATGTACTTCAAAGCCCTCTACCTCATAAATGACATCAGAGCACTAATTTTTCACCCCATTGTACATCAAGATTCTGAATCCATCCCAGTGCTCGTCTGCAAATGTGTCATCATCCCAAGGCTTAGATTTACCAGAATTAGACTCAATCCCACTTGACTGACATAACTACATTATTGACATATTAACATTGGAAGCAAGCTTTCCCAGTAGCAATATTGTCTTAAAGGGAAACACCCAGTAGCACATGCCTCAAAGGGTAACGACCAGTAGCGTTTGCCTCAAAGGGATACTTGTCTTTCCAAATTTTATTCCATCTCTTTTTCTTTTTCTCTGCTTTATTCATAATATTCATTCATTATTTTTCTCGAGTAATCGTATCAAAAATAAGTGGGAGAATCATTCATAAAGGCCTAAGACTTAAAGATAATGATGAAAGCATAAACAATGAATGGATTACACATCTATAATGAACAATTGGAGTTAGAATTAAAGCTTAGAATGACACACTGAGGCTGGAGACCTATCATGCACATCCTACTTATATGCAAGCTAATAGCTAAAGCACAGGGGAGCTAATTAGACATGGCACAAAACGTCACCCAAAAACAAAACCAAAATCTTTTTGGATTTTTTTTCAAAATTTTTCAAAAAAAGTATTTACACATGGGTACCCCACCCCCACACCAAAATCTCATAATGTCCTCATTGGGAGTGGAACAGAAACATAAAGACCAAAAGAAAAAGAAAACATATGCTCAAGAATAAAAACAAGACTCAAAAATAAAACAACCAATCATAGACAAAGAAAAGCAACTAACTATACAAAAAGAAACTAGAATAAAACAAAGAAAGAAGAAAGGAGAAAGAAGGAGAGAGAAGAGAAGAAATTTCTAGCAAATCAGGTCAGGTGCTAAATACACCCAATCTATCTCAAATCACAATCACCGATCATGGCTCGGTTCGTGGAGTATCAGACACTCCATATCTTCTTGGTCCGACAGCTCCAAAAATTGTTTCAAACGCTGGTCATTCACTTTGAAGGTGGCACCACTCTGAGGATCTTGAATTTCAACTGCACCATAGGGAAATACATGTGAGACAATATAAGGACCTATCCATCGGGACCTCAATTTCCCTGGAAACAGATGTAGCTTGGAGTCATACAAGAGTACTTTCATTCCCGGGGAAAATTCCTTTCTAAAAATATGTCGATCATGAAACAACTTCGCCCTCTCCTTGTACAATCAAGCACTCTCATAAGCCTCAACTCTAATCTTATCGAGCTCACTTAGTTGCAGTCGTCTTTCCTCACCTACCTCAGTTACGTCATAATTAAGCTTTTTAATGGCCCACCAGGCTTTATGCTCTATCTCCATAAGTAAATGACAAGGCTTACCATAAACTACCCTATAAGGTGACATACCTAAGGGAGTTTTGAAAGCTGTCTTATACGCCCAAAGAGCACACACTAGCTTGTCAGCTCAGTCTTTCCTATTCCTACTCATTGTTTTTTCTAAAATCTGCTTGATTTGTCGATTGAACACTTCAACTTGGCCACTGGTTTGGGGGTGGTAGGGAGTAGCAAGCCTATGAACTATGGAATACCTCTTCAGTAAGGCATCAAAAGATCTATTATTAAAATGGGTGCCTTGATCACTAATGATAGCACGGGGCATACCAAATCGAGTAAAGGTGTTCTCCTTAAGGAATTTCACAACAACTTTAGCTTCATTGGTCCTAGAAGGGATGGCCTCAACCCATTTAGAAACATAATCCACAGCTAACAAAATGCACTCATTCCCATAGGAAGATGAAAATGGTCCTATAAAATCAATACACCACACATAAAAAATTTCTATAATAATGATGGGGTTCAGCGGCATCATATCTCTCCTGCTCACTTTACCCATTTGCTGGCATCTAGGGCAACTCTTGCAGTACTCAAATGCATCCCTAAACAAAGTAGGCTAATAAAAATCATATTGAAGAACCTTGGCTGTTGTCTTTCTACCACTAAAATGCCCCCCACATGCCTGGTCATGACAAAAAGAAAGGACGCTTCTCACCTCATGGTCGGGTTATCCTAAATGAAGAATTTCATAAAGACTTGATCAAAGCAGTACTTAAGCGGATAAGGGTTATCCTAAATGAAGAATTTCATAAGGTCGAAGAATCTATCCCTGTCATTCTTAGTCCAACCCTCAGGGATCCTACCAGCAACTAAATAGTTCACAATATCAGCATACCAAGGATTAGGGTGAACATCATATAATTGCTCATCGGGGAGGCACTCAGAAACACTGGACTCACTCTCTCTAACATAGAAGATCCTAGACAAATGGTCAGCTACAAGGTTTTTAGAGCCTTTCTTATCCTTGATTTCATAGTCAAATTCTTGCAAAAGTAAAATCCATCTTACAAGTCTAGGCTTAGCATTCTTCTTAGAAAGAAGGTGCTTAATAGCAGAGTGATCAGTATAAACAATCACATGAGACCCAATCAGACAGGGTCTAAACTTTTTAAAACCAAAGATTACATCCAGAAATTCTTTTTCAGTGACAGTGTAATTTAGTTGGGCATCATTCAACGTGTGACTAGCATAGTAAATAACATGAGGTTTCTTATCAATACGTTGTCCTAACACAACCCCAATGGCATAATCAGACGCATCACACATCAATTCAAATGGTTCTCCCCAGATGGGAGGATGAAGAACAGGAGCAGAGGTTAAGGCCTTCTTAAGCTTAGAAAATGCCTCATGATACTCTTTAGAGAAATGAAATGGCACATACTTAGCTAGCAGATTGGACAAAGGCTTTGCAATCTTACTAAAGTCCTTAATGGAGTGACGATAAAAGCCAGCATGTCCAAGGAAAGACCGCACCACTTTCACACAAGTGGGAGGAGGAAGATTAATAATTAGGTCAGTCTTAGCTTTGTCTACCTCAATTCCATCTCGAGAAATAATGTGTCCTAAGACTATTCCTTTTTTAACCTTGAAGTGACATTTCTCCCAGTTCAAAGTTAAGTTTTTCTCCCTACACCTTTCCAACACCTTTCTCAGATTAGAGAAGCAATCATCAAAAGAAGATCCAAACACAGAAAAATCATCTATGCAAAATTTCCATGCACTGCTCAACAAGATATGAGAAAATAGAAATCATGCATCTTTGAAAGGTAGCAGGGGCATTGCAAAGTCAAAACAACATTCTTCTAAAGGCATACGTCCCAAATAGACATGTGAAAGTAGTCTTCTCCTGATCCTCAGGAGCAATAGAGATCTGGGTATAACCAGAATATCCATTTAAAAAGCAATAGAAGGAATGTCCAGCCAACCTTTCTATCATTTGATCCAAGAAGGGGAGGAAAAAATGGTCTTTCCAAGTGGTAGCATTCAATTTTCTATAATCTATACATACACGCCACCCAGATTGAACTCGAGTAGGGACTAACTCGTTCTTATCATTCATAATCACGGTAATATCGGTCTTCTTAGGAACAACTTGAACAGGGCTAACCCACTAACTATCAGAAATGGGATAGATAATCCCATGGTCTAACCATTTCAACACTTCCTTCTTAACTATTTCCTGCAAGGTGGGATTCAAACGCCTTTAGCAGTCATGGTAGGGCTTAGCATTGTCCTCTAAATGAATTCTGTGTTGCACAATTGAAGGACTAATACCCTTAATATCCCCTAAAGTCCATCATAAAGCTTCCTTGTTCTCTTTAAGCAAAGAAATCAGTTTGTCCTCTTGGTCCTGATCTAGATTAAAAGCAATTGTAATAGGTAAGGATTCATCGGGTCCTAGGAATATATACTTAAGAGAGTTGGGAAGAGGTTTCAATTCAAAAGCAACAGGGGAAACAAATTCAACAACAGATTCAGAAACAACAGTGAGCAAACAATAAGCAATAGAGCATAAGTCATCAAATTCAAACACATCATATTTAGGCTCCTTATCTGTAAGAAATGACTCATTCTCAGTAGCAAATACATCATCAAAGGCATCATCAAATATAGAATTCCCTACACAGTTAAGAGTAGAAAATTCCATATCATCAAATCCAGATGGCTATCTTTGCATGTTAAAGATGTTCAATTCTACAATCATGTTGCCAAAAGACAGTCTCATCATACCATTCCTACAATTAATGAGGGTATTAGTAGTGGCCAAGAAGGGACGCCCTAGAATCACAGGGACTTAATTAGCTAAATTACACACCTTCTCAGTTTCAATCACAACAAAGTCCACTGGGTAAATAAATTCACCAACTCTAATCAACACATCCTCGACTACCCCCCCGAAGCACCCTAGTCAATCTATCAGCCAATTGAATGACCATCTTGATAGGTTTCAGCTCACCTAACTCTAGCCTCTCATACTCTGTAAAGGGTATCAAGTTGACACTAGCCCCTAAGTCAAGCAATGCTCTGTGAATGAGTTGATCCCCTATGACTATAGACACAGTAGGACAACCGGTGTCCTTACATTTCACTGGGATATGAGAAAGGATAGAATTAGCACCAGAGGTCAAGAAAGCCTTCTTAGGTACACCAGTTGCTCTCTTGGTCATACATAGATCCTTTAAAAATCTAGCATATGGAGGCATCTGCTGAATAGCATCGAGCAAGGAAATGTTGATCTTTACTTGAGAGAAGGTCTCTCTCATCTTCTCAATATGATCTTCATCTTTCTTTTTAATCCGATGGGGAAAAGGAGGTAAAGGCATATGGATTTTCTCAGAACAAGAAGGGGAAGAAGAATCCTTAGAAGGTGAAGAATCTGCCGAGTTAGAGGAGTCTCTCTCTTTAAGCTCCTCTTTTTTAGAAGGTGACTCAAGAAGGGAAGGACTATCTGAAGCATTGGGGACACCGTCTGTAGCATCCCTAGACTAACTGGAACTAGTCTCTGGAGGAGAAGAGGAAGAAGAATTTTGGAAGAATTGGTGAGGATACCTGCAAGGTTCATTAGGATTTCTCACTTGGTTATCAACCTCTCGACCAGAACGGAGAGATATAACCGCATTCACTTTCAAGCTCACTAGGGTTACCAGAAGATGGAGAGGCGTGACCCTTAGGGTTACCTCTGGTTGACTCGGGAAAGCACCTAGTTCCCTAGAAGATGATGCTAACTGGGAAAACTACTCGATCATCATTCTCATTATTCTTTCCATGTTAGCATTAATCATTCTCCCCACATTGTTATTGATTCTCCTCTCCAATTTGTCAATATTGGTATAACCAGGAGGAGGTTGAACTTGAGCTATGGGAGGTGGAGGTCTAGGTGCATTAGGTACACCTGTAAAAGCCGGTCTTTGAAAGGAGTTTGAAGGATGGGAGATGGGTTGGGAGATGTTTCTAGGAAACATCCCAGGTTGAGAATTAGGAACCATTGCATTGGGTCCACTATTCCATGAAAAGTTAGAGTGATTCCTCCACCCTGTGTTGTAATAAGGGGAGAAGGGGTTATTCTTAGGTCTATAGAAGGCCATACTCGCTTACTCTTGCTCAGTTGCTAACTGATGAGCAAAACAATGACAAAAACTCAAAGAATGATCTAGGGTCTGACAATGTGAACAAGACATTATAGAGATCTAAGATAGCTAGGACATTTGGGAAGATAATCCCTTCAACATGTTCTCTAAAATAGCAATCTTAGACTCTAAGTAACTTACATCAGTAACGGAATGCAACACACCCCTTGCAAACTAAGAACTCAGGCTGTCATCACGAGCAATTTCCCACTGCATGGTTTTCTTGGCCAAGTCTTCTAAAAACTCCCAAGTAGCTATGGGGTTCTTAGAAGGAAAGCCACCCTGACACATGGACTCTACCATGGTCCTAGTCTATTGGTCAAGTCTTTTGTATACAATCTGGCATACATGTGCTTGGTCTAAACCATGATGGGGACATTGGGCCAACAAAGTTTTTAACGTATCAAAATATTTCCAAAATGATTCCCTATCAAGTTGCACAAATTGATTGATTTCATTCTTCAGCTTATTAGTCTTGGCATTAGGGAAATATTTTCTGAAGAGCAATCTGACAAAATCATTCCAAGAAGTAACAGAATTAGTAGCCAAGCCATAAATCCAATGTTTAGCAGAATCTTTCAAAGCAAAAGGAATCAATTTCACTTGCACAACATCAATGGAAATATTAGGGAAATGCATCATAGAACAAGCTTCTTCGAATTCCCTCAAAAACAAATAAGCATCCTCTTAACCTGTGAATTTAGGGAGCATTTGAGTATAATGAGGTTTTAATTCGAAGGTCACATTTGGTGCAAGATTAGGCATAACAAAACATGATGGCAAAGTAGTCCTAGGAGGATAGAAAATATAACTCAAAGTCCTTTCTTGCACCATTTCTTCTAACTCAAGCTTAGGTTCAGGTTCAGGTTCTAAGTCAAGGTCAGACTCACTCCCAACGAGTCTTTGATTTTCAGGGTCTCTAACACAACTAGTCATATAAACCCCACACCCTCATCAAAAAGTCTTATTTTTAGTCTTTTCTTTTTCTATATTTTTTTGGATTTTTGAACTTTTTCTAATTTTTTTTCTTTTTTTTTCTTTTTTCAAACATAAAATCAAAACAAAATGTTACTCAACCCTAAAGACGATTTACAAACAAAAGGTAACCAAATCAAAAAGTTAATCAATATCCAAAACAAAAATAAAACAAATCCTAACAAAAACCAAATTTTAAAACTACAAAATAAAGCAACTAAAGCCATAATTCAATTCTAAGTAGCTCGTTTTTAGAGTTCCTCAATCAATTTTTTTTTTTTGGAGTTTCAAGTTTTTTCAAATTTTTATGAATTTTTGGATTTTTTCAAGAAATGAACTAAATAAATCACAACTAATGATAAATAAACAAAGTAAGCCAAAATATAAGCAACTAATTAATAAGAACGTAACTAAAAACGAAAACTACTCAAACTAAAGGAAAATAGAAACTTGCCATATTGTTTTTGAAGTTTTTAACGTTTTTAATTTTTAGTGGTTTTCAGGTTTTTCTTATTTTTTTTTGGATTTTAGGCTTTTCTATTTTTTTTTATTTTTGGATTTTTCAAGAAATGACTAAGTGAACTAACAATCGATACCAAAATAAAGAAAGTAAAATGAGATCTCTGTAACCGAATAATAAAGTCACGAAATGAGCAAAACAAATCACAACTTATAATGAAATAAACAACTTATAAACAAATCACAACTAATAATGAAATAAACAAAACAAAGCACCGAATAAAAAAAGAGCTAAGAAAATAAAAATATGACCTAATCTCATGCTGTCGTCCTCAGCAACGGCGCCAAAAACTTGTTAGGATAGTTCGAGTATGAATTAAAAGTGCTGCAATTATACGACTAACGTCGTAGTACTTGAGGGTAGTTTCCTCAGGGACAATGGAAAAGATTATGGTCACAAAAGGGTGGATTAACTAATTAATCTAATGTTCACTACACTAAGCCAAATTAAATTATTCAAAGAGAACTAGTACCCTAATTCAACTGAACATTCAACTAAGCATTCGACTAAACATTCAACTAAACATAAGCGTGCAACGTAAATTAAATGAACTTAAATGTACTAAACCTAAGCATTCAACTTAAACAAAAGCATACAAAGGAGTCTAATACATTCATCACCATTCAACTAAAATTAAGACCTAGAATTTGAAATGACTATTCAGTCACCATACCAACAACCTAAATCGAGCAACCTTATCATTCAACAACTACCAAAATCGAGGCATTAAATATCACCAACTATACATAATCAACCGCCACAATCAAAACAATCAACCATATCGCCAACTAGACATAAGCAATCAAAGCATTCAATGGAGGCTCAGATTAAACAAACTCCATCAACGACCTTATCATCATCAATCAAATTATTAGAGCAAGCAATGATAAACCATTCAATCATCATCATCACCATCAAACTACCAAAACCTGAGACAACCAGAACCCATTTACTAACCTAGGCATACATTCGTAACCAGTCAAGCAACAGAGCCAATTTAACCCAGATTCAATCAGAAAACTACACAGCTAAAATCAATCACCATTCAACCACCTATTCAGATGAACTACACTCGTAAACAGGGGAGGGGAAAAACTTGCTAACTCAATCACCAATCAATCGAAATCAACTCACTAGGGAAGGGGAACTTCGGATATTTCCATCAGCATTAAAACAAGAGGAGAATAGAGATCAAACCCTAAGATTGCAACATAGAGGAGATGGAACCAAGCTTCATTAATAGTGGAGAGCACTGTTCAATCGAAGCAGCCCAGCACCAGAAATGCCAACTCTGAGGCTTTGAATAGAATGAAAAATAGGAGGAGAGAAGAAGAGCAGAATTCAAGCGTCCTTGCTTTGCAGCTCAGCCAATAACCGCAAACAATGGCAGAAACACCATTGTCAGGCTCAATGAAACCGAAACAGGGGAGGGGGTAAATCGACTGAAATCAACCAACTCGAGGCCAAATTATTACAATTGCAAGCTGTAATTCGTGAATATCAACTAGAAATTAACAAAACAGGACTTTAATTACATGAAATTTGAGGCTGATAATAGATCTGACATTAAAACCCTAGAACCGAAATTAAACGTAGAATCCTAATCCTCAGGAAAATGCACGAAATTAAGACCTGAAATCTAACATTAAACCCTAAAAGTCCTCACCTCACTTCTGGAGTCGGCTAATGGTGATTTATACTCGAGCCCTCTCGATCTCGACCCTTGAATCGCAGATTAGGTGGACGATGAAGATGTCGCAACCGGTGTGCTATGCTGACGCCCTTAGCGTGAAATCCGGTGATGGGTTAGGATGGTGGATATGCTGGCACTCGGTGGTGGTGAGAGAGAGAGAGAGAGAGAGAGGATGATGAAGATGGAGATGAAGCACCAAGGGAGGGGTTGGGTTTCTCTGGGTTTTTGGGTGCTTTGAAGTCGAGAAAGAAGAAAGTGAAAATGAGAGTTAAAAGGGGGGTTAAGAGTCACGTGCCTCGCGCATGGCCAAGGTTTTTTTTTTCGATTTGATTTTCCCCTTTTTTTTCTTTTCTTTTTCTCTCACTTTGGGCTAAACAAAATAATGGGCTTAAGGATTGGGTCGGGTTTGAGTAATCAGGCCCACTGCTTTATTCCTGGCATTTTTTTTTATCTTTTTTCGCATTTTTTCCACATTTATTCGATGCCTACACAATAAAATAAAATAAAATAATAACTTAAAAATAACAATTATAACGAGCACAAATCAGGTATAAAAATATCGTAAAAATAACACATTTTTGGCGCGAACAAGAGGTTTTGAAGGTCCAAGAGAAGAAACTTAATTTTCAAGTCCTTGGATTTGAGAGATGAGGATTAAATTTGATTCCTTAGGAGGATTTTGTGTTTTAATATAATTTCTTAATTTTTTAACTTTGTCTTTAAGTTGATTTAGTCCTTGTGCTTCAAAGGTTTTGAGTATTTATTGTAGGCTAAAGGGTTGTACTTTTGATTTAATAGCTTTATCTTTGAGTAATAAGCCTTTAAGCTTTTGAAGGCATTGAATTTTGATTCTTGATGTCTTAATGTTTTCGCGGATATTGAAGAGAATTTCTTCTTGAAATTGATCTTTAGGAATAGCATTACAATTGTTAGGACAAAGAGTAACGTTATCATCTGAAGATATAGAACGACTGGAATTAAACGTTTGAATTTCGTAAAGGGCTTCCTTAGAATCGTCATAGATTAAAAGGAAAAGCATTATTTCTTGAAGTTTTTTATCTTCAAGCTTAATATTACTGGTTTGACTATTATTCTGATTTATGTTTGAAAGATATATTTGAGTAATAAAAGGAATGATAGAATATCTTTTCGCTTTGTATGTTTGGATGAATTTTGAAAACAATATTCTTTACTACAAATATTAGATAATTTGTATTTGACTTGTAATGAATTTCTATTAGTATAAGGAAGTTGTTTTTTGGTTTCTTCATAATATTGAGTTGGAAATAATGGAATTAATAACTCTTTGATACAGTTCTGGTACGCATCTCTTTCAAGGATATTGTTTTTAACTTTTAATTATCATGAATTTTTAAAGCAATATGAATATACCAATTTTTTAAATTAATTTGGTTGAGAATTGATAAAGATTTGTAGTTAGAATTTGATTTTCTTGTATTTATGCTTTGAGGAATAAATAAGTGTTTTAATTGAACGAGGGTAACTTTGGATATTTTCTTTTGATCTTTAGGATTGTTTATCTCTAACTTTTTCCTTTTATTGGACATATGACATGTTTTGCCATATTTAAAGCGTATCATTTTTCTAGATATTTTTTGTTTTGAATTTATCTTTTTGGGTTGTGAAACAGTTGGTTTTAAATTTCTTTTTATGATAATTGAAGCTTTTTTTGGGTTGTGATACGTATTATTATTGTTGTTGTTGTTGGTAGTATTAGTAGTATTGTATTTTTTTTATTTTTTATTTTTTATTATTTTAATTATTAGTTTTATTAGTGACTAGTTGGGTTTTCTCACCGAGTGGATTTCTAGTCTTGTTAACTAATTTTATTGTTATTTCTAGATAGCGTCTCTTAGCTTTTTAATTTTAGTACTTTGTTCTTTTCCAACTTGTTGGGCCCATCCAGTGATTATTTTGGGGTGTTCTTATTCATTTATTCCCTTGTTAATCTCAAGTGCAACCTTTATTATTATTATTATTATTATTATTATTATTATTATTATTATTATTATTATTATTA
>JACYFF010031956.1:43117480-43149238 GCA_017589665.1 Selenicereus undatus | reverse complement strand
TTGTTGTTGTTGTTGTTGTTGTTGTTGTTGTTGTTGTTGTTGTTGTTATTATTATTATTATTATTATTATTATTATTATTATTATTATTGCATTGCTGAGGGTGGGTGTTGGTAGCTTGAGCTAGTGGTGAGCAATGTAGTAGGTTCAGCCAGTCCTCCGAGGGGAAATGGGGTTAGGAGGGGTGTAGGGTTTCGAAAAGTGCGTCTAGCATATTGGAATATTGGGTCTCTTACGGTTAAGTCGATAGAATTATTTAAGTCTTTGCATGGACGTATGATTAATATAACTTGTGTTTAAGAGACTAAGTGGGTGGGGGCTAAAGCCAGAGAAGTTGATGGATATAAGTTGTGGTATTTGAGGTCATACAAGCCTAGGAATGGAGTTGGCATTTTGGTTGATAAGGAGTTGGTTGACTTCGTTGTTGAAGTGAGGCGTAAGGGTGATCGAATTATGGCCATTAAGGTACGGGTGGGATCAGAAATCCTTAATGTGGTTAGTGTTTATACACCTCAAATAGGTTTGTCGGACGATATCAAGAAGCAATTTTGGGAGGATTTGGATTCGATCATCTAGAATGTACCTCGGAGCAAAAAGCTTTTCATAGGAGGAGACTTTAATGGCCATATTGGCGAAGGCCCAGACGGGGTATGATCCGGCTCACGGAGGTTTCAGTTATAAGGAGAGAAACAATGGAGGAGTTGCTGTTTTAGACTTTGCCGTTGCCTATGAGTTGTTGGTAGTAAACTCTTATTTTAAGAAGAAGGAGGACCACTTGGTAACCTTTAAGAGTGGTTCCATAAAGACTCAAATTGATTACTTGCTAATTAGGGCAGATAATCGGAGGTTATGTAAGAATTGTGAGGTGATACCTAGTGAGTATTTAGGTCCTCAGAATAGGTTGTTAATGTTAGATGTGGAGTTCAAATGTTCAAAGTGGAAGAACATGACTGTTGGGGACCCTAGAGTTAAGTGGTGGAATCTTACTAAGGAGAACGCTATGAAATTATCAGAGAGGATTACTGAAGAAGGAGCTTGGAGGCAGGTAGAGGATGCAGAAACAATGTGAGAAGAAATGACAGAATGTATTCGAAGGTCTGCTAAGGAAATCCTAGGGACATCTGGGAAAGGTGGTAACAAAATGAAGGGAGCTTGGTGGTGGAACGAGGAGGTAAAGGAGAAAGTCAAGGAGAAAAAAGAGGCATACGCTGCTTTCATGAACAGTGAAATAGAGGAAGAGAAAGAGATTAGTATAGTTAGATATAAAGCAACAAAAAAGGTAGCGAAGAAAGCTGTTGCTGTAGCTAAGAGCATGGCTTCTAATAGGTTATATCAAAAACTGGAGACCAAGAAAGGTGAGAAGGAAGTCTTTAAACTAGCGAGGGCTAGGGAAAGAAGAATAAGGGATTTGGGTGTAGTAAGGTGCATCAAAGATGAAAATGGCTAGGTACTATATGAGGATGCAGAAATCAAGGAGAGATGGCAAAAATAATTTTCCAAACTCTTCAATGGTGAAGTGATGGAAGATTTTCGAAGTAGGGAAAGTGAGAGTAGTGAAAGATGTCTTGAGCCTTGTTGGTGTGGACCTATTAGCAAGGATGAGATTAAAGAGTCCCTAAAGAAGATCAACAATAGGAAAGTAGAGGGACTAGACCAGATACCGGTGAAAGTGTGGAGGTGCTTGGGTGAAGCGGGATTAAAGTGGTTAAGAGGGCTTTTCAATGTTATTTTTAGGACCGCTAAGATGCCCAGAGAATGGAGGTTTAGTTCAGTCATCCCATTGTACAAGAACAAAGGGGATATTCAGGATTCTAATAATTATAGAGGTATAAAGTTGCTCAGTCACACTATGAAGTAGTGAGAGAGGGTGATTAAGAGAAGGTTACGGAAAGATATTTTGATATCAGAGAACCAATTTGATTTTATGCCTGGAAGGTCGACCATAAAGGTGATTTACCTCCTTAGAAGGCTCACGAGATTGCATAGAGACAGAAAGGTAGATCTTCATATGGTGTTCATTGACCTAGAAAAAGCTCATGATAAAGTTCCGCGTGAATTGTTATGGAGATGCTTGGAAAAGAAAGGAGTATCACCTGGGTATATTCGAGTAATTAAGGATATGTATGAGGGAGATAGGACGAGTGTTAGGATGTTAGGAGGGGCTACCAGTGACTTCTCCGTTGGTATGAGTCTGCATCAGGGTTCCGCATTAAGCCATTTTCTTTTCACTCTAGTTATGGATGAACTTACAAAAGGAATTCAAGATAAGGTGCCATGGTGTATGTTATTCACAGATGACATTATTCTTATTGATGAGACCAGAGAGAGAGTGAATGACAAGTTGAAGCGATGGAGACACACACTGGAGTTTAAAGGCTTTAGAGTTAGTAGATTGAAAACTGAATACCTACATTATTGTTTCAGTGGAAGGGAAGATGTAGGGGGAGAAGTCACCATTGATGAGATGACGATATCCAAGGTCGAGAAGTTTAAATATTTAGGCTCGATCATTCAACAAAATGAGGATATTGACGAAGATATTAATCAACGCATAAAAGTGAGTTGGCAAAAATGGAAGTGTGCTTCAGGTGTGCTATGTGATAAGAGGATGCCTGTAAGATTAAAAGGCAAAGTGTATCGTATGGTAGTTAGACCTGCTGTACTGTACGGGTCGAAGTGTTGACCTATAAAAAAAGACACAGGTTCAAAGGTTGATGGTAGTAGAGATGAGGATGATTAGGTGGATGTGTGGTTATACGAGAATTGATAGAATTAGAAATGGAGTAATCAAAGACGTAGTTAAAGTGGCTCCCATCGAAGATAAGATGAGAGAAACAAGACCCAGATGGTTTGGCCATGTGAAAAGAAGGAGTGTTGAAGCTCCAGTGAAGAGATGTGAGAGGATTCACATCCCCGAAGGTAAAAGAGGGAGGGGACAACCTAAGAAGAGTTTGGACGAGGAGATTAAAGAGGGCTTGAAAGTTGTTGGTTTGACGGAGGATATGGCTCAGGATAGGAGATTATGGCGGGATGGTATTAGGATCTTAGATCACAGAGAGTTGGCCACCTAATTTGGTTGATGTTTTTCGGTTGTAGTAGGGTAGTTTTGGCCATGGTTTTTAGTGTCGTGTTTGTATGCAAATAGTACATATATTTGGGAAGAGACATTGTTTGTCTACCTGTGTTTGTTAAGGTATAGTACATTCCTCTGCTATGTTGTACTTATGTTTATGTAGTTACTGTCACTTGATTTATTAATATTTCTTAGTTCATTTCCTGATGCATACCCCTAGTTTCTTTCAGTACATGTTTTCACGAAATCTTATTTTGTGGGTCTCTTGGAATCAGCCTTTCTACCGGCAGAGATGCCGATGGAGGTAAGGTTGCCTACATCTGGATCTCTCCAGACCCCGTAAAAGTAGGACCCACACTGGGAGGTGTTGTTGTTGTTGTTGTGATAATTGAAGGTTTTACGTTTAGAAATCTTTTAGAATTATTTTTGATAATTTGAACAAAATTTGATTTATAAGAAGAACTAGATTTGGGATATGGACTCTTAGGTTGATTGTGATAGGATGATTCATAAATAGAAACAGTTTGTTTTGGTGAGGTGAGTTCCTCTAATTTATGGAAACTTTTTGGAGATAACTCGCTTTCTTTTCTATTGTTATCTTGTGAATTTTCTGAAGGAATTGAAGGAGTTTCTTTAATGGGTACATTAAATGGGTTGAATAAAAGAGGAGAATTGTTAGAGAAATTTCTTCAACTTTGATGGATTTTAATGAACAATTGTTAGAATTTTCTTCTAACTGGGTTTTATTGAAATTATCTTCAGTAGTTTGAGAAAGATTTGAATTATCTAATAAGCTAGATTTAGCATATGAGCTTTTAGGTTGAATACTGCAAGATGGTTTGTCTGTGCAAAATGTTTCTTTTGAAGAAGAAGTTTCACAAGTATTTTGAATTTCTTGCTTTGGAAAGGAAGACGAGGATTGAGTGGAAACAGTGGTTTCCTTTGTAAGAAGATTGTGCCATAATTTTCGTTTAGTGACACACAAGTATTTATTGTAATTAGGAACAGAAATTTGACGTTTTGGAAAAAAACCATTTAGCCAATCAAAGAAAGGTATATTTTCTTTGATTTAACTAATTGAGTATAATAAATAGTTTTGAATAGTTGTTGCATATCTTTTGAAAAATATGAAAAGATCCAATCTCGGTAAGATCGATTATGATCTTAATAAAATTCTTTATTGAGATAAACTCTATTAACTTAAAAAGCTTGAGTAGTAAAACATGTTGATTTTGGAAAATCATTTTGCTTTAAACAACTTTCTTTTGAATGCAAACTTTCATTAGGAATCATGCATGAATGTAAACGAGAATTATATGATGATGATGTCATGCTGAGGAAATGATAAAGATAAGGATGTCATGAAGATAATGATGATCTAGACAAAAGACCTAAGATTATTAGGCTTAGGATAATCAACTAAGCTAAAGAAATTAATCAACACATAACAACACACAAATATGCACTTATATAAGACAGAATACCACTAGGCACTCATCTATACACTGTGGGACCACACTGGGACCACTGTTACTCCAACCCCTTTACTATTGGGACCACCAATCACCAGGCTGACCAACGGACTTACTAGAGGTGCCCTAAGGACTCACATATGACTAGACCTGTCAGTTCGGGTGAGCAGCTTAAATACGTGTCCGTGTGTATTTGGGTTCGGGTAAAATACGGGTCGGGTGTATTTCGGGTTCGGGTAAAATACGGGTCGGGTGTATTTCGGTTTTATGAGTTTCGGATCAACCCAACGGGTTTAGAGCGCCTTTTCCGTGAGTTATTTTTCTTTTTTTAAAATCAAAAATTCTGCATATTTATTACTCAAAATTGTCATTATTTAATGAAAATGCACAATAATTGTAATTTCTCAAAAGAATATTAAAATATTCAAACATTTTATTATAATATATGAACATCTTGTAAGAGCGGGTGAAGAATTAAGCCCCAATTGATTTTGGGTAGATCGACCCATACATTGAAAGAAGGTTAATAGTGGATCAAACATTTATTGGGCAGCCCGTCTAGAGCATTTTAATGGGTTGTAGCAGTTTCACCGCTAATAATCTATTTAATAATTTAATATTTTTATTAACTAACCTACCAATGTCCAATCAGGTAAAACTTTATTAATGGAATGACCCCAATACGAATGCGGCTAGTCATTTTTTTACCTTTAGTATCATAGTTCAAGATTAGTCAGAACGAAAACCAAATAAAATTAAATAAGAGAAGTACAAGATATTATCTTGCAATTATAACATCAAAAATTTAAATCATTACAAATTAATTAATTTAAAAAAAAATAGACAGATTTGTTTAACTAACTATATAATGGTATGACTTTTGCATCTTTAATGCTTGTGTTCTTTTAAATTAACTTTTAAAAAAAGATTAGATAGTTATTCAATGCAATTTTATACCTATTTTCAACGTTTTTTCTTTTAAAATTTGTGTACGGTTTTATTTTCAGATAATGGAAAAGAAAAAATAAGGTTATTATTGTTTAATTTGTGAATAGATGCAATAGTTATATAATATATCTTTTCAAAATACACAATAAAAATGACTAACCATTATTGTTAAAAGAGATAAATTAGAGAAAAATAAAAAACTAAGGATATAATGTTCGTGTCAAGCGGGCGGGTTCGGGTTCGGGTTCGGGTCAGGTTTGACCTGCTAATTTACGGGTTTTTCGTGTTCGGTTTATTTCGAATTCGGGTCGAGAAAATCGTGTTCAAAACCCAAAATTTTCAGGCGAGTTCAGGTCGGGTTTTCGGGTCGGTTCAATTTTTGATAGGTCTACATATGACTGACCAACACAGCTTCCAAGCCAGTTGTCCGACTTAATTCCGTCTTTAATAAGGATATTTATATGTCACTAAGGCTTAACTAACCTTCTTTAGGCCAATTGGTTAGTCCTTCCACTAATTATAAGGATTTTAGCCTAGATGCATGATGGTAAGTTTAAACAAAAATAAAATAGGAGATGCACGACACCTTACAAGACACTTGACTAATTTTAGTTAACTTGATTAACACTTAGTTAATGTTGACTAAACACTTGGGTATTTTGACTAAACACTTGATTAGACACTTAACTAATTTGACTAAACACATGGATATTTGGGTAACTTGATTGAACGCTTGGCTCTGATACCAGTTGGGGACAGGATCGAGTGCAATTTTTATTTTTGAAATAAATTGTAAAAACTTGGTTAATTAATAGTAAAACTTGATAAACAATTGCATAAGCATAAACAGAGTAACAAACATGAATAGAGATATGAATACTACAAAGCTTTGGAAATGAATTATGAATGGGCCGAGCTTAGTAAATGAATAGTGACGAAATATAATGGAAAGAAAGAAACGTGTAAAATAAGAATTGAGAATAGTGAAGGTCATTGAATAAACTTACTGATGCTATTACTGAATTATGAGGATTGAGTATAGAACTCAAAGGATAAGGTAAAGAGAGAAGGAAAGAGATAATGTACAATGAGAACAAGCAGATGAGTTCTAAGCTCTACGCTTATAACTTTTGGAGCCTTTATATAGGCCCAAAAAGAAAACTAAACAGTCCATAATAATTAATGCTATAGTAGGACGATAAGCATTCTGACATTTGAATAGTGAATGGACAAGGTTGTTGAGTCATCTTGAATGTTGATCTTATCTTGAACAGTTGTACGTGGATAATTTTGAATGATTGATGTCTGACAGGCTTATTAAAACTTGACAGCTACGTCTTGATTTTTATTGTTGCGTGCTTGTGTGTCGAAATACGAGTTAAAAATAAATATCAAGAAGCAGCTGTCAACTTTTTACAAGTTTTTCAGACGTCAACCATTCAAAATTGTCCGCGTACAACTGTTCGAGATAAGATCAACATTCAAGATCGAACATTATACAGAAAAGCCCCTTGAAATTCGACACGCAAACACGTAAAAACAAATATTAAGATGTAGCTGCCAACTTTTTACAAGTTTGTCAGACATCAACCATTCAAAATTGTCCGCGTACAACTATTCAAGGTAAGATCAGTATTCAAGATGACTCGACAATCTTATCCATTTACTATTTAAATGTCAGAAATATTATCATCTTACTATAGCATTTAATATTTTGTAGTGTTCATTTACTTTTTGAGCCTATATAAAGGTTTCAACATTGTAAGCAGAGCTTAGAACTCAGAACTCATATGCCTTTTTCTCTTGTACATTACCCTTCTCTCTCCTTGTCCTCTTTCCTGCATCATTGTAATCAATTCGCCACATTCAATCAATAGCAGTAACTTCATTCAAAACCTTTTTGCAAATTCTTACTTTACGCGTGTTTTAATTCATTGCTTCTTCCATCACTATTCATTACTGCTTAGGCCCATTCATATTAAACTTTCAAGCCTTACATCTGTTACTCTACTCAATTAATTACTCCATTCATCCGTTACTTTGTTTAAACTTTGCACTATTCCTATCTGATTACTCTATTTATTCTTTTGTTTTGATCAATTATTAATCAATTTTACTGTTAATTAATCACGTTTTGCAATTTATTTCAAAAATAAAAATTGCACTCGGTCCTGTCACCAACTGGTATTAGAGCCAAGTGTTCATTCAAGTTCCCCAAATATCTACCCAAGTGTTCAGTCAAGTCAAGTTAACTAAGTATTAACCATGTGTTAATCAAGTTAACTAAAATTAGTCACGTGTCTTATGATGTATTGTGCATCTCCTATTTTATTTTTAAAAAACTTACGCCTCTAGTAAGTCCGTTTGTTGGCCTGGTGATTGGTAGTCCTGACAGTAAAGGGGTTGGAGCGACGGTAGACCTGGTGTGGTCCCGCAGTCGATGGCTGGGTGCCTACCGGTATTCTGTCTGAGAGAAGTGCATATTTGTGTGTTGTTATGTGTTGATTAATTTCTCTAGTCTAATTGATTGTCCTGAGACTAACCATCTTAGGTCTTTTGTCTATATCATTGCCATTATGACATCTTCATCTACATTATCATCCTTATCTTCGCATCAACATGACACTAGCATGACACCATACAATTCTCTTTTGCATTCACATATAGTTTCAAATGAAAGTTTGCATTCAAAAGGAAATAGTTTCAACAAAATGATTTTCCTAAATCAACCTCTTTTGTAAATCAAACTTTTTAAGTTAATGGAGTTTATCTCAATAAAGAACTCTATCAAGATTATAATCGGTCTTACCGAGACTGGTTCTTTTCATATTTTTCCAAAGACATGCAACAGGTATTCAAAACTATTTATTATACTCCACTAGCTAAAATCGAAGAAAATATACCTTTCTTTGATTGGCTAAATGATTTTCTTCCAAAACATCACATTTCTATTCCTAATTACAATAAATACTTGTGTGCCAGTAAACGAAAATTATGGCACAATCTTCACACAAAGGAAACAACTGTTTCCATTCATCCCTCATCTTCTTCTCCAAAGCAAAAATTCAAAATACTTGTGAATGATCTCCTTCAATAGAAGTACTTTGCACAGATGAACTGTCGTGCAATATTCAACTTGAAAGCTCAAATTCTAAATCTAGCTTATCAGATAATTCAAACCTTTCTCAACCCACTGAAGCCAATTTCAATAAAACCCAGTTAGAAGAAAATTCTAACAACTGTTCATTAAAATCCATCAAAGTTGAAGAAATTCCTCCAACCAATTCTCCTCTTTTATTCAGCCCATTTAATGTACCGATTAAAAAAACTCCTTTAATTCCTTTAGAAAATTTAAGAGACAACAATAGAAAAGAAAGCGAATTATTTCCAAAAAAGTTTTCAAAAATTAGATGAACCCACCTCACTAAAACAACCTATTTATATTTATGAATCATCTTATCACAATCAACCTAAGAGTCGATAACCAAAGTCTAATTTTTCAGATAAAACAAGTCTTATTCAAATTATCAATAATAAAAAATTTCCAAAAGCAAAAGCTCCAATTACTGTAAAAGAAAATTTAAACCCAACTGTTTCACAACCCAAAATGATAATGACGCGCCTTAAATATAGCAAAATAGGCCATTTGGCCAATAAGAGGAAAAAATTAGAAGTTAACACTCATGAATTTTGAAAGAAAAGATTCAAAGTTACTTCTAATAAACCAGATTACTGTTCCAAAAATCAAGAGAGCTTAAATCAAAGAAAATCAAATTCTAAATCCTTGCCAACCACCTGTCATATTAACTGTAAAAATATTTCTATTCAAAATTCTTTAAAAGCAATAACTCTCATTGGTTGTGATGCGTACCAAACTTGCATCAAGGAGATATCAATTCCATTAATTCCATCTCAATATTACAAAGAAACCAAAAAACAACTTCCTAATATTAATAAAAATCCATTTCAAAGTAAATACAAATTATCTAAAGCTAATATTTGTAATAAAGAATATTGTTTTGAAAATTCATTCAAACATATAAAGAAAAAGGATATTGTTGGTATCCCTTTTATTACTCAAATTTATCTTTAAGACGTAAAACAAAAGGATATTCAAATCAATAATACAAAGCCTGAAGATAAAACTAAAACCTTCAAGAGATAATGCTTTTCCTTCTAATTTATTATAATCTTGAAAAAGCCCTTTATAAAATTCAAAAAACTGATTCTAAGACCTCTGGTAAAGATGTTACTCTTTGTAACGTTATTACATAAGATTGATCTCAAGAACCCCTATTCAATATCCACAAGAGGATTGAGAAATCAGAAATCAAAACCCAATACCTCCACAAGTTTAGAAATTCATTACTCAAAGATAAAGTTATTAAATCAAGAGTACAATCTTTTAGCCTAAAACAAATACTCAAAACCTTTGAAGGACAAGGATTAAATCAACTTAAAACCAAAGTTAAAAAATTAAGAAATTATATTAAAACACATAATCTTCCTAAAGAATCAAAATTAATCCTCATTTCTCAAATCCAAGGATATGAAAATCAAGTTTCTTCTCTTAGACCTTCAAAAGCTCCTAATCAACTTCCTCGATCTCCTACTAAATTAAGTCCAAAAAATCAAAATTATAAAGCAATTTGATTCCTTGGGAAGATTCTGTGTTTTAATATAATTTCTTAATTTTTATCTTCAGCTTTGAGTTGATTTAATCCTAGTCCTTCAAAGGTTTTGAGTATTTGTTTTAGGCTAAAAGGTTGTACTCTTGATTTAATAACTTTATCTTTGAATAATAAATCTTTAACTTGTTGGACGTATTGAGTTTTGATTTCTAGTTCATCGATCCTCTTGATGATATCGATGAGGAGTTCTTCTTGAGATTGACTTTTTGTAGTAACATTACAATTGTTAGGACAAAGAGTAACGTTTTCATTTGAGGATTTAGAATGACTAGAATCAAATGTTTGAATTTTATAAAGGGCTTCTTTGGAATCATCATGGATTAAAAGGAAAAGTATTGTTTCCAGAAGGTTTTTTTTTCCTTCAAGCTTCATATTATTGATTTGACTATCATTTTGATTTTTGTTTGAAAAATAGATTTGAGTAATAAAAGGGATGCAAAGAATACCTTTTTTGTTTATATGTTTGAATGAATTTTGAAAACAATATTCTTTATTACAAATATTAGCTTTAGATAATTTGTATTTACTTTGAAATGGATTTTTATTAATATCAGGAAGTTCTTTTTTGGTTTCTTCGTAATATTGAGATGGAATCAATGGAATCGATATCTCCTTAATGTAGGTTTGGTACGCATTGCTGTCAAGGAGAGTTATTGCTTTCAAAGTATCTTGACCTTTTAATATGATATAGATATACCAATTTTGAAGAGTAATTTGATTGATAATTGACAAGGCTTTGTAGGTAGAATTTGATTTTCTTTTATTTATGCTTTGAAGAGTATATAAGTATTTTGATGGTTTGAAAGAAAATCATTTAGCCAATCAAAGAAAGGTATATTTTCTTTGATCTTAGCTAATTGAGTATAATAAATAGTTTTGAATAACTAGTGCATATCTTTTGAATAATTGGAAAAGAACCAGTCTCGGTGAGACCGATTATAATCTTGATAGAATTCTTTGTTAAGATAAGCTCGATCAACTTAAAAAGTTTGATTTGAAAAAGAGGTTGATTTAGGAAAATCATTTTGTTTAAAACTATTTTCTTTTGAATGCAAACTTTCATTTGGAATCATGCATGATGTGAACGAGAATTATATGATGATGATGTCATGCTGATGAGATGATAAGGATAAGGATATCATGACGATAATAATCTAGACAAAAGACCTAAGATGATTTGCCTCAGGATAATCAATTAGACTAGAGAAATTAATAAACACATAACAACACACAAATATGCACTTATCTCAGACAGAATACCACTAGGCACCCAGCAATGCACTGCGAGACCACATCGGGACCACCGTCGCTCCAACCCCTTTACTGTCGGGACCTCCAATCACCAGGCTGACCAACTGACTTACTAGAGGTGCCCTAAGGACTCACAGACGGCTGACCAACACTGTTGACCAACATAGCTTCCAAGCCAATTGTCCGGCTTAATTCTGTCTTTGATAAGGATATTTATATGTCATTAAGGATCAACTAACCTTTCTTAGGCTAATTGATTAGTCCTTTGACTAATCACAAGGATTTTAGCCTAGATACATGATGGTAAGGTTAAAAAAAAATAAGAGATGCACAACACCTAGACACTTGACTAGTCTTGGCTAGACACTTGTGTGATGTTTGGTTGGATATAATGCAATAACAATGTAATGCAATCAATTTTGTAATGTAATTATCATTAATTAGTTTGTGGTAATTATAATTGCAAGATAGTTATTTTATTACAATACCATCATACAACCAAACAAGGTAATGAAAACATAATTACAAACTTGTTTGCATTACAAGGTTCATTACATTTAACCAAACATTACATTGGTTAACTTGGTTAACACTTGTTTGACTAATTTTGACTAGCACGTGAGTATGCACTTGACTAAACACTTGATTAACACTTAATTAACACTTAATTAACACTTGGGTAAGTTGACTGGACACTTGGCTAGGTATTTGGGTGCCGTGACTGAACACTTGGCTCTGATACAAGTTGGGGACAGGACCGAGTGCAATTTTTATTTTTGAAATAAATTGCAAATATGATTAACTAATAGTAAAATAAAGATCAAAGCTTGATTAGTAATTGATTAAAAAGGCATGAACAGAGTAATGATTTTGAATACTTGAAAGGAGTAATGACATTAATAAAACTTGAAAATCAATTTAATATTAATTGTACTAGATAGTGATGAATAAGAAAGCGATGGAAGAAGGAATGAATTTAAGCATGAAAAGCATGAATAATAATGGCACAGTGAAGGGATTGAATGAAACTTACTACTGATTGATTGATTTATGCTGATGGAATTACAAAGAGACAAAAGAAGAGGAGAGAAGTGGGGATGGGTAATATACAAGGAGAGAGGAAGATGAGTTATGAGTTCTACGCTTACAAATTTGGAGCCTTTATATAGGCCCAAAAAGTAAATATACAGTACACGATATTAATTAACAAGATAGGATTTCTGACTTTTGAATAGTAAATGGATAAGATCGTTGAGTAATCTTGAATAGTGATCTTATCATGAACAGTTGTATGCAGACAATTTTGAATGGTTGACGCCTAACAAACTTGTAAAAGCAACACATGGAATTCAACATGCAAGCATGCAATAATAATCAAGACACGGTTGTCAATTAAGTAGACGTCAACCACTCAAAATTATCCAAGCAAGCATGCAGCAATAAAAATCAAGACAAAGTTGTCAAGTTTTAACAAGCCTGTCAGACGTCAACCATTCAAAGCTAACCGCGTACAACTATTCAAGATTAGTCCACTATTCAAAATAATTAATCAATCTTATCTTCTTATCTTCTTACTGTTCAAAATGTCAGAAAGCTTATCTTAAAAATAAATATCTTGTACTATTTAATTTTCTTTTCGGCCTATATAAAGGCTCTAGTGTTGTAAGCAGAAGGCAGACCTTACCTGCCTCATTCTTGTACATTATCCCTATCCTCACTTCTCTATCATCCTCTCTGTTGCTTCGTTGTAATCCGTTGTGTTCAATCAATGTAGTAAGTTCTTCATTCAACTTTGCCTTGCAAATTTCATTCATATTTTTAGCGTGCTTTCATTCTTTCCTCCATCACTTATAATCATTTTTCATGTTAGGACCATTCATTAATTTTCAAGCATTCATGATAAATCAACTCTTCAAGCTTTGCATCTTTGGCATCCTTACTTTGCCCATTCATATTTTGTTCTTGTTCATTCATTTATCAATTAATAATCATGTTTTACCATTATTTAATCAGTTTTTGCAATTTATTTGAAAAATAAAAATTACACTCGGTCCTGCCCCCAATTGGTATCAAAGTCAAGTGTCTAGTCAAGTGACCCAAAAACCTACCCAAGTGTTCAGTCAAGTCAAGTTAACTATGTATTAACCAAGTGTTCATCAAATGAACTAATATTAGCCAAGTGTTCAGTCAAGTACATACACAAGTGTTTAATCAAATTAGTTAAGCGTCTTGTCAAGTGTCAAGTCAAGTTAACCAAGATTAACTAAGTGTCTAGCTAAGTAATTAAGTTTCTAATTAAGTGTCTAGCATCTCCTATTTTATTTTTGTTTTAACTTACCATCATGTATCTAGGCTAAAATCCTTGCGATTAGTCGAAGGACTGATCAATTAGCCTAAAGAAGGTTAGTTAACCCTTGCGATTAGTCCGTTGGTCAGCCTGGTGATTGGTGGTCTCGGCAATAAAGGGTCTGGAGTGACGGTGGTCCCGGTGTGGTCCAGCAGTTCATGGCTGGGTGCTTAGCGGTATCGTGTCTGAGATAAGTGCATATTTATGTGTTATTGTGTGTTGATTATTCTCTTTGGTCTAGTTGATTATCCTAAGACTAATCATGTTAGCATCATGGTAGCATCATTAAGAAGGCTTTTGTCTAGGTCATTATCATCATCATCCTCTTCATCATCTACATCCCCTTTAGAGTCAAGTATAGCACATACTAAAGAAATTAGGAAAATTATTTTGTTTGAAATAGTTTTCGTTTAGATGCAAACTCTCAGTAGGAATCATGCATGAATGTAAGCAAGATTTGTATGACGATGATGTCATGTAGATGTCATGCTGATGAGATGATAAAGATAAGGATGACATGATGATGATGATGATCTAGACAAAAGTCTTAAGATCATTAGTCTCAGGACAATCAATTAGACTAAAGACATTAATCAACACATAATAACACACAAATATGCACTTATCGCATACAGAATACTGCTCGACACCTAGCCATGCACTGCGGGACCACACTGGGACCACCGTCGCTCCAACCCCTTTACTACCAGGACCACCAATCACCAGGCTAACCAATGGACTTACTGGAGGCGTCATAAGGACTCACAGATGGCTAACTAACACTGCTGACCAACACAGTGTCTAAGCCAGTTGTTCGGCTTAATTCCGTCTTTAATAAGGATATTTTTATGTCACTAAGGGTTAACTTACCTTCTTTAGGCTAATTGATAAGTCCTTCGACTGGTCACAAGGATTGTAGCTTAGATGCATGATGACAAGTTTAAACAAAAATAAAATAGGAGATGCACGACACCTTACAAGACACTTAACTAATTTTAGTTAACTTAGCTGAACACTTGGTTAACTTGGTTAACACTTTCTTAGACACTTGATTAAACACTTAATTAAGGGATTAACACTTGGGTAGGTATTTGATTAAAAGTTAATTAACATTAATCTTGACTAGACACTTAGGTAACTTGACTGAACACTGGGCTCTGGTACTAGTTGGGGACATTATACAGTAAAACCCCTTGCAATTCGATACATATTTCGACATGCAAGCACGCAACAATAAAAATCAAGACATAGCTGTCAAGTTAAAATAAACGTGTCCGACATCAACCATTCAAAATTATCCACATACAACTGTTCAAAATAAGATCAACATTCAAGACTACTCAACAACCTTATCAATTCACTATTCAAATGTCATAATGTTTATCGTCTTACTGTAGCATTAATTATTATGTACTGTATATTTGACTTTTTGAGCCTATATAAAGGCTTCAAAGTTATAACGTAGAGCTCAGAACGCATTTGCCTATCTCCTTTGTACATTACCCTTGCCTAATTTTTCTTTCTTCCTTATCCTCTTCTTTTGTCTCTTTGTAATTCATCTGCTGAATTCAATCAAAATCTGTAAGTTTTCATTCAATATCCTTATCTTTGCAAATTTTCTATTCATGTTTTAGGCATTTTATCTTTTCCATCACTTTTCTTAGGACCATTCATTAATTGCTCAAGTTTTATTCATACTTGTTACTCTTTTTATTCGTTATTTTATTCATGCTTATTGTTTTAATCAATTATTAATCAAGTTTTACTTTTAATTAATCACATTTTTGCAATTTATTTCAAAAATAAAATTGCACTCAGTCCTGTCCCCAACTGGTAGTTGGGGACAGGACCGAGTGCAATTTTTATTTTTGAAATAAATTGCAAAATGTAATTAATTAATAGTAAAAATTGATTAATAAAGAGTAAAGCTTGATTAGTAATTGATTAAAACAACAAACATGAACAAAGTTGACGTGAAAGGAGCAAAGCTTGAAGAATTAAATGAGCAAAGTAACAAATGCAAAGCTTGATAGTTTAACATGAATAGGCCTTACTTAATAAATGAATAGAATATAAAGAAAGAAGTGTGTAAAATATGAATTTGCAAAGAGAAGAGGCTTGAATGACTTACTGATATTGAATATGGCGGATTGATTACAAAGAGAGGATAGAGAGAGAGGCGTAAGGATAAGAGAGAGAAAAGTGGAGAAGGGTAATTTACAACGGAGAGAAGCAAATGCGTTCTAAGCTCTACCTTCTGCTTACAACGTTGAAGCCTTTATATAGGCTCAAAAAGTAAATGAACAGTACAAAATATTAAATGCTACAACAAGATGATAACATTTCTGACATTTGTACAGTAAAGAGATAAGAATTTTGAATCATCTTGAACGTTGATCTTATCTTAAACAGTTGTACACGGACGAATTTGAATGGTTGACGTATGACAAACATGTGTTTGTTGAAAGCTGCATCTTGATTTTTATTGTTACGTGCTTGCGTGTCAAATTACGTATCGAAATTCAAGGGGTTTTTTGCTTATTGTCCCTATTGGTTGCAGAGGTTTGAAAACTGTTGCTTGATATTTGGAATGGCATGTTGGCGTGTTGAAATCTCAAGGGACGTTGTGGTGATCATAGAGTCTTGAATATTCTTGTAAGATGCTGCATTGATGATCTTGAATGCAAATATGTGGAATTAAGTGTGGTACTCAGTAAACGTAGACTGAGGTGATCTCTTGGAGTAGAAGAACTGATGCTCATCAACTGGGCAGATGTGCGCATAAGGAATGACCCGTTGAATAAATTGAATAATATGCTGATCAAGGGGTTGCTAATAATCTATGATGAATACCCCATAAAATCATAGCGTTTGAATGTAGCTAGTCGGTATCACAAAGAGTACCGGATGACAATAGAATTCTTGTAAAAGAGCTTAGTAAAAGTTGAGTATCTTTAAATATGAATAAAAGAAAGTCCATGAACTTGATAGCCATTGATTATAATAGATAAAAATGGCATATTCATTGTATTGAGGTCCTTTGAATGTAGTGAAATGGAGTTCATCAGTATGACCTCTGAGATGGAATAAGAGATGTTCTTGATTGTCTTTGAGGTTTTGTGGATTTTCACTGTGGGGTAATTTGGAAGTGGATGTCATCTAGAATACAGGAAGTGAAGCAAAATTACTTTGCCTAAAGGAACTCTTTAAAGAGGGCGTCAGGAAGGAATTTGTTTGCTTTATGTATTTAGAATTGAAAGCTAAAGATATGTGAGCAAAAACAAGATTTTAAATTTTTGAAATAGATGAAAATTTTCTTTTAATTGTGGGATAATGAATTTGAGGTTTAGTCCATATTATACTATGGAACCTTACTAATTGTTTAGGACTTGGTTTAGGATGTTGCTTGAGAATTCTAATTCTGCTAAGACTATTGTCTGACGCATTTATCATGAATGCCTATGAATTTGGTATGCCAAGACATGGGAGTGAATTAACTTTACACTTGTTATGCATGATTATTTGAGTATGCTTATGAGACCATGCAAGATGAATGTTCTTGGATTTTGAAAATAATGGTTTGCAAATATGTAATATAAATGAGGAAACCAAAACTTGATTTTCATCTTTGAATACATCTAGAAATTTGTCTATAAATTTGATGCATTGTTGAATGGCATTCATAGTACCATTAAAAATATTATGGCCTAAAAACTGGATTTTTGTTTGAAATAGTTTTATTTTTGGAGCAGAAATAGATAAACCATTTCTTTTGATGATATTGAAAAATGTTTTCATATACTTGAAATGCTGGTCCAAAATTTTTGAATAAATGAGAACATCATGGATGTAAACTATTGAAAATTTAGAATAATTATTGAGTATATCATTCATAACATGTCAAAATTCAAAAGGAGAATTTTTGAGTTTAAATGGCTTTGTGTTCCATTCGTGACGTCCAAATGGAACTGTGAAGGTAGTTTTGTAGCTGTCTTTTTTAATAATTTGGATTTGCTGAAAGCTAGATTTCATATCAAATTTGGAAAATATTTTTGCATCAAATATTCTTCCGAATAAATCTTTTTTGTTGGGGATTGGATATTATATCATATCCATCGAAGAACTTTGTTGAATTGTTTGTAATTTATGAGTAATCCAGGAAGATCACATTCCCTTTTTGCTTGATTGCAGACATAGAAGGCTGCAGAGCTCCAAGGAGATTCGGAGGATCTGATGAGCCTTTTGTCCAATAGGGATTGAATTTATTTTTTGCAAAATTCTAAAATCTCTTTAATCATTTGAATAAGGCGTGCTTTTGTTGGAATATTTCTTTTATTAAAATCCTTTTCATATGGTAATTCTACCATATGTTGCTTCCTATCCCAAAACGTATGCCGGATATCAGTATAGACATATTCTTTGATTTTTTGAATTTTATGTGTAATTTTTGTTATAACAAGTTTTCTTTTGATACTAGCTTGAATGAGAAAAGCTATTTGTTTTTCTTTAGCAGAAATAATTTTTGAATTTAAAGCTTCTTGAAGAATAGGAATATCTTTTTTTTTTCTTAGGAGAAGCATATTTGAATTTAATTTATTCTCCAAGAATATTTGAGTAAATTCCTTTGGAAGTATATATTTGAGTAAGGAAGGGAATTCCAAGGATAGGTTGTTGTTTGAGATTTTTGACGAGGATAAAGACATTTCTGAAGTACTAAATATAAGTATTTAAAGGCTTGTGATAAATTTGAGACTTTAAATGATCGCACTAGTCATTTTCTCTTTCGGTTTTTCAAAATATTTTGAAGAAATTAAACCTTCTTGAATGCAATTTATATTGGCACCGCTATCTAGCAGAGTGATAGAATGAAGTTTGAAATCTTTGATCATAATGGAAACAGGAATATACCATTTTTGAAAATTAATATCACTAATGATTGAAAGAAATAATTTATGATTTTGATTTTTTGGGCTTAAATTAGGAGAAAATAGAGAAGATTGATTAGGAGGTTTTGAAGGCTTGAGTGGAGAGACTTGATTATCGAGATTTTGAATTTGAATGTAATTTCTTAATTCTTTAACTGTTATGGGTTTAGAAAGATTCGAATTTTGTCCTTCATAGGTGTTGAGTATTTGTTTTAGGCTAAAAGGTTGTACTCTTGATTTAATAACTTTATCTTTGAGTTTAAGGTTATGGAGGCATTGAGTTTTGATTTTTGGCTCCTCAATTCTTTTGATGATATCAAAGAGGAGTTCTCCCTGAGATTGATATTTTATAATAACGTTACAATTGTTAGGACAAAGAGTAACATTTTCATTTGAGGATTTAGAATGAATAGAATCAAATATTTGAATTTTATGAAGGGCTTTTTCAAGATTATCATAAATTAAATGGAAAAGCATTACTTCTTGAAGTTTTTTATCTTCAAGCTTCATATTACTGGTTTGACTATCATTTTGATTTACATTTGAAAGATAGATTTGATTAATAAAAGGTATGCCAAGCATGTCTTTTTTCTTTATATGTTTGAATGAATCTTGAAAACAATATTCTTTATAACAAATATAGGCCTTAGATAATTTATATTTACTTTGAAATGGATTTTTATTAATATTAGGAAGTTGTTTTTTGGTTTCTTCATAATATTCAATTGGAATTATTGGAATTAATAACTCCTTAATGCAATTCTGGTATGCATCGCTTTCAAGGATGACTATTGTTTTTAACTTTAAGGTATCTTGAATTTTTGAAGCAATATGAATATACCAATTTTTTAAATTAATTTGGTTGAGAATTGACAAAGATTTGTAGTTAGAATTTGATTTTCTTGTATTTATGCTTTGAGGAACACATAAGTGTTTAATTAAACGAGGGTAACTTTGGATATTTTCTTTTGAACTTTAGGATTGTTTATCTCTACCTTTTTTCTTTTATTGGACATATGGCCTGTTTTGCCATATTTAAAACGTATTATTTTTCTAGATATTTTTCGTTTTCATTTTGTCTTTTTGGGTTGTGCAATAGTTGGTTTTAAATTTCTTTTTACGATAATTGAAGCTTTTACTTTTGAAATTTTTTTTAAATCATTTTTGATCATTTGAACAAGATTTGATTTATCCGAAGAACTAGATTTTGGATATGGATTCTGAGGTTCATTGTCGAAGGATGATTCATAAATGCAAATAGTTGGTTTTGGTAACGTGAGGTTTTAAAATTTATCAGAAACATGGAAACTTTCTGGAGACAATTCGTTTTCTTTTTTGTTGTTGTTTCCTAAGTCTTTTGTAGGAATTAAAGGAGTTTCATTAATGGGTACATTAAATGGGTTGAATAAAATAGGAAAATTGGTTTGAGGAATTTCTTCAATTTTGATGGATTTTAAAGAACAATTGTTAGAATTTTCTTCTAACTGGGTTTTATTGAAATTATCTTTAGTAATTTGTGAAGGATTTGAATTATCTGATAAGAGAGATTATGAATCTCAGCTTTCAGGTTGAATACTACATGACGGTGTGTCTATGCAGAGTATTTGTTTTGAAGGAGGATTTTCAAAAGTATTTTGAATTTCTTACTTTGGAGAAGAAGACGAAGGAAGAATGGAAACTGAAGGATGAATAGAAACAGTTGTTTCCTTTGCAAGAAGATTGTGCCATAATTTTCGTTTAGTAGCACAATAGTATTTATTGTAATTAGGAATAGAAATTCGGTGCTTTGAAAGAAAGTCATTTAGCCAATCAAAGAAAGGTATATTTTCTTCGATTTTAGCTAAATGAGTATAATAAATAGTTTTGAATAACTATTGCATGTCTTTGAAAAAATATGAAAAGAACGAGTCTCAGTAAGACCGATTATAATCTTGATAGAGTCCTTTATTGAGATAAACTCTATTAACTTAAAAAGTTTCATTTTAAAAGAGGTTGATTTAGGAAAATCATTTTGTCTAAAACTATTTCCTTTTGAATGAAAACTTTCATTTGAAACTATATGTGAATGCAAAAGAGAATTGTATGATGTCATGCTAGTGTTATGCTGATGAGAAGATAAGGATGATGATGCAGATAAAGATGACATGATGGCAATGATCTAGACAAAGGACCTAAGGTGATTAGTCTCAGGACAATCAATTAGACTAGAGAAATTAATCAACACATAACAACACACAAATATGCGCTTATCTCATACAGAATACCACTAGGCACTCAGCTATACACTGCGGAACCACACCGGGACCACCGTCGCTCCAACCCCTTTACTGCCGGGACCACCAATCACCAAGTTGACCAACAGACTTACTAGAGGCACCATAAGGACTCACAAATGGCTGACCAACACAGCTTCCAAGCCAGTTGTCCAGCTTAATTCCGTCTTTGATAAGGATATTTATATGTCACTAAGGGTTAACTAACCTTCTTTAGGCTAATTGATTAGTCCTTCGACCAATCACAAGGATTTTAGCCTAGATACATGATGGTAAGTTTTTAAAAATAAAATAGGAGATTCACAACACCTTACAAGACACCTGACTAATTTTAGTTAACGTGATTAACACTTGGTTAATACTTAGTTAACTTGACTTGACTAAACACTTGGGTAGATATTTGATTAAAAGTTAATTAACATTAATATTGACTAGACACTTGGGTAACTTGACTGAACGCTTGGCTCTAATAACATGACCGAGTGCAATTTTTCTTTTTGAAATAAATTGCAAAAAGTGATTAATTAATAGTAAAATTTGATTAACAAAGAGCAAAGCTTGATTAAAACAAAAGCATGAACAGAGTAATGGATTTGAACAAAGTAACGAATGAATAAGGTAATTAATTGAGCAGAGTAAACATGTAAGGCTTGAAAGTTTAATATGAATGGGCCTAAGTAGTAATGAATAGTGATGGAAGAAGCTATGAATTAAAACACACGTAAATTACGAATTTGCAAAAAGGTGTTGAATGAACTTACTGCTATTGATTGAATGTGGCGAATTGATTACAATGATGTAGGAAAGAGGATAAGGAGAAAGGGGGGTAATGTACAAGAGAAAGAGGCAGATAACTTATGAGTTCTAAGGTCTTCCGTTGCTTATAACCTTGGAGCCTTTATATAGGCCCAAAAAGTAAAATATGCAGTACAAAATAACTAATGCTACAGTATAAGATATTAATTAACTAGATAAGATTTTTGACATTTAAACAATAAATGGATAAGATTGTTGAGTCATCGTAAATGTTGATTTTATCTTGAACAGTTCTACGCGGATAATTTTGAATGATTGACGTCTGACAAACTTGTAAAAAGTAGACAACTACTTCTTGTTTCTTATTTTTGCGTGCTTGAGTGTCGAATTTGAAGGGGCTTTTATGTATAGTGTCCCCAACTGGTATCAGAGCCAAGTGTCTAGTCAAGTTACCCAAATGCCTACCCAAGTGTCGAGTCATATTACCCAAGTGTTTAGTCAGGACTAGTCAAGTGTATAGGTGTCGTGCATATCTCATTTTATTTTTTAACCTTAACATCATGTATCTAGGCTAAAATCCTTGTGATTAGTCAAATGACTACTCAATTAGCCTAAGTAAGGTTAGTTAACCCTTAATGACATATAAATATCCTTATTAAAGATGGAATTAAGCCAGACAACTGGCTTGGAAGCTATGTTGGTCAGCAGCATTGGTCAGTCATATGTGAGTCCTTAGGGTACCTCTAGTAAGTCTATTAGTCAGCCTGGTAATTGGTGGTCTCGGTAGTAAAGGGGTTGGAGTGACGGTGGTCCCGGTGTGATCCCGCAGTGCATGGCTGGGTGCCTAGCGGTATTCTGTCTGAGATAAGTGTATATTTCTGTGTTGTTATGTGTTGATTAATGTCTTTAGTCTAGTTGATTGCTCTGAGACTAATCATATTAGGTCTTTTGTCTAGATCATTATCATCATGACGTCTTTATCTGCATCATCATCCTTATCATTTTATCAACATGACATCATCATCATATAATTCTCGTTTACATTCATGCATGATTCTTAATGAAAGTTTGCATTCAAAAGAAAGTTGTTTTAAACAAAATAATTTTCCAAAATCAACCTCTTTTACCAATCAAACTTTTCAAGTTCATAGAGTTTATCTCAACAAATAATTTTATCAAGATTATAATTGATCTTACCGAGATTGGTTCTTTTCATATTTTTCAGAAGATAAACAACAACTATTCAAAACTATTTATTATACTCAATTAGCTAAAATCGAAGAAAATATACCTTTCTTTGGTTAGCTAAATGACTTTCTTCCAAAATATCAAATTTCTGTTCCTAATTACAATAAATACTTGTGTGCCACTAAACAAAAATTATGGCACAACCTTTTCACCAAGGAAACAATTGTTTCCATTCATCCTTCAGTTTCCATTCAACCCTCGTCTTTTTCCCCAAATCAAGAATTCAAAATACTTTTGAAAATCCTCCTTCAAAAGAAATACTCTCCACGGACACACCGTCAAGCAATATTCAACCTGAAAGCTCATATTCGAAATCTGGCTTATCAAATAATTTAAATCTTTCTCAAACCACTGAAGATAACTTCAATGAAACCTAGTTAGAAGAAAATTCTAACAATTATTCATTAGAATCCATCAAAGTTGAGGAAATTCCTCAAATCAGTTCTCCTCCTTTATTCAATCCTTTTAATGTACCCATTAAAGAAACTCCTTCAATTCCTTCAAAAAATTTAAGGGACAACAATAGAAAAGAAAGCGAAGTATTTCTAAAAACTTTCCATAAATTAGAGGAACACACCTCACCAAAACAAACTGTTTATATTTATAAATCATCCTATCACAATCAACCTAAGAGTCCATATCCAAAGTCTAATTCTTTGGATAAAGCAAGTCTTACCCAAATTATCAAAAATATTTCCAAAAAATTTCCAAAAGTTCCTATTATCATAAAAAGAAATTTAAAAACAACTGTCTTAGAAACTGAAAAGACAAATTCAAACGGAAGACATCCAAAAAAACGATGTGCTTCAAATATGGCAAAACAGGGCATATGACCAATAAAAAGGAAAAATTAGAGATCAACAATCCTAAAATTCATAAGAAAATATCCAAAATTACCCTTGTTCAATTAAAACACTTATATATTCCTCAAGCATAAATACAAGAAGATTAAAAACTAACCACAAATCTTTATCAATTCTCAACCAAATTAATTTAAAAAATTGGTATATCTATATCATATTAAAAGCTCAAGATACTTTGAAAGCAATAACTCTCCTTAACAGTGATGCATACCAACCCTGCATCAAGGAGATATGATGTAAGGCCTGCGTACCTTATTTTCTGTTAAGTTGTTCGTGACGCATTTTTGCGTTATAAAAACCTATTTTATTTAACGATACAAGTTAAATTATTAGTGATGTGCCTATGTGAGCGATAATTTTATTAAAAGGATGGTTTTGTCACCATTATTATTCTTATTAATGTTATTATTAGTTTTGAAAATCCTTCGATGATTTTTAGTAAGCGTTAATATAGATTATTAACGAGTACTAAATCGATCCTTAATATAATCAAAGGGCCAGTAAGCGGACCAACGATTATATTTAGGAATTCGGTTTAAGATTAGAGGCCCGAGAATTCGATTATTAATACAATAGGTAGAATTGAGTCAAAAGGGGAGAAGGGGATTAAAATTTATCACACATGCGTGAACCCCCCCATGCCTGCTTCTTCTTCCTCCTTCACGCATGACCCGACAACCCCTCTCTCTCCTCTTTCTTTCTTCTTCTTCTTCTTCTTCTTCCCATCTCCCCCGTTCCTCCTCTTCTTCTTCACTTCTCCGCCACGCACGCTGGAGAAAACCGTCGGCCTTGAGCCCCCAGACAACCCACCTCAGCTGCCGGCCGTCACACCACGACGTCACTGGCTTGAAATCAGTCGCGATTGGGCTGATTTCGACCGGAACAGAGCCAACCCCCGGTGGATTTCGCACATGCAGGTGAGAATTCGGGCAACCTTACCTCTATAAATTGAATCCTTGCTTGAATTCCCTTCAATTCGTGCTAATTGTGCTTGAATTCTTCAAAAAATCACAAGTTAGGGTTTTGGGTTTAGTGGTGGTCGTGTGTCACGCAAAGAACAGAGGGGATTCTGAGCTTTGGCGTTCGAATTTAACTTCAATCCAGCCAGTTTGCGCACATATAGCTTGGATTCGAGGTGGGTAAACCTTGAATTCCTCATGTTTTAAGGATTTTGAATAATAATGATATGAATCAGTTTATTGAATTGGTAGATTGGATTGTTGTATGAATTCGCTTGTATGTGTGGGCAAACAAATGAATTAAGCATTGCTATGCTAGGGCAGAACCAATGTATTTTTGAAAGGTTGCTAGATGTTTTAAAATGGTGGCTTGCTCTAAAGTTGCTTTCAATTTTCATATCAAGCCAGTTAGCATTGAAGATCGTTTGGGAACATTTTAAGCCTTTAGTTTATCCTCACACCAGTCTTGAGTTTAAAATGGAGTTTTCAAACAAATCTAGCTTACATTTAGTGCTAACTAAGTATCTAAGTTATGATTTAGCACATAGCATTTAAGTTAGAAACGAAGTCGTTTTTATGATTTAGCAACCCTGTTATGTTTATACGAAACTTTCAAATTAGAATCAAAGTCGTTTTATGATTAGGCAACCTTGTTATGTTTATAAAGAGTCCTTAAGTTAAAAACGAAGTCGTTTTACGATTTAGTAAACTTATTACGTCTACACGAAGCATTCAAGTTAGAAACTAAGTAGTTTTACGATTTAGTAAACGTGCTACGTTTATAAGAAACTTTTAAGTTTAAAGTGAAATCGTTTTAAGTATTAACCAACTTACTGCCTTTATAAGAAGCTTTTAAGTCTAAAAGGAAGTCGTTTTACAAGTTAATAAACGTATTACGTTTATACGAAGTTTTAAGCTACAAATAAAGTCGTTTTACAAACTAGCAAACGTTTTACGTCTATAAGAAGTTTCTTAAGTTAAAAGTGAAGTCATTTTGCGAGTTAGTAGCCATATTACGTTCATATGAAGCTTTTAAGTTAGAAACGAAATTATTTTACGACTTAACAAGCTTATTACGTTTTTAAGAAGCCTTGAAGTTTCAAAGGAAGTCAATTTATGTGTTAATAAACTTATAACGTTTATGAGAAGCTTTTAAGCTTCGAACTTAGTTTGAATTAAGCATTAACTAAACACGTTATGTTTCAAATGAGTTTCGATTTATGATTTAGCATACATATTACATTTAAAAGAAGCTTTTAGCTAAAAAGTGAAGTCGTTTTATGAGTTAGCAGTCATTTTACATTTACACGAAGCATTTAAGTTAAAAACTATGTCGTTTTACAATTTAGTAAACAATTTACATTATAAGAAGTCTTTATGTTATTTATGAAGCCGATTTACATACTAACAAATCTTATTTTGTTTCTAAGATCCTTGTAAGTTTAAAACGAAGACGTTTTACAAACTAACAAACGTATTACGTCATTAAGAAGCTTTTAAGTTGAAAACGAAATTGTTTTACGATTTAGCAAATTAATTACGTTTATGCGAAACTTTTAAGTTAGAAATGAAGTCGTTTTACGAATTCGTAAACGTATTTTACAAAGTTATTTTACACGTTCGCAAATTTTTTGCGATTATGAAAAGCTTTTAAACTATTGATTTACGAGTTAGTAAACTTGGTTTGTATCAAATTCCTTCTTTTGCGTTTAAAAGATTGAAACGATCTGAAAAAGGGCAATTGGAGTTGTGTATTGTGAATCCTAGCTTTAAAGTGCATGCTAGTAACTACACAAGTTTTGAATCGTGAGTTAGTATACTCACCATGTTTTTAAGAAGCCTTTCTCGTTGTTTGCCTAAAGCTAAAGTTGTAAGAAAATTATGTTTTCATGTTTTACGTTTATAAAACCTATATATGAATAAGTATAAGCATGTTTGTCTACTATGTATGTATGTGTATGATTATTATAAGTTCCTAAGATATGTATATGAATAAGTATAAGTATGTATGTGTACGAATGATTATGGTTATGTCTATGTATACGTGGAGGAGCTACTCTAGAAACTTTAAGCTTAAGTCTGAGACCCAGGGATGGTGGCTTAGTTCCCGCCTGGTATCACGTATGTTACGTTATGATAGATTCAGGGATGGTGGTTTGATTCCCTCCTGAAGTCTAAGTATGAAAATTATCTCTCAGCATAGCATGATGTCTGTCCGGATAGGCGTATGTTGCCGCTTGAGTTTGGCCGACTCGGGATGGCAGTAACAAAGTACCTCTAAGAGTCTAGTCTTCTCATTTACGTGAATAAGTTACTATGTATGTTTTTCTGTAAGTGAAGATTATGTGTAAAACCCCTTTTATGCTATGTTTCTGGGTTTATGTAACTTTATAATGGTAAATCAATGTATTACGGTTTTTACTAAAGTTAAGCTTTTTGGTATGACTATTCCTTCACTTGGTTTATGGTTCAAATATGATATATTATGTGTAAGCTCTTCAACTAAAATGAATTACGAAAGGCTTTCGTAAGTTAATATGTATTTTAAGTATGTTTTTGGAGAGAGAATTTACTCACTACGCGGTGGTTGCTCATTCCCATTACTTTTTCCACCTTTTCCCCAGATCGACAGATATGAGACTGACGCGTGGAGTGCAACAAGGATGGATTGTATTGGTGTGTTTATGATATTGTTATGTAATGTCGATTGTGATTGTAAGGTTATGTAATTATTTATCTTCTTGTAAGGTTTATGGAAAATAGGAAGCTCTGTATACTCCGGGCGTGTGGCCTGTAGAGTTGTGGACTCCGGCGTGTAGCCGTTGAGCTTGTTTTGGAAGTTTTAAATGTTTCTTTTAACGCAGGGATTTGTTGTAAGGCTTTTAGCCTGAAAACACTCAGTTTTTAGGGGAAACTCTGTCCGTTTTGCCCCAGAAATTAAGTAAGAAGTAAGAAAACGTAACGCTCCTGACCCTAGGGGCTGGGGGTGTTACATATCAATTCCATTAATTCCATGTCAATATTACGGAGAAATTAAAAAACAACTTCCTAATATTAATAAAAATCCATTTCAAAGTAAATACAAATTATCTAAAGCTAATATTTGTAATAAAGAATATTGTTTTCAAAATTCATTCAAACATATTAAGAAAAAGGATATTGTTGGTATCCCTTTATTACTCAAATTTATCTTTCAAACATAAAACAAAATGATAGTCAAATCATTAATATGAAGCTTGAAGATAAAAAACTTCGATAAATAATGTTGTTCCTTCTAATTTGTGATAATCTTGAAAAAGCCCTTTATAAAATTCAAAAATCTGATTCCAAGACCTCTGGTAAAGACGTTACTCTTTGTAACGTTACTACAAAAGATCAATCTCAAGAAGAACTCCTCTTCAATATCATCTTGAGGATCGAAGAACTAGAAATCAAAACTCAATACCTCCAATAGCTTAAAGATTTATTACTCAAAGATAAAGCTATTAAATCAAGAATTCAACCTTATAACCTAAAGCAAGTATTAAAACCCTATGAAGAACAAAGATTAAATCTTTCTAAACCCATAACAGCTAAAGAAAGCAGAAATCACATTCAAACGCAAAATCTCCTTGAAGAAACAAATTTAGTCCTTGTTTCTCAAATTCAAAATTTTGATAATCGAATCTCTTCGCTCGAATCTTGAAAATCTCCTAATCAATTTCCTCCATCTTCTCCTAAATTAAGTCCAAAAAATCAAAATCATGAATCATTCCTTTCAATCATTAATCATATTGATTTTGAAGAATGGTATGTTCCTGTTATACTTGAAGATTTCAAAATTCATTCTATTGCTCTGCTAGATAGCAGTACCGATATAAATTACATTCAAGAAGGTGTAATTGCTTCAAAATATTTTGGAAAAATCAAAGACAAAATGACTAGCGCTACCAGGTTCAAGCTTCAAAACAATTACAAGCTTTTAAATGCCTATATTTGCAACAATGAATATTGTTTCAAAAACATTTTCGTTCTTGTCAAAAATCTCAAAGAACAAGTTATCTTTGGAACTCCCTTCTTTACTCAAATATATCCTTCCAAAGGAATTTATTCAAAAATTCTTGGAAAAGAACTTAAATTCGAATGTTCTTCTTCTAAGAAAAATAAAGATATTACAATCCTTCAAGAAGCTTCAATTCCCAAACTTATTCCTATTAAACGAATAGCTTTTCTTCGAACAAACTTTATTCAAGCACAAGTTGTTCAAACAATCAACAAATTATTTGAAGAATATGTCCCAAACGCCTTCTGGGATAAAAAGCATCATATGGTAGAATTATCATGTGAAAAAGATTTTGATGAAAGAGATATTCCAACAAAAGCACACCTTATTCAAATAAATAAAAAGATTTTAGAAATTTACAAAAAGGAAATTCAATCTTTCAAAAGGCTCATTAGATCCTCCAAATCTTCTTGGAGCTATGCAGCCTTCTATATCTACAATCAAGCAAAAAGGAAACGTAGTGTCCCTAGATTATTCACAAATTATGAATCACTCAACAAAGTTCCTCGATGGATAAGATATCTAATTCCCATCCAAAAGGATTTACTACAAAGATTATACAAAGCAAAAATATTTTCAAAATTCAATAACAAATCTTGCTTTTGGCAAATTCAAATTACTGCGAAAGTTAGATATAAAACTACATTCACAATTCATTTGGATGATACGAATGGAATGTGAAGCCATTTAAACTCAAAAATTCTCCTTTTTAGTTTCAACCTATACTCAATGATTATTCTGAACTCTCAATAGTTCATGTTCTCATTTATTCAAAAATTTTGGACCATCATTTCAAACATCTGAAAATATTTTTCAATGTCGTCAAAGAAATGGTTTAACCGTTTTTACTCTAAAAATGATATTATTTCAAACAAAAATTCAGTTATTAGGCCATGACATTTTAAATGGCACTATTAAACCCATTCAACAATGCCTTAAATTTGCAGATAAAATTTACAGATGAATTCAAAGATAAAAATGAATTTCAAAAATGTTTAGTTGTCTCAATTATGTTGCAGATTTTTCGTAAAATTTATATCCCATTATCTCCAAAGTTCAAGAAAATTCATCCTACATGGTCTCATAAACGTGTTCAAATAGTCAAGCTTATCAAGAGTAAGGTCAATTCTCTCTCATGTCTTGACATACCAGATTCATATGCATTCATGACATTTGAAATAGATGCGTCACACTGTAGTCCTAAGCAGTGTCTTGAACCAAGTCCTAAACAATTAGTAAAGTCTCATAGTCGAACCTAGACTAGACCTCAAATTCATTACTCCACCATTAAAAGAAAATTTTTATCTATTCAAAATCTTTTTTCAAAACAAGTTTTCTCTTGCCTATTTTTAGTTTTCAATTCTAAATTCATAAAGAGAACAATTCCTTTCCTAACTTCCTCTCTAGAGAATTCCTTCAAGCCAAGTAGTTTTGCTTCAATTCCTCTATTCCAGATGACATCTACATCTAAATCAACCCACATTCAAAATCTAAACAACCTCCAAGACATTCAAGAACCCCTCCTATTTTATCTCAAAGATCATACTGATGAGCTCCATTTCACTATATTCAAAGAACTTTGATACAATAAATATGCCATCTTTATCCGCTATGATCGATGGCTTTCAAGATCATCAACTTCCTTTTATTTATATTTTAAAGATCATCAACTTCCTTTTATTTATATTTTAAATATACTCAAATTCCATAGATCCCTTATACAAAAATTCTATGCTCATCTGGTACTCACGGTACCCACTTGTTACATTCAAGCAATCCGTTTTCTTAAACAATTTATCACAAATTATTGTCAATCCCTTGAGCGATATATCATCCAAATCATTCAACGGGTCATTCCTGATACGCACATATGTCCAACTCGTGAGCATCAGTCCTTCTATTTTAAGAAATCACCTCAGTATAGTTTTATTGAGTATCAGACTCCATTACCAGCAGCTTGCATTCAAGATTATTAATGCAGCATATTCAAAGAATATTCAAGACTCTATGGACACTAGGAGACCATATCCAGCAATATCCCTTTGAATTTTGACACCTAAGCATGTTGTTACAATAATCACACACCAGCTGTCAACCATGCATGTCGTTACAACAATCAAGCACTAGCTGTCAAGCCTCTGCAACCAATATGGGACACTATACAAAAATGCCCCTTCAAATTCGACACGCAAAAATAAAAATCAAGAACCAACTATCGAATTTTTACAAATTTGTCAGAAAGGGACATGAACGAGTGCAATTTTTATTTTTGAAATAAACTATAAAAACTTGGTTAATTAACAGTAAAACTTGATAAACAATTGAATCAACATAAATAGAGTAACAAACATGAATAGAGATATGAATACTACAAAGCTTTGGAAATGAATTATGAATGGGCCAGGCTTAGTAAATGAATAGTGACGAAATAGAATGGAAAGAAAGAAAGGTATAAACTACGAATTGAGAATAGTGAAGGTTGTTGAATAAAATTACTAATGCTATTATTCAATTCTGAGGATTGAGTACAGAATGCAAAGGCTACGATAAAGAGAGAAGGAAACAGATAATGTACAATGAGAATGGGGCTGATGCATTCTGCGTTCTCTCTTACAACTTTGAAGCCTTTATATAGGCTTAAAAGCTAACATATACAGTACATAATAATTAATGCTACAGTATGATGATAAGCATTCCGACATTTGAATAGTGAATGGATAAGGTTGTTGAGTTGTCTTTGAATGTTGATCTTATCTTGAACAGTTGTGCGTGGATAATTTTGAATGGTTGACATCTGACAGGCTTGTTAAAACTTGACAGCTACATCTTGATTTTTGTTATATACACACACACACACACACACACATATATATATATATATATATATATATATATATATATAAAATATATAT
>JACYFF010031956.1:43099411-43114390 GCA_017589665.1 Selenicereus undatus | reverse complement strand
TATGTATATATGTATATATATATATGGATATATGTATATATATATATATATATGTATATATATATACATACATATATATATATATATATATATATATATCCGCCTGCTAAGAAAACTTTAAACACAGAGTACAAAAAGGAAAATACAAAATAAGAAAACTTACAAATACTTTGTAATAGTAATAAACTTCTAAATTGTTGATTTGTAGAACTTGTACAAGGATTTGTAAATAGAAAAACATTAAAGAGGTGAGAGGAGAGTTTTTTAGATGAGAATTTGTTTTTGTTTCATCTCCTGATTTTTCGATGCCTTGTTTTGATGAAAATGTCTTACCTATATAGAGCTAGTAGGTGCTCAATGATGGTGGTGTAATGATGCTCAATTGTTTTCATTTGTCTTGCGCCGAAAGTCGAGTTGCAATTGTGAAAAGGTAACAACTTTGTACCTTGTAACTTTTGAAATTTTTTTCCTTGAGAACTGTTCATGAGTAGTTGTTTTTCGACACTGTAGATGAACAGTGAAGTGTCGGGGAACTGTAGTGAATAGTGTCTGTCGATAGTTTTGTCTTCACCTGCAAAATAAAATTTTTGTTAGTTGTAATGGCCCTTAGTTTTGCCAAAGGCGAAGACCTTTGCGGACTCTTTTCCTTTGTTTTGAATTTTGTTTTGTCATAGATCATAAAGATCTTAAGAGTCCTGAAGATCTTCAATCTTAGGTTTTGTAGCAGACTTCGCTAAACTTGAATTGTCGTCTGAGTTGTCGTTGTCAATGAGCTTTTGTAAAAAGATTTGTCTCATTGCTAGGTAATCTTTGAGGATTTCGAGGATATCTCTTTGTTTTTGTGTTAGTGTCTTGGATTTGGATTTCGTAGAGGAAGAAGAGACTTCCGTTTTGGTAGGGGTGGAGGGACTACGTGCAACTTCTTTAGTTTTGTCCAGTGCGTGAATGTTTTAGAGGGTGTATTTTTTTGTTTTGGTTTTGCAGAAATATTCAACATTTTCTTTGCCACAAAGCTTGGTTTTGTATTCATTCCACCATTTGACCTTGTAAATCCAGACAATAGGCAGGGGAAATGAATTAATAAGATAATTCTGATATCTGTATTCCCAACAGAATATCCAGGCAATATTGAAGGTTCTGAAGAATTGTACTTCTTTTGTATAGGCTTCATAGGTGGGGGTATTTGCAATTCAAAAGTCCCAACCTTCCTTAGCTTCACTAGGTAGGACAGAAGGAAAGCAACCAAACATAGACCACCAATGATAAAACCATATTGGAAATGTAAATGGAGCTTTGTCATGGAAGTTAAGGAACCAAGAATCAATTTCTGGCTTGTGGGAAAATGCTCTTACCCAGGCTATTTTGTAATCAAGATAATTGTAGGTGGCTGGTTCAAATGGGACAGAAAATTGTCTTTCTTGTAATGGATCTTTCCATTGCTGGAAGCCCAAAACATTTTTGATAATGTATTTTGAATATAAAATGTAAGAGCAATTTGCGACATCTGTTGTATGAGTAATGTTAATAGACTGAGTGTCAGTAAGAATGAGCTCATAAAATTGTAGAGTTTTTTGGGGATGATCACCAAGGTGATGTGAGTCACCAAAGCTTCTTTGAACCAAGTCTTTGATGAAAAGATTTGTAGGGGCAATTTTGTAGCTGGTAAGAAAAAGATGTTCTATAAATCTTAGGAAGTAATTGTCTTGAAAGGTTTTTGTGGGTGGTTTTGTGACAGCGGTTTTGTGTGGTAAAGGTGGGAAATTGGCAAGAGATTGAAATGAATTTTTTGTGGGAATAACTTTGTAGTTATCGTCCTTTTGTATACCCTTGCCTTTGTCCCTTTTGCTCATTGTGAAAACCTGTAGAGAATGTATTTTGTCACTCTTTCCTTGCAAAAACTCTCTTCTAAGGAAATCTGGTAGGGAATTGTTCTCTCCTTTGATAAATTCAATTTTGAAATCAAATGAAGACAAAAGTGCTTGCCATCTGGTAAAGATTTGTTTTGAAACTAAATTCTTAACATCCTTTTGTAAAATGTCTTTTGCAGATTTGCAATCTATTCGGAGCAGGAATTTTTTGTAGAATAAATCATCTTGAATTTTGGAAATACAAAGTACAATAGATAAAATTTCTCTTTTGATAGTGGAATAATTTTGTTGTGGACCAAGCCAAATGCCAGAATGATAACGAACTAACTGTTCTTTATCATGCATTCCTCTATAACCTATGTCAAATGCATCTATTTCTACAATCATGAATGCAGAGGGATGGAGAATACCTAAACATGGTAAAGACTCGACCTTTTGTTTGATTTGTCTAACAATGTCAGTGTGTATCTCAGACCGAGGTTCAGGATTTTTCCTAAGTCTTCTATACAGGGGAGCATACAATTGTCGAAGATGAGGGAAAAAATCTGAAATGTAGTTGAGGCAACTAAGAAATCTTTGTAATTGCTCATTAGTTCTTTTGTAAGAGATTTCGCCCTTTAAATAGGAAATTTGATTTTGTTTTAATTGTAAAAGATTGACTTGTTTGTAGATTGAAGAATTTTGTAAAAGCAAAACTTCGCGTTGCTTAGTAGAAGGCAGAAAATTGAAAGATATTTGTTTGTTAAGAATCTTGGTATGAACACTAAATTCATTAACATAACATGGATAAATTTGTGTTAAAAACGAGTACCAAGAATTATGTCATGGGTAATATTTTGTACAATCATAAAAATATTTTTGAAGCAATAACCATTGTTTTGAATGTAACCTTTGTTTAGCTTGTACCCGATGTTCAAAGGTTCTCCATTGGCACTGCACATTTGTTCTTTCGCAATACTTAGTAGGAATGATTCCTTCACGTATGCAGTTTTGGTCAGCTCCACTGTCAATGAGGGCTATTGCATTTGTAGAGAAATAATTGACTACTATTTTGACTATAGAATATCATTTTTGAATTGTCACTTGAGAAATTGTATAAAGAAATTGTTCTTGAGAAACTTCATTCTCAGGGATGTTTTCTATATTTTGAAAATTGTCTGGAATATAGGAGGAACTTGGAATTTGTGTTTCCAAGATGGAAAGTTTTGTATGGAGTTCTAGATCAGTAGCTTTGAGATTGGTAATCTCGTGTCTAAGATCTCGAACTTGAGCATTCAGCTCATTGACTTCAATTTGGATCTCTTTTGTAGTGAATTGCTGAAAAGGATTTGGTATTGGATACTTTTGGAAGAGTTTTGTCATGCTAGGAATTTTGATATCAAACTTAATGAATTTCTTTTCTTCCTCAAGAATCAAGTCTTTAAGCTTGCTCAAATACCCCTTTTTTGTCTCTTCATCAGAAATCTTTCAAAATAGATCAATAAGGAATTCTTTCTGATTTTTGTTTGTAACAACAATGATTGTCTTGATAGGGGAAGAATCATAATCTGATTCATCCTCCTTAGAGCTTTGATAGTAATCAACCTCTTTGTCACCATCAGATGAGTTTTGTGCTAAGACAACTAGAAGCTTCTTCTGAAGTGCAGGCTTATCAGCAAATAACTCATTGATCTTTTATTCAGTTTTACATTGGAACACTTTGTGACTTGGCTTGCTGCATTTGTGACAAACAACTGGCTTCTTTTTTACTTTCTTCTTTTTGGAAGAAGTTGGCTTGGAATTGAAGACTAGAGGCGAATTGTTTAGAGGTTTTGTTGATCTTTTGAATCTTTTGTTAACGGCTTTCTTAGCACGTTTAGCTTTTGAAGAGGGAGCTTCAATTTTTATAATGCCAAATGCTTCACAGAAAGTTCCCATTTCTTTTTTTGATTGGGCTTTCTCTGAGCTTGAATTTTGAGTTCATTGCAAAGGATGAGTCCTTCACTTTTGACAACTTCAAAGATCATTCCAAATGTAAGCGTTGGGCTTTCTCTGATCCATATTTGGCTTGAATTTTGAGTTCATTGCAAAGGATGAGTCCTTCACTTTTGACAACTTCAAAGATCATTCCAAATGTAAGAGTATGGAAAGGGATATCATCCATCCCACAATGTTATGGAACTTTGAGAGGATTCTCTCTCCAAACAACGTTGGTAGGCCTGTAATGAATCTTTCTTTCCTAAAATTTTGCTTGTCGTCTTCTCTCTTTAATACATTGGTAAAGAATACATCTTTGTACCATCTGTAATATGAGAGAGTAGGGCATCTAAGGTTGATGAGGATAGTTTTGGCGGCAGCTTGACCTTCTTTAGGATTGCCAATAAAATGTAAGGTTATGGTATGAACTAGAGTTTCATACGCTTCTTGGACGCGTTCGCCACGTTCATCCAATTCATTTGTCGTATGATTGAGGATAGCTAATCTTTCATCATAGGTGATATAATTATCCCACTAATTCTTTAATTGTCCAGAGAAACCAAGGACAATTATGGTAGCTACATTTTTGTTCGAATAACCATTAACTTTGTAGGCAGCCGCTGCTATTCCCATTTCATCAGTGGTAGATAGCACTTCATTCTATGATTTGCTGTAGATGTTTCAACCACAGATAGATCTACCATCATAGTTACTATCGATGAATTGACCTCTTTCTTCGTGTTGGATATCTAGAGGAGTAGGTCTAGGATAATAATTCCTAGTCCTAGCGTTTCTCTAATTTTGTATTTTGTTAAGTGCAAGAGGCTCTTCTTTGTAGGAATTTTGGATGCATTCTTCTTCTATGAAAGTCTTTCGGATAGTAGCTATAACCTCATCTGAGTCACTACTACTAGTAATAGCTTCTTCTTCTGAAGAAGAAGAAGATGTGCTGTCAAGCTTTTGTTAGCAAGTTTTGTCAATGCAAGCAAGTGCTTTCTTTTTGTCAATAGCTTCGATTTGTTTAGAAATCTTTTGAAGATCAGAATTTGGGCTTTGTGGTTTAGGCAGAGATTCCACAGTGGCTCTGGGAATACTGTCTAATTTGACAAATGGTTTGGAGATGCTTTCTGTAAAAGAGGAAGAGGGTTTTGTACTGGGGCTTGCCATATCCTTTTCTGCAGCTTCCTTTTTGGAATCAGTTTTGGCGTTATGCTGGTTCAATTGCTCAGCAATTGTGTTCAAGATGGCGTTTGTATAATTGGCTTGCTCATGAACCTTTTTATGTCACCAAGCTGGGCAGTATTGGTGGTCATTCCCTCCCGGCCACTTTTGTAAGGACAAGTGTGAATAGTCTTTTCCTTGGCAAAAATCTTTATGGGCTGGTGCGTAGGAGGATGGACAGAGACCATACTTGTGCCATCAGCAAGATGCCAAACTTTTGCAAGACCGATTTGAACATTTATAATACTTGGGAGCGTATAAACATTATTCAAACCTTTTTGGGATGTAAATGTAAGAAACCATAGGAAAAAGGGGATGTTGACTGCAAGCCTTTGCATGTCAACTATCCATGCTTGTTTAACCTTTTCTCTAAGGTTGCGATCAATTTGTTCGAACCATTGACATTTGGAAGCATTACTGGCATAGTAATAATCTTCCCTAAGGAAAGGCCAATCAATTGTAAAATTTGGATTTGTAAGAACACTGCATCTATATCCTATTCCTGAGGAAGAAGGGGATGGAGGATAATTGATAACTGGTTCTGGTATGGCCGACTTGAACCGGTATTTTTGTGGTGCTTCTATAGGGATACTTCTTTCAGAGTGAAAATCAGAAAATGATTTCCTGCTGGTAGAAGTTCCAGGGAGATTTGTAGGTTCATGAAGTGAGCGGAATCGTAAGAGAACTCGACCATCTAGTTCTTCTATGATTTGGTCAATATCGTTCATTTGTCTAGATGTGTCAATAGAAGCAGACTGAGCTTCTTCAGCTCAAGAGCTTATGGACTTGTCATCTCATTCCATTTGAGAAGTTTTGGAGTAAAAATTTGAGGTTTGTCATCTTTAATTTGAAGTAAAACTGTTTCTTTTGAGTTTGACGGTAAGGGATTCAAAAATTTTGTATTGAGGTTTGTATACATAAGTCTGAAATAAACTCTATACATAATTGCAAAGTTTTTGAAATCATGAAACTCATTACCTTGAATATGAACATCAATCGTCAAGGCTTCGGGTGTCATGGGACATGTAAGATCAATACAGAAGTCTAGATAACAATTGAAGAAAATTGGTCCGTTATGTATATTGGTATTGATCATGGCTAATAGAGACGATTTGTATTTCTTTAACCTTTTGTCTCTTAAAGCCATGTAGATAGGTGCTTTAATACCTTTTCTGATGAAAGGTTTAACAGCAACCTGGACAAGTCCAATATGTGTAAAGCGGAATTTGTCCTTTAAATGTATTTGAATTGCTTCTGGTTTGATCAATGAAATAATTTGTAATCCATTTTGTAAACTCACGATTTCTTCATGAGTTTTGATCAAAAAGGCAGTTTGAAAGCTAAATGTACCAATTTTGTAAATATTATCAATATTGATTTTGGGAATATCCCATTTGTGAAAATTGTCAAGAGGAGGGGCCTTAATAAGGTCATTTGTCCTAAACTCATAACTATTTACTATATCACTATTATGGCTATCTAACTTAAAAGACTACAACTTCCTGAACTTGCTAGCCATTGCCATATTTTGTGCATATGTAGTGAATTATAAAAGTCTACTCCCGCAGTGTAGATTAAAGACGGGACCACCGGGACCACTTACTGGGACCACCTCACACGGCTGACCAACTGGTATCAAATATCATGCACAGATAGACACATAAATGACTCTGATACCAGAGGGGCACAGGATTGGAAGAAACACACGAAATAGGAAAACTTTATTAAGAAAACTTTAAACACAGAGTACAAAAAGGAAAATACAAAATAAAACACTTAAAAGAAAACTTACAGATACTTTGTAATAGTAATAAACTTACGAATTGTCATGAAAGGTATTAATGCACCTATCTACATGGCTTCAAGAGACAAAAGGTTAAAGAAATACAAATCATCTCTATTAGCTATGATCAATACCAATATACATAATAGACCAATTTTCTTCAATTGTTATCCAGACTTCTGTGTTGATCTTACATGTCCCATGACACCCGAAGCCTTGAAGCTTGATGTTCGTATTCAAGGTGACGAGTTTCATGATTTCAAAAACTTTGCAATTATGTATGGAGTCTATTTCATACTTATGTCTACAAACCTCAACACAAAATTTTTGAATCCCTTACCGTCAAACTCAAAAGAAACAGTTTTACTTCAAATTGAAGATGACAAACCTCAAGTTTTTACTCCAAAACGTCTCAAATGGGATGAGATGACAATTCTAGAACTTATTGAGCTTGAAGAAGCTCAGCCTGCTTCTATTGACAAATCCAGACAAATGAACGATATTGAGCAAATCATAGAAGAACCTGATGGTCGAGTTCTCTTACGATTCTGCTCATTTCGTGAACCAACAAATCTCCTTGGAACTTCTACCAATAGGAAATCATTTTCCGATTTTCACTCCGAAAGAACTATCCCACTAGAAGAACCACCAAAATACCGGTTTAGGTCACCCATACCAGAACCAATTATCAATGATCCTCCATCTCCATCTTCCTCAGGAATAGGATACGGATGCAACGTTCTTACAAATCCAAATTTTACAATTGATTGGCCTTTCCTTAAGGAAGATTATAACTCTGCCAGTAATGCTTCCAAATGTCAATGGTTTGAACAAATTGAATGCAACCATAGAGAAAAAGTTAAACAAGCATGGATAGTTGACACGTAAAGGCTTGCAGTCAACATCCCCTTTTTCCTATTGTTTCTTACATTTACATCCCAAAAAGGTTTGAATAATGTTTATACACTCCCAAGTATAAATGTTCAAACCAATCTTGCAAAAGTTTGGCATCTTGCTGATGGTACAAGTATGGTCTCTATCCATCCTCCTACGCACCAGCCCATAAAGATTTTTGCCAAGGAAAAGACTGTTCACGCTTTTCCTTACAAAAGTGGAGGAATGGATACCGATACTATCCAGCTTGGTAACATCAAAAAGGTTCATGAGCAAGCCAATTACACAAACGCCATCTTGAATAAAATTACTGAGTAATTGAACCAGCTCAATTCCAAAACTGATTCCAAAAAAAGAAGCTGCAAAAAAGGATATGGCAAGCCCCAGTACAAAACCCTCTTCCTCTTTTACAGAAAGCATCTCCAAACCATTTGTCAAATTAAAAAGTATTCCCAGAGCCACCATCGAATCTCTGCCTAACCCAAAAAGACCAAATTATGATCTTCTTCAAAAGACTTCTGAACAAATTGAAGCTATTGACAAAAAAGAAAGCACTCGCTTGCATTGACAAAACTTGCCAACAAAAGGTTGACAACACATCTTCTTCTTCAGAAGAAGAAGAACCTATTACTAGTAGTAGTGACTCAGATGAGGTCATAGCTACTATCCAAAAGACTTTCAAAGAAGAAGAACCTATCCAAAATTCCTACAACGAAGAGCCTCTTGCTCTCAACAAAATACAAAATTGAAGAAATGCTAGGACTAGGAATTATTATCCTATACCTACTCCTCCAGATATCCAATACGAAGAAAGAGGTCAATTCACTGATAGAAACTATGATGGTAGATCTATCTATGGTTGGAACACTGACGGCAACTCAGAGCATGAAGTGTTATTTGCGATTGAAGAAATGGGAATAGCAGCTACTGCCTACAAAGTCAATAGTTATTCGAACAAAAATGTAGCTACCATAATTGTCCTTGGTTTCTCTGGACAATAAAAGAATTGGTGGGACAATTATCTCACATATGATGAAAGGTTAGTTATCCTCAATCATACGACAAATGAATTGGATTAACGTGGTGAACGTGTCCAAGATGCGTATGAAACTCTAGTTCATACCATAACCTTACATTTTATTGGCAATCGTAAAAAAGGTCAAGTTGCCACCAAAACTGTCCTTATCAACCTTAGATGCCCTACTCTCTCAGATTATAGATGGTACAAAGATGTATTCTTTACCAATGTATTAAAGAGAGAAGACGACATGCAAAATTTCTAGAAAGAAAGATTCATTGCAGGCCTACCAAAGTTGTTTGGAGAGAAAATCCTCTCAAAGCTCCGACAACGTTGTGGGACGGATGATATCCCTTTCCATACTCTTATATTTGGAATGATCTTTGGAGTTGTCAAAAGCGAAAGACTTATCCTTTGCAATGAACTCAAAATTCAAGCCAAATATGAATCAGAGAAAGCCCAATCCAAAAAAGAAATGGAAACTTTCTGTGAAGCATTTGGCATTACAAAAATTGAAGCTCCTTCTTCAAAAACTAAACGTGCTAAGAAAGCCATTAACAAAAGATTCAAAAGATCAACAAAACTTCCAAACAATTCTCCTCCAGTCTTCAATTCCAAGCCAACTTCTTCCAAGAAGAAGAAAGTTAAAAAGAAGCCAATTGCTTGTTACAAATGTGGAAAACCAGGTCATAAAGCATTCTAATGCTAAACTGAACAAAAGATCAATGAGTTATTTGCTGATCAGCTTGAACTTCAAAAGAAGCTTCTAGCTGTCTTAGCACAAAACTCATATGATAGTGACAAAGAGGTTGATTACTATCAAGCTCTAAGGAAAATGAATCAGATTATGATTCTTCCCCTATCAAGACGATCAATGTCATTATAAACAGAAATCTGAAAGAATTCTTGATTGATCTAATCAGAAAGATTTCTGATGAAGAGACAAAAAAAGAGTATCTGACCAAGCTTAAAGACTTGATTCTTCAGGAAGAAAAGAAAGTCATTAAGTTTGATATCGAAACTCCTAGCCTGACAAAACTCTTCCAAAAGTATCCAATACCAAATCCTTTCAAGCAACTCACTACAAAAGAAATCCAAATTGAAGTCAATGAGTTGAAAGCTCAAGTTCGAGATCTTAGACACGAGATTACCAATCCCCAAAGCTACTAATCTAGAACTCCATACAAAACACACAAATTCCAAGTTCCTCCTATATTCTGGACAATTTTTAAAATATAGAAAACATCCCTGAGAATGAAGGTTCTCAAGAACAACTTCTTCATACAATTTCTGAAGTGACAATTCAAAAATGGTATTCCATGGTGAAAATAGTAGTCAGTGATTTCTCTACAAATGCAATAGCTCTCATTGACAGTTGAGCTAACCAGAACTGCATATGTGAAGGAATTATTCCTACTAAGTATTGTGAAAGAACAAAAGAACAATTACGCAGTGCCAATGGAGAACCTTTGAACATCAGGTATAAGCTGAACAAAGGTTACATTCAAAACAATGGTTATTGCTTCAAAAATATTTTTCTGATTGTAGAAAATATTACCCATGACATAATTCTTGGTACTCCATTTTTAACACAAATTTATCCATTTTATGTTAATGAATTTAGTGTTCATACCAAGATTCTTGACAAACAAATCTCTTTCAATTTTCTTTCTACTGCTAAGCAACGCGAAGTTTCGCTTTTATAAAATTCTTCAATTTACAAACAAGTCAATCTTTTAGAATTAAAACAAAATCAAATTTCCTATTTAAAGGACGAAATTTCTTACAAAAGAATTGAGGAACAACTTCAAAACCCTTCTACTCAACAAAAAATTCTTGATCTTGAACAATTTCTCAAAAGAAAAATATGTTCGGACCTTCCTAATGCATTCTAGGAAAGGAAAAAACATACTATTTCTCTTCCCTACAAAAAAGATTTTGATGAACGTAACATTCCTACCAAGGCTAGACTAACTCAAATGAATTCTGAACACCTTGACTTCTGCAAAAAAGAAATCCATAACCTCCTTGACAAAAGGCTTATTCGACCTTCAAAGTCTCCTTGGAGCTCTGCTGCTTTCTATGTTAATAACACTGCCGAAAAGGAACGAGGAGTTCCTAGACTAGTTATTAACTATAAACCCTTGAATAAAGTCTTACAATGGATTCGCTATTCTATTCCAAACAAGAGAGATCTTTTAAATCGTTTTTCTAAAGCCAAAATATTTTCAAATTTTGATATGAAGTCAGGATTTTGGCAAATTCAAATTACAGAATCTGATCATTATAAAACGGCATTCATAGTGCCATTTGGACATTACGAGTGGAATGTAATGCCCTTTGGACTGAAAAATGCTCCCTCTAAACTTCAAAACATAATGAATGACATTTTCACCCCTTACACTTCTTTCATCATTGTTTACTTTGATGATGTGTTAGTATTCTCCAAAACCATTGATCAACATTTTAAGCATCTACAGATTTTTTTAAACGTTATTGAAAGAAACGGATTGGCCGTTTCTGCTACAAAAAATGGTTTTGTTCAAAACACAAATCAGATTCCTGGGGCATGATATCTTTCAAGGGACTATTAAACCCATTTTAAGATCGCTTGCCTTTGCTAACAAATTTCCAGACATCATTAAGGACGAAAAGCAATTACAAAGATTTCTTGGTTGCCTTGACTACATTTCACATTTTTTTCCTCATCTTTGACAATTGTGTGCTCCCCTGTATAGAAGACTTAGGAAAAATCCTGAACCTTGGTCTAATATACACACTAACATTATCAAACAAATAAAACAAAAGGTCAAGTTTTTACCATGTCTATGTATTCCCCATCCCTCTGCATTCATGATTGTAGAAACAGCTGCATCTGACATAGGTTATGGATGAACCCTTAAAAAAAGAATGCATGATCAAGAACAGTTAGTTTGATATCATTTTGGCATTTGGGTCAGTCCACAACAAAATTATTCTACTATCAAAAGAGAAATTTTATCTATTGTACTTTTTATTTTCAAATTTTAAGATGATTTATTCTACAAAAAATTCCTGCTCCGAATTGATTGCAAATCTGCAAAAGATATTTTACAAAAGGATGTTAAGAATTTAGTTTCAAAACAAATCTTTGCTTGATGGTAAGCAGTTTTATCTTCATTTGATTTCAAAATTGAATTTATCAAAGGAGATAACAATTCCCTACCAGATTTCCTTACAAGAGAGTTTTTACAAGGAAAGAGTGACAAAATATATTCTCTACAGGTTTTACAATAAGCAAAGAAGACAAAGGCAAAGGTTTACAATTGGACAAATTCGTTCCCACACAAAATCATATACAAATGACAAATTACCCCCATGAACCTCTTCTTTTCTACTTTCATGACCATGAACTCTACTATACTTCATTTTATGGACCAAGATACAATGAAAGTGCCATTGTTATTGATTATTAGGAATGGTATAATTCTGCTGAAATACCATTTTACCAATATCTCAAAATTATCAAGGCTTACCAGGCACTTGTTTAAGATGTTAACAATCATCCAGTACTTATCATTATGTCCCCTGGGTATATTGAATCCTTTCGATGGTTCCACAAACAGTTTGAATATTGGACAACCTTTGAACCTCATATTTTCCAATTTGTCTCCAAAATGTTCCCAGATGTTCACATTTGCTCTTTTGATCAAAGCAATACTCATGTTTTAATACCATTAAGGCATCCTATACAATTTGACACTTCTTGCCTTATCCCAACAAAGATGGGTTACGCTGTAAGTTTCTACAAGATGATAACTCCCGCTTTCGCTACTAGTCGAAATTCGCTACAAAATCCAGGATTGAACATCTTCAGATGCTTATGATCTATGAAAAAAAAAATCCAAACAAAACAAAAGAACCCGCAAAGGTCTTGGCCTTTGGCAAAAGTAAGGGTCATTACAAGTGACAAAAAATTTTATTTTGTAGGTGAAGACAAAACTGTCGGCAGACACTATTCACTACTGTTCCCCGACACTTCACTGTGCATCTACAGTATCGACAAGTTACTATTCAAGAACAGTTCTCAAGGACAAATTTTCAAAAGTTGCACAGTACAAAGTTGTTACCTTTTGACAATTACGATTCAACTTTCGAAGCATGACAAATGAAGACAATTGAGCATAATTACGCCTCCATTTTTTAGCTCCTCCCAGCTCTATATAAGGCAGACATTTTCATCCAAACAAAGCATCGAAAATTCAGGAGATCAAAACAAAAACAAATTCTCATCTACAAAACTCTCCTCTCTCCTCTTTAATTTTCTTCTATTTACAAATCCTTGTACAAGTTCTACAGATCGACAATTTGTAAGTTTATTACTATTACAAAGTATCTGTAATTTTTCTTTTAAGTGTTCTTATTTTGTATTTTCCTTTTTGTACTCTGTGTTTAAAGTTTTCTTAATAAAGTTTTCCTATTTCGTGTGTTTCTTCCAATCCTGTGCCCCTCTGGTATCAGAGTCATTTATGTGTCTATCTGTGCATGATATTTGATACCAGTTGGTCAGCCGTGTGAGGTGGTCCCAGTAAGTGGTCCCGATGGTCCCGTCTTTAATCTACACTGCGGGAGTAGACTTTTATAATTCACTACATATGCACAAAATATGGCAATGGCTAGCAAGTTCAGGAAGTTGTAGTCTTTTAAGTTAGATAGCCATAATAGTGATATAGTAAATAGTTATGAGTTTAGGACAAATGACCTTATTAAGGCCCCTCCTCTTGACAATTTTCACAAATGGGATATTCCCAAAATCAATATTGATAATATTTACAAAATTGGTACATTTAGCTTTCAAACTTCCTTTTTGATCAAAACTCATGAAGAAATCGTGAGTTTACAAAATGGATTACAAATTATTTCATTGATCAAACCAGAAGCAATTCAAATACATTTAAAGGACAAATTCCGCTTTACACATATTGGACTTGTCCAGGTTGCTGTTAAACCTTTCATCAGAAAAGGTATTAAAACACCTATCTACATGGCTTTAAGAGACAAAAGGTTAAAGAAATACAAATCGTCTCTATTAGCCATGATCAATACCAATATACATAACGGACCAATTTTCTTCAATTGTTATCTAGACTTCTGTATTGATCTTACATGTCCCATGACACCCGAAGCCTTGACGATTGATGTTCATATTCAAGGTAATGAGTTTCATGATTTCAAAAACTTTGCAATTATGTATAGAGTTTATTTCAGACTTATGTATACAAACCTCAATACAAAATTTTTGAATCCCTTACCGTCAAACTCAAAAGAAACAGTTTTACTTCAAATTAAAGATGACAAACCTCAAATTTTTACTCCAAAACTTCTCAAATGGAATGAGATGACAAGTCCATAAGCTCTTGAGCTGAAGAAGCTCAGTCTGCTTCTATTGACACATCTAGACAAATGAACGATATTGACCAAATCATAGAAGAACTAGATGGTCGAGTTCTCTTACGATTCCGCTCACTTCATGAACCTACAAATCTCCCTGGAACTTCTACCAGCAGGAAATCATTTTCTGATTTTCACTCTGAAAGAAGTATCCCTATAGAAGCACCACAAAAATACCGGTTCAAGTCGGCCATACCAGAACCAGTTATCAATTATCCTCCATCCCCTTCTTCCTCAGGAATAGGATATAGATGCAGTGTTCTTACAAATCCAAATTTTACAATTGATTGGCCTTTCCTTAGGGAAGATTATTACTATGCCAGTAATGCTTCCAAATGTCAATGGTTCGAACAAATTGATCGCAACCTTAGAGAAAAGGTTAAACAAGCATGGATAGTTGACATGCAAAGGCTTGCAGTCAACATCCCCTTTTTCCTATGGTTTCTTACATTTACATCCCAAAAAGGTTTGAATAATGTTTATACGCTCCCAAGTATTATAAATGTTCAAATCGGTCTTGCAAAAGTTTGGCATCTTGCTGATGGCACAAGTATGGTCTCTGTCCATCCTCCTACGCACCAGCCCATAAAGATTTTTGCCAAGGAAAAGACTATTCACACTTGTCCTTACAAAAGTGGCCGGGAGGGAATGACCACCAATACTGCCCAGCTTGGTGACATAAAAAGGTTCATGAGCAAGCCAATTATACAAACGCCATCTTGAACACAATTGCTGAGCAATTGAACCAGCATAACGCCAAAACTGATTCCAAAAAGGAAGCTGCAGAAAAGGATATGGCAAGCCCCAGT
>JACYFF010031956.1:43081021-43099311 GCA_017589665.1 Selenicereus undatus | reverse complement strand
TATATATATATATATATATATATATTGGCACGGATCTGGTGAGAAGAGGGCTTCTGTGAGCAGGTGAGAGGAGAAGATCTGGACCGGTCATCCTAATCTAACGATCCATATTAAGCGTCTCACATGAGAGTTGTATCTCGGTTACTCTCTCCCAACAAAGGCGATTCCCAGCTCACTTTGCTCGTCCTTGTCTTCTCTCTCTCTTCGGGGTTTCTTGAGCTTGCTTCGGCCATAATCCTTGGTCGATTTTGTTCTCTCTGCAAATTTATCTGCTCTTGAATCCATTAATTTCGAGCTGGTGTTCTGGAATAGTCGACGATGAACTTCAAACTGCTCTTCAAGTGCGCGATTTGTTGCTCTTCTTTTTGGTTGAACGTGCGATTAATGTTCTAAGCTAAAATTGTTAATTTTTACTCGCATTTAGGGATTTATGGTTGAATTTTTAGTTTTCCTCTTATAAATTTAGCTCTAACTTGAGGTTACTCATGTGATTTTGGTGGTAATTGGTGTAATTTGTTCATTTTGTAATATTTTGAAGTTAAGGCTCAATTTTTCCTTAATTTGCAGGTGTAACATCGACTTCTTCATCCAAACCTAGGGTTTTAGGTAAGGTTCTTCTAATTACTGATGTGATTTCTCGTTTCATTCACTGCTATTGGTTGTGGTTAGGTTTACTCATTAGTGGCTTAGGGATGGCTAATTCTGTCTATCTCAGTTGCAACCATATTGTGTATTTGTCCCAAAAGAGACATCAAATTTCATTTGTTTACATTTCTGAGTAGACTAATTGATTGTGGGCTATTAGTTTAGATTTCTTTTCCAATTGTGATTCTTAAGTCTTATTCAGCGGTGAAAGCTAGTCTTAGATTATTTTTCTTAGGCAATTTGAGTGTTTGAATTAGTGTCATAGTGAACTTACACATGAATTAGTGAAATTGGATATTCATATTGGTGAACTTATATATTTAAGTTCAGTGAACTTACACATGTATTTTAGTGAACTCGAGTATTCATCATGGCAAACTTGTATATGCTTTTAAGTGAACTAATTAAATCCCTTGTATATTCATTCTTGTGATTAGGGCATTCATTTTTTGTGAGCTTTATCATTCATTTGAGGAATATTCCCTAGTCCTTTTCTACATGTGAATGTCAATATCAATTTTGGTCAACTTATATATATACTTTGGTAAACTTCTACATATATTTTCGTGAACATTTACATGTATTTTGGTAAACTTGTAAATATATTATGGTTAACTTGTAAATATATTTAGGCGAACTTATACATATTTGTTTGTGAATTTATACATATGTATTGGTGAACTCGTAAGTATATTTTGGTGAACTTATACATATATTTCGGTGAACTTGAAACATATTTTAGTGAACTTGTACATATATTTTAGTGAACTTGCACATATATTTTGGTGAATATAACATGTATTTTGGTAAACTTGTAAATGCATTCTTGTTAACTTGTACATGTATTTTAGTGAACTTATACGCTTACTTTAGTGAACTTGCACGTGTATTTTAGTGAACTTGGCTATTCATCATGGTGAACTTGTATTGTACATTTCTTAAAGTGAACTAAGTCAATGCCTTGTACATTCATTCTTGTAAATTAAGTCATTTACTCAATTACATTATGCTTTTCATAGATATGGTTTAAATGTAAGATCCATTATACCTAACTTCCAATACTAAGCTAGTCAAACACTTTGGGAGATGAACTTGTACTTTTAGTGAACTTGCACATGTATTTTAGTGACCTTGGCTATTCATCATAGTGAAGTTCTACGTATCTTAAAGTTAACTAAGTCAATGCCTTGTACATTCATTCTTGTCAATTAAGTCATGGATTTTTATTGAACTTAGTACACATATTTTGATGAATTTATATATTAGTCTACGTAGTCACTTTTGCGTTAGTAAACTTGTACATTCATATTAATGAAATTGGATGTATTCACTGTGGTGAACTTATACGTGTACTTTAGTGAACTTCTACATGTACTTTAGTGAACATGGCTAGTCATCATCGTGAACATGTATGTTTCTTAAAAAGTAAACTAAGTGAATGCCTGCCTTATACATTCATTCTTGTGAGTTAAGCCATTCACTATTTAGTGAACTTTGCAGCCATATTTTAATGAATTTATATATTAGTCTACTTAGTCACTTTTATGTTAGTGAACTTGTACATTCATATTAATCGTGGTGAACTTGCATTAATTAAGTTGTACATTCATACTAATGAAATTGCATATAGCAAATTGTATGTTTTTTTATCTTGCAAGCTTTATGATTAGCGTACTCTTAATGACTTGGTTTTGTTTTTCATTTTACGCAAAATGGTTCATACAAGAAGCAGTCAACAGTCAAAAAACCGCAGTGATTATGAAAAAGATATAGCCATTGAAATGCACAACACTCAAAGGTATTATGTAAATCATTTACTCAATTACGTGAATCTAAAATTAGTAATTAGCATCTTTTTTTGGCAATAATAAGAAATAAGAATGGAAGAAATAATAAAACGTCATCATGGTGAACTTATACATATACTTTAGTGAACTTGCACATGTATTTTAGTGCACTTTTGTATTCATTATGGTGAACATTGTGCCTTTTAAAAGTGAATTCAATAAATCCCTTTTATATTTATTCAATACAAGCACATATTTGGGTTCAACTGATGTATATATTTATTAAATACTAATTAAATCCCTTTTATATGTTTTAATGAATTCATATATATATATATATATATATATATATATATATATATATATATATATTTGCATTCAAATGGTGCATATATTGGCGACAACTTTACTCATGTGTAGCATTGAGTTTGTATTGCAGGTTGATTGCGTTAAATAATTTGATTTTATGACAAACTTATGCTAATCTCTTTTGCCACTAAATAATATGCATGTTAGTGAATTTGGACACTTTGTTTTAGTGAAATTGTACATTCATATTAATGAAATTGCATGGTGAACTTGCACATATATTGTAGTAAACTTGGGTGTTCATCATGGTGAACTTGTGCCTTTTGGAAAGTTAACTAATTCAATCCCCTTGTATATTCAGTCTTGTCAATTAACGCATGCTCTTTTTGGTTACGAATGAGTAATAAACTTATGCACTTGTTTTAGTGAGGTTGGATATATGTTTTTGCAGATATGGTTTGAATGTAAAGATGCATTATCGCTAACTTCCAATACTAAGCCACTCAAACACTCATCCAATGCTATGGCAAACATTTACGCTAATTTGGTTGGTTTGGTGTATACTAATATCAGTTTATTAAAATTATTTTTGCAGTTAACACTCTAGAAGTAAGCGGTCTCAAGGAGAACAAAAACACAGAAAGGGGAAAAAGCTTCGTGCTCAACCAAAAAGATTGTGTGTTCAATTTAATTCAAAGAGACCAACATCAGTGTATATTACTACCACTGCTGGCGCATCTAATGAAGCTTCCAGTGATGCACACACGGAAGAGTACATCCCTTTGGAGACAGCAACTCCCACACCCACACCTACCTCAACATTTCTCGGTCAATGTTCCCAACTAAGCCTTGAACCTTCAAATGTACATTCTCAAATGGATCTAGAAGCAGAACCTTTGGATGGTCAGCTAGGTACACTAAGAAGTCATGATATGGGTGATACACAACCAATGACCCAAGAAGAAGGAGTAGTAGCATTAGGCAGCAATTCAATGGGTGTTCACACTACCCAATTGAGAAACAAACCAAAAACAAAGAAAAGCAAACCAAAAGAATTCAACAATTGGATGTCACCCAAGGGTTTGAGGCAGCTAATTGAAAAGCTAAATGACAAGCAAAAAGAAGCCATCAAAGAAATTGGTTTCGGCGGCTTCTTGTACTTGCAAGTTGATATGATTCCTGGGAAGCTAGCAGTGTGGTTAGTTCGCAATTTCAACACTTGCTCATGCTCCCTGCCCCTCACCCATGGCAGGTTAAGAGTCACTGAGCATGATGTCTATATGACATTAGCTCTTCCCAATGGCCCCTTTGAGGTGACTGAGGCCAAAAGTGAAACAAATTCTAGTACGGAATTCAAAACCTTACTTAAACGATGGAAAGAACAATGGCCTGACTGAGATAGTGTCCCTAAATCTGGGGAGATGGTTGACATGATTTGTAGTCAGGTAGATGGGGGAGAAGAATTTAAAAGAAACTTCATAGTGTTTGTGGTGCCTAGTTGTATCAATGGGAACCAAAGAGGTGAAGTAAATTGCTTGGTACTTGATTCATTATTAGACTTAAGCAAAGTGAGAGAACTCAATTGGGCGCGATAAACAATGGCAGCCCTTGTCTCATCAGTTGATGAGTGGAAAAAGAAGACCTCGAGGCTTTTTTAAAGGGCCAATACTTTTCCTAATGGTACGTTAAGAATTTATATTCATGCATTTTATTCATGCACTTAATTGGAATCGTTAAAATTTTACATCATCGAATTTTTCATGTAAGTTTTGTAAAAGCAAATTGAACTTTTTTCTTATTTTCACAACTTTGTTTTCTTGATCGGGTTGTTTTCAAAGTACGGACTGTCAAGCGTTAGTTCCCAACCAAGATGAACAAATGATAAAGTGAAATCAAGGGAAGAACAAGAATTTGAAGTCGGTTTTCGCAAAGGTGCCCTTGAGGACTGTCTAGATGAGACTGAAAGGCCCGTTGAAGCTCAAGTGGTTCATGAAGAGGAACCATCTGATGCAACCCCTGAAGCTGCTGCTGAAGCTGAACATGATACTGTACGGTCAAAGATGAAGGTATATGACCCCCTACGTTAGATTCTTTGCTCTGTACAATATGTAACATTTAGGTGTCTATGCAGTTGGTAAATGGCCATACTTTTATGTTTGTGTGTGATAGCTAGAAGTAGATATAACGCTCATATATTCTTGTGTGTGATATCTAGAAGTAGATATAACGCTCACATATTCTTGTCATGTGCCCTGACTATCAAATCCAAGGTTAAGTTAAACTTGAAATATAATTACTTGTTTAGTATTTTGATTTGATGTGAATTCATAAGAAAATGTCAAAATAGCCCCCAAGTAGGTAGACTTGTGTTAAGTCTCAAGGATGAACGTAACCTAGGACGCAGACTCAATATCGACCTTATGTTGCTTGGCCTGTCTTTGTTTTGATCAGGCACTTCTTGAGGATGCTAAGAAGTCGAGCAATGAGATCATCACCAATACTCGTGTCTTGGCAGGGGTGATAACAGAATTAGAGAAGTTGATTCCTGAAGCACATGCTTCATTAAAGAGAGTAAGAACAATAGCTGTGCAGACCACAACTGATGCACTGTTTGCAGAGACAACTTTGTCGAGGAAGTCAAAGAGTACCAAACCGGTACTCTCACCCGACCTATATGAGTCAGAAGATTTCTTGTTGGCGGTTGAGGCAATCGAGAAGCAATTTTTGACTGCCCAAAAAAGCAAACATCACTTCCTATAATTTACTCCGCCAAGTTTCAGCCTCGGCTTGTCTCAAGAAGAGAATGAGCCAACAGCCACTCATCTCTTCATCCATGAAGAAGAGCATGAAGAAGAGACTGCCCCTGCTACTGGAGTTGTGATCAGAGAGCTAGATGTCGATGTTCCATTGCGAGATGTACAAGAAGCAAGCTATGTTGGGAAAGGCAAAGCTATTATGGAGGAAGTTTCAAGAAGACCAAGAACGAGGTCTATGCAATGCAACATCATGCAAGTGCCAACAGGTATGTTTCCACCTTTGTTCCTTGGCCTCTCTCTGGGTCTCTCTCTATTTCTCTCTCTCTCTCTCTCTCTCTCTCTCTCTCTCTCTACATAATGAATGTAAACATGGCCCTGACACAAGCACAATGAATGTAAACATTGGCTCACAGAAGAAAATCAAGTACTCATCCACTCATCCACTTTTGGGGAGGGGGGAAGGGGGTGGATGGCAGTCTAAATATGCTGGTGGACTGGCCCAAAAACCATCACAATAGGTAATATGATGAAAATTTCATATCTTAACTTGCAATCAAAAGGGGGATTTGCACTTATTAACTGAGCAAGCTGGGAGATAAATCACTCTTAAATGTCTAACTACTATTTTGTGCGGCTCTGATCAGGTGCACCCGATCCTGCGGATGACTCCGGAAGAAGCCTAGCCTACTGATAATGACAAACATATGCTTAGAGCTTATTTATTTAGTTATGATGATTAATTAGCACTGAACTATTGCTGATATTACGTTCTCTCTCTCTCTCTCTCTCTCTCTCTCTCTCTCCAGTGAGAGATACTTTCTTGGCAGCACAAAACTAGCTGGCTAGACTCATACAGATAAAAAAACCAGCTATAATGCAAATGGCATGCATGATACTTCTTTTTTAGTTATGTTTTGCCTAAAAAATCACACACATAGAAGCAAGCATGAATAAAGCAGCTCGTTAGATCAACTGCATGTATATTTTTAACCTGTTTGAGATCATAAGAAAAATAGTAACAAGGCAAACCAAAAAAAAAAGAAAAAAAATAAAACCAATCAAAAGAAAAATAGTAACAAGGAAGTGTCAACGAGACCAACAACGAGGTCCATGCTATCTAGCAGCATGCAAGTGCCAACAGGTATGTTTCCCACCTTTCTTCTTTGTCCCTCTCTCTCTCTCTTTGTGTCTTCTTTTTTGGAGTTTCTTTGTCCTCTCTATTTGTCTCTCTCTCTGTTTTCGCCCTTTTTTTCGAGAGGGGTGAAAGGGGTTGGATGCCAATCTAAATATGCTGGTGTAGTGGCCTAGAAAGCATCACAATTCTGAGCTTTTTGGGGGGGGGGGGGAGCACCCCGATGTCTTACAAAAATGGCAAATACTCTCATTTAGCAGCACGTAAGTGTTTCTAGAATGATAAGTGTCTAGTAAGTTGCTGCAAATTTTTGGATTTGTTTCAATGACATTTAACTTGTGGTTTCAAGGGTAAGGGTTTTTGGATTAGTTTCAATGACATTTCATTATGATATATAGATTTGTACCTAAATACTATGCAAATTTTATATGGATTAATAATAATCTAAGTTATTTTGATATGTGTGCTTGGAATTTATAAGTATCTTTTTGGATGAGATGAAGTTTTAAGTAATTTTTTGTACCACTTGGGTGAACTTTTATAGTTAATTGGTCGAACTTAAACGAGTATTGTGGTTTACTTGTACATTCTTTTCATAAAGGGATGGTTTCTTTTATAATAGTTTACTCCTTTTCTACTAGAACTTATGAGCTGTTGGCTGGGCACAAGACCTAGGGTTTTGATGGTCTTAGATACATAGAAAGATGTGCAGTAAGATGTCGCTTGATGAGGGAGTTATTGGCATGGTTGCTTTAAGGCAATATGCTTACAGTTGAAAGTAACCATGTAATGAAACCTGAGTATGGTGGGCAAAGGAAACCCTACACCTTTCTTACATCTTACTCTGGGGCATGGATGTGAATAGGGATATCCTAGACTCATGATGTGCATGGCATGTCCTGTCAATTTGGGTTATACTGAAGATCATATCCAAGAGTTTGAATTGCTGTGTTTTGGCTTGGTTTCTGAAGTTTTGTTGCTAGAGTGATTGTGGTTGATCATTACAGTTCTTTTAGCAGCAAAGAATGTTTGAGAGACAGGCATGTACTAGAATTGAGGTAAGAGAGTACATAACCAACAAGCTTCTACTTCAGGGTTCGAATTGTGAATGATCAGTCTTATAGAGCCTGTATCCACTGTCTTTTGCTATGGACTTTTATGAAGTTACTTGCCAGAACACTGGGACTTCTTTGTTGGTGGGTATTTCAGGTTTTTGGAAAGTCTATCTTTGCTGCCCAAGAGCCCATTTAGCCTGTGAAGAATTGTGAGTGTTTGGGATTTCCTAAAAAATCTTAGATGCAAACACAATCTTACATGCATTGCTACTCCATTTCTCCTTCATCGTTATTTGGGATTTCCTAAAAAATCTTAAATGCATTGCTAGTTACTATTCTTCCTTTAAAGTACTACTTTATGAACTTGACTAATATCAAATTGTGTTTTGAAGAAGATGCAAGAAACAGAATGTTAGAAAGGCGCAACTATCCTCACCAGGAAAGGAAAGAGTTCACACCTTTTCGGTGCTCTCCTTACATGCAAAGGAACGTGAGTATCTTTGGGGCAATAGCCTATGAACCGAAGCTATATGCAGATTTTGTGTTTAACTCGTCAGAAGACCAAAGGTAACTACACACTGTTTACACTTCCTAGTATGCATTTCATGAACCTGATCCCAAAGGATTGTCTAAGGTAGGTGATTCTTAAATTAGGCATTGACCATCAATATTTTCTCTGGCATTCTGCTTTTGAGATTTGTGGACATGGTAATTTGAGGAATATATGAATGTATATAAAAGATTAATAAATTAACCATTATTAATGTTTACACTGCATTCATTGATTTTTATGGGTTTACAAAGGCTAAACGGCCAAAGCTACTGAAGAGTATACAAACATTTGCTCATGTCATTGCTTTGGAAATATAGTAGTTTGTCATTAGCAATTCCTCTGGTTCATTTTTCCCTTCCCCATCCTCCCCCCCCCTCTCTTTCTTCCCTTTTAAAATGTGGTTGTAGCTATTGTTTATGAGGTTAAAGTTCAGAGAATAGCTAACCACAATTATGTGCCTTCATGGAATTGGTTCATTGACTGTAGAAAGGATATTAACAAATGCAATCAGTAAAATAATTTAGTTTTGTTTATCATGAGCCAGTCAACTAGTGGATTGAGTAATATACGAAATGGTACAGATGTAATCTGTCTATTTTTATCTTTGCTATTCTGAGTTGATTTTTGTATCCATCTGATAAGTAATATGACGTAGGTGATTGATTCACTCTTTGCTGTCCTGAGTTGCATAACCAAGTCGTTCATATGTGAATAGCTTTGAAATTAGCAAAACCATTTTCTATGTACAATCCAAGCATAGTTCAATGTAGAATTTATCTATTTATTTTTGTAGCCAAGTGTTGGATGATGATACGTACTATGTGGCTACAAGACGTGCACTTTCAAGTCTTGCTGGGGATAATGACGTTGACAAAACCGTCATCAATATTTGGGCGCATATACTGAATGTACGTGAGCAGTACAGAGATCGATCTAGCGTTCATCGGGTTTTCTTTACAAGTGAAGCATTGGAAAGTCAATTAAAAAGATTCTTATATAACATTTTCACATGAATATATATGCTTTTACATATGAACGGTTAGTTAAGTAAAAATTATTTTTTTTTTTGGTTTTGCCTTGAAGGATCTATACATTAAGACAAAAGATGAAGCCCAAGCAAAAGCTGCATTCTTTCATAGGTTGAATGAGGAGTTGTCATTGACTTTGCATGTCAAATTGAACGAAGTTGACTTGGTAAAATTTACTCAAACGTATTACTTTTAAATGTATTTTTTATAACTGTTTTTGCTGGTAGCTATTATTTGGAAATTAGGTTATCACCATGATAGGTATGTTATTCTACATTGACAAAAAAACTTTATGTTGGGTTTTCAGGTGTTTTTCCATTGTCTACACAAGAAAAGACAAATTCTTCTTTGCTTTAATTTCAAGGACAAAACTATGGATATAATAGACCACAAGAAAAAAAGCCAAAGAATAGTTTCCTATACGAGTTCTTCACAGATCATTTGGTGAGGTTACACATTGTTGTTTTGTTTTATTATTTTTCAAATGAAGCATATAATGATACTATTTTTTAAAAATCATATACAAACCAAGCATAGTACACTTTTGGGAGAATATCTTGTCAAGGAATGGAGTGATGATAGGAGAGGGACTTCCATTCAACAGTTTCAAGAAAGACACATGGTTATGCCTTGGAAAATCGACAGTTCCAAACAAGATCATAATGGAGGTATTTATGTTATGAGGCATATGGAGGAATACAAAGGTGTGGCAACCCATTGGGACGTTGGATTGAGGAAGAATGAGGTTAGCATGTTGCAGGCTTTCTCATTTAAAAGTGTTTGATCTTCCATTACCTATTGTCATCATTATTAAATGAGAGAGAATCAATTGGTAATATTCCCGGGGGGGTGCTTAGCTCAAATGCATAGATATTGGATACTGTTCTGAGTTCTAAGTTCTCTGTGTCAGCATCGCATGTTGTCACTGTCCGTTTGCCTACCCTTTTGGGTTGGGTCACTTGGGTGAGATGCAATACTGCTATTATATGTGGTAGAGAATGGTATGCAATGTAATAGTTTTGCATATTTGCATTGTGTTGGCAGACACAACCTCCTTTTCTTCTATTATTTTTTGGGTTGGCTATTCATATTTTGTTGTTGAGTAAAATTAGCGCCCACAATAGATTGTAAAAAGTACATTTGGTGTTCAGAATAATGCTATATATGTTTAGAGGTGATTCAGTTGGTACAGGTGATTCAGCTGGTAGGGGTGCTGTCCTAGTTTGGTGTCAAATTGAAACTAAAATGGATTTATTTTGATTACAGGATTTTCATTGAGGATATTACATAAATTTTCATTAATGATTTTCCCCTCTCCCCAAAAATAAAAAAATGCATCTAATTGATATCAATTGTTCGGGAATTATGTTTTCTTGTTCCTCTCTTCTTTTCAATTTTTTTTTCCCAAAAAGAATTGATAAAATTTGTTTATGTATAGCAACTCGATGTCAGTTCGTTATCTATTGTTTCTGCTTATCTTATGAGGTTCTAATACAAGTTAATGGATCCTCTTGCTGCCCCCCCTCCCCCCTTCCAATCTTAGGTTGTTGGAATTCATAAATTAAGGGTGCAATACTGCCACAAGATCATCACATCATCTACCAATGTCATTGCTCTAGCGGTGAAGAACATGGTAGTTGTCTATGAAACTACAAAGCTCAAAAGTTCAAGGAAGTAGTGGTAAGTTCTAGGATACTGCTGCTTATGTTTGGCTATTCAGTTTGAAACTAATGGATATATGCCATGAATGTAGTAGCTTAATGAATTCTACCTATACGAGGAATCCATCAATATATTTTATTGCCTTGCTAAACTAGAAGGCAGTCCAGAAGGACTTTATGGTAAACTTGTTGTGCCTATTCCTTGGTGTGATGTAACATGACAATGCGTTTATCATTAGAAGAATGCTGTAGTGAAATTACCGCTTTTTTTTTATTGTTTATCATTATTTCTTTGTTGTCTGCTGACTAGACATTAGTCTAAACCACATGATAATCTGTCAGTACAGGGTAATCTGTCCAGCTTAACACAGCGTTTTCATCTATAATGATCTTATCCGGTCTGACCTGTTAGACGAAGGAGTCTTAACCTTTTACGAACCAGGCCTCAATTGGTGTGATCTGATCCAACCTAATTGTACTAAGGATGATCAACATTATCATACCCAGAATAAATAGAATGAAAGGATTCAGATACATGTGTTCAAGCCTAAGGATTACGCAACCTCTTCACAATGTCATCTTTTAGATAATGCACTCTACGTCTTATTGGGAATTTGGGATTAATGATGCAGTTGAATTTAACAATATTAAGTGAAGGGTTAAATTCCCAGCCGTGCTATTTTCAGAACTCTATGACTGTTATTAGAAGACCCAGAACCTCTGCCGATACATGTTAATCTGTCTAGCTTAACACAACTTTTCATCTATAATTATGTTAGGCTCTCTCTATTTTTGTTCTGTGCAACTTTTAAGCCTGATCTGCATGGTGGTGATTGTTGGTATTATCATGTGCAAAATAAGAGTCTGAATTTTCTGTCTCTCGGTACTGACAGCAATTATATTTGATGTTCCTGGTCAACATTAGGAGACGATTCTGACTTCTGGGGAAAAAAGATGTGGCAGGTTTTGTAAGAGACTTTGTTCCTAGTGGGCTTGCCTGTCTAATGATTGAACCACCGGAGACTCAGATTGTGAAGTTGTTCCTGCTGAAGACTTTGTTCCTGGTTGGCTTGGGGAGATGAAGGGTAAGTTAGAGGAGCATTTATATAATTAGTTTAATTTCTTTTTTAGTATGTACATGACTAAATAGAAACCCTCTCTTAGAAAGTAAATTTTCATGTTTACATAATTGTAAGACACACTCTTGTTACATATTTTTCAATTACTATTTGGTTAATGGAACAACTTAGGAATTGTAGCCAACCAATATACAGGCAGGATTGTCTCAAGTTTTTTCTCAATTTGATCTCTGGTATGGACTTAGATTTTGAAAAGGAGGGAGAAACTAAAGAGACTTATTGACTATGGAACTCAAGTACTCAAACTGCCCTGATGAAGTTCAAACTTGTAGCCTCCTTACTGGCAACTTGAACAGATTTGAACCACCGGAAAGCCTGCACAAAAAACGTTGCATTGGTTGATTGATAAATATTATTGCAGTTTCACTTCTTCATGAAGCATAAAAAAAATTAAAAAAAACTCGAATACAGACATAAACACATTTACGGCACTGAAAATAAGCTTAGTGCAGCAGAGAGGACAAACATAGATAAGCATACCGAGGTCGGAATTCCAGTGAATGCGTAAAACCCCAGCAAAGGAGTACTGAATATGCTATATGAGTTCAAAACTCCAAAAACAGGTTTCTGATTTGCATACTCAAATATTAAACTATTGCAGCTAACACATGGAATTTCAGAGACTTTCCATGGATATGAAAGTAGTTGCCTTTGCTCCTACTTCCTTTGTAATGTAAATCCAGGACTATATTTACACTGCCTTCAATGAATCTTCGGTGAAGGGTACGTCTTTATTAAATGTTCACTATTTAAAGCTTAAGTATTCGGTTTTTTATATTTTAAGCCTTCACTTGCTAAACACTAACTTTATAAAATTTCAATGTTCATCTATATGTCTATTTTCTAAAGATACAAGGAACCTATTTAGCGGTAGGAAATAAGCATTCACCATGACCAATAACACTGGAAAAAAAAAGGACAAATTCTAGTTGACCAATTCAAGTATAAGAGATCATAAATTAAATGTAAATAGATTACAAATGCCCAAGTCTTCAAAATCCTAAAACAGTTCTATGAAATTATCTAAATTTCCAAGCCAATTGACGAATTCTGGTACAAAAGATCATAAATCTAAAGAGATTACAAATGCCCATATATTTGTACAAGCTCTGTGCATGAACATTGCAATCAGACCCTTTTTCACCCCTTTTCATCATGGAGCTAGAATGAATATGTTGTCAGCCCTAGTGCCTAATGGCTAGAGAAGAAAGTACAGAAAATTCCACATTATTCAAAAATGCAAAGCTACATGAGGAATCTACAAAACCAGATATCTTGAAGTGCATTGCTTCAAAACCATAACTTTGTTGCACGATCAGAAGATCTTTTCCTAAGTGAACAATGAACACCCTTCATGACAAATCCATAAGATGATAGGGAAACTCAGCAATAACTTCATCAAGAAATTAAAGGAGAATCTCTAAAATACAAATGAACTAAACATTCAGAATCTATAAATCTGATACCCCTTTAAATAGGGGGCAAAGCCGACATCATACAGTACAAATATCCTATTCACACTTACTGATGAAAGGGAGCAAACTACTGGTCATTCGAGGGAATGTTTGGCATCCCTTTTCCTATGTAATATAATCGCAGCATGAGATCTCTCGATTGTCACAGGATAGAGTTGGTTGCCTAAAAAGCCATGCCTTGCATTCAGTCATGCTGCAGATCTTTCTTATGGTCAGGACTCATCATGCTCACATTAGATGCATGTCTCGAGCACAAATGCACTTCTTCTTTGGTGTCAACCATTAGCAGCTTACTTGTGAATTGTGATGCAAGCTGTGATGTATATAGACACAGGAAAAAGATCTTTTGCAGTGGATTTGCATTGGAAACAATTGCACATAATCAAAACCGTTTAATCTAAGATCTTTGCCTCTAAAAATGTTGTTTTTCTGGTTTGTAGGCTATATACTGAAGTTCCTTTCTCACCCACCATTTCCTCCAACCAACCATTGCCAAGACATAAAGTATACAGAATAGAGTTTGCTATAGGGAGACCCCATTAGCTGTACCAAAAGAAGCAAAAATGCAAAAACATTGTCAGTTTTAGTGGCAAAAGCGAAAATGCAAAATGGGTTATATGTAGAAGTTCAATCAGAATATCAGTCAATTGTTCTTTTCGGTGATTATCAAGTCTTACCACCAAAGTTTCAAAGGAAAAACCTCATATTTCTTGCAAACATTTTAGATGTTCATTCTCCAACACATAATCGCTAGTACGAATCCACACTAATGTCTGATCTTCAATCATTCATAACCGTAAACAAAATAAGGGTAAGCCATACATAACAAAACACATCAGTAAACAACTATTTAGGGCTCTCCATTACAGTGATTTGGAATAGAATCAGCTACATAACTTTCCCTATCAGCTACAAAGGTAAAAAACCACAAACCAAGTTCCACAGAAAGGGGGCATAAAATGGGGTTGGCATCAATGGTTGAGCAAAGCGCATTCTACTTGAAGAAAAAATACAATTAAACACAATTCAATTACACAAACCCTAAACACACGTGATTGACAATTTGCAAACAAGTGAAAGAAAATACAAAAGAATAAAATCTTAGAAAAAGAATCAATATTTTAAAGTGAAAAACATGCCAAACCAAAAATCGGTATACATACTTTTGACATAGTGCACTAGTTCCTCTTCTCAGGACAGTTTCTACTGTCATGAGAGGTAACTTGCTTGCAGTAGTGGCACATCTGTGCATGCGTGTGCTGCTCAATTGCTTTCTCATCTCTTGTCTTCATTCTCTTGGCTCTTCCCTTTGTGACCGAAACTGGAGGGAGTTGTATTTCAACTATATCTGGCACCGTACACCCAAAATATGTCTAAAGATTTGTAGATGCATTACTCATGGAACCACCACCAACCACTTCTTCAAGCTTCTGTTGAATTGATTCCGCTGCATTTATCACATATTGCAACTGATCTACATCCCGCCCTGCTAAATCCATGCACTTATACAACCGTGACTAGGCATCAGAAATCATCCTATTTTGCTGCCCCACTTGTGCATAGCTTGTGTACACAATTGTGTCAAGCTCAAAGATAGGTTTCTTGGCCGCTAGTTTCGTCCATCTATCAACTTTAAAGCATGCAAGAATCTCTTTTAATAACTTCAACATAAGCAAAATATGAGCACAAGGAATCCTTCATATTGAAAGAAGCAGCATGTGCATGTAGCATCCTGGGATTCCTTGTTATACACAACATATCTATATCTCTGATGCAATTTATCCTCTATTTTGTAAGTGCTGTCACCCTCTACAGTGCTTATGCTTAATATCTCACAATTAAACAATGCATCACATAACTGGTCGCGAAAGATGTAGAAGTTAGTATGTGTGTACATGACCCTCCTATGTTTTCTATGTCCAAAGGTGTCTTCAGCTCAGGCAGGGAGATTAAGGATGCATTTTCAGCCTTACTTTCTCGATACCGCTGAGACTCAAGGGCATACACAAACCTAACCCAAAACTCCACGAAACTCAATATTGGAGTTGTCAAGTTCCCAAACATAGCATTTTGACTCTCGGAACCTGACGTAGTCCTCATAATGCCCCCTAAGAAATCCTCCTTGAAATAAACTTGTACCCAATCCTCTCGAATGTCATATATATGTTTCAACCAATCATTACTGCCCAAGTTGAAATCAACTAGCATATTTGCCCACTTTGCTTCAAACTCCTCCGGGGTATCAAATGCACCAAACACATAGCTTGATTCGCTCTAGGAAATCTTCACAACCATTCAATAAGTGACCCACTTTCTTGGGCAACTTTCTCATAATATGCCACATACAGTACCTATGGGTGCACCCCTCAAACACAAAGCGTACCCCTTGCCTGATTGCTGGATTCTGATAAGTAATTATGGCTTTTGGCTTGTTTCCCCCTATTGCATCAATGAAACACTGGAATAGCGACTTGAAAGACTCCACCTTTTCGTCTCGTGTCAACCCCGCACCAAAGCAAGTGAGTTGGCGATGATGGTTGATGCCCGTAAACGGAGCAAACACCATGCCATACCTATTAGTCTTATGCTTTGTGTGGAAAGATAACAAGTCCCCAAACAACGCATAGGACCTCCTACATAAGGAATCACACCAGAAGACTTTCTTGAGCCTATTCTCCTCATCAAGCTCATGAGCATAATAAAAGCCAGGATCAACTTCTTTTCTTTAAGATATCTATAAACATGTGCGCATCTGAGTCTTTGATCGTTGCCTTTAAATCCCTCTTGTAATTCTTGAAATCTTGCTGGTCACATCCCACATATTCATAGCCCCCAACTTGCTCTTTCAGGAGATGATAAACCTTTGAAGCCCCAACATTTGTTCTCCCATATTTACAAATAAAGTCCTTGTGAATAGAAACTAATGTTCCTAGAAGATCGTAGGAACTGTCTTCGGCTTGGGGTGACTAGAGGATGCACATGGCCTGCATGAAAAGTGCACACTTCAAACTGACCATCATTCATAGAGCTCACAACCATACGTGCATTACATTCTTCTCTAGTCTCAACCCTTCTCCGTTTAACCCTTCTTTCCTCAACATTCTCTCTTGCTCTAGATATTGCATTAGCTAAGGCAACTGCACTTTGGGGTGGAGTTTTACGAGGCTCCCTATACCCTTGTTTTAAACAAACAAAGACCTTCCAAATCTTCCCTAACTTATTCTTTGTGGTGGAAGACTTCTGAACACTAAACCCCACACAATTGGCATATATCTTGTAAAATGCTAGAGCGTTGTCCTCAATGTTTTTAAACCTCATTTTCAACTTAGGTATAAAGGACGCTTCCTCACAAACTGGAACCCACTCCCCTCCAGCGTCAATGGATGAATTGGTCAGCACCAGTGTCAAATCATTCGAATCTATTTTTTATCAAAAAAACACAACAATCAACATTACTAGACATGTAATGCCACACATCATTATAACCAAATACAATACTAAGCAAAAAACATGGTTTGTTGTATGAATGCATCTTGAAACTACAACATTTTAGCATCAATTCACCATAGCATACAAAAAGCCAACAATAGCACCACATACTTCCCAAAATGACAACAAGCAAGTTGAAACAAAAAAAGAAAATATGTATAGGTAACATTACAAGATGTTCTTGTGCTCTCTACCACACAAGGATCACTTCGAAGGTGATCAGGCTTGGAATGCTGGGAATATTGGTCTTTGTCACAAATACTTTGATCATCAACATTACCACCTATGGGAATAGTTTGTGAAGTGGATATCTCACTGCACGAATGTTATCAAAGGTATCATCATCCAAAAAACAAAAACGGACATAAAACAAAACCTCAACTCTAAAATTTACCAACGCAATTGCATAAATTAATTAAAATATAGATGCAAAGTTCAGTAAAAACTCCATCACTTAATTCACATGAATGAACCTGCAAGGCATCAACCTCGTTCACTTTTAAGAAACGTACATGTTCACCACGATGAATAGTCATGTTCACTAAAATTTATGTGCAAGTTCACTAAAATTTATGTGTAAGTTCACTAAAGTACACGTATAAGTTCACCACAAAGAATATACCCAATATTATTAATATGAATGTACAAGTTTACTAGCACAAAAGTGACTAAGTAGACTAATATATAAATTCATTAAAATATGGGTGCGAAGTTCACTAAAAAATCCATAACTTAATTCACAAGAATCAACGCAGAAGCCGTGGACTTAATTCACATTAAGAAACGTACATGTTCACCATGATGAATAGTCATGTTCACTAAAATACATGTGCAAGTTCACTAAAGTACACGTATAAGTTCATCACGATAAATATATCCAATTTCATTAAAAATACACAGAGAATCCAAGAAATATAGCGTTTGAAGGAATACCTCTTTTTCTTTATTTTTGGTTCCTCATATGGATATATTGTGAGGAAATAGATATATCATAAAACCTCCTAGTTTTAATTATCCGCTAACCTGCTCAGTTTGACTAACACAAAAGTAGACTTGCGAACCCCACCTGATTTTGATAACTAATCAAATAATTAACCTATAATATGCAACTATTTGCAGGAAACACAATCAACTTCGTGGCCAACTAGCTATATGACCAATCCAGTGGTCTATGACAATTTGAAAATGTTGCTTAACTGAAGAAATCCGTGTGTTTCATTGAGAGGATTATACCCTTTTTGGATGATGAACATATCTTAAC
>JACYFF010031956.1:43009850-43039182 GCA_017589665.1 Selenicereus undatus | reverse complement strand
ATATATATATATGTGTGTGTGTGTGTGTGTGTATATATATATATATATACGTATATATATATATATATATATATATATATATATATATATATACACAGACATACGTACATATATATTTTTATGTACGCATCTATATATACACACATACACACACGCGCTCGCGCGCGCGCTCGCTCCCACACACACACGCGCACACTCACAGACACACACACACACACACATATATATGTATGTATGTATGTATTTATATATTTATATGTGTATACATATATATATATATGTATGTGTGTATACATATACATTTATATGTTTGTGTGTGTGTGTGTGTGTGCGTGCGTGTGTGCGCGCGTGCGTGTATAGACACACATATACGCTCAAACGTATATACATATTTTTGCATATGCATATTTATATGCATATGTACGTATGCATGCGTGCATGCATGTGTGTGTGTGTGTGAAAGCGCGCACGCACACAGGCACGCATGCACACACACACGCATATGTATTTCAACAACAAACTCGCATAGTGGATCCCGCTTACGAGAGGTCTGGGAAGATGCTAATGTAAGAGGTCTTACCTGTGTGGGTATTATAGCTGTATGAGAATTTTGAATGTAAATTTAAAGCCGCAAGCGTACGACTTTTGTCGTAGTACTTGAGGATCAACTTCTCATGGACGATGATGAGATTAGGGTAAGGAACAACTAAATTATCTTAAACGGAATTAAATTATCCTAAATAATGAAATGGCCAAGGCTAACTAATTTTCCAAATTAATGACCTATAGGTATTTAAAATATCCACAAAAGCTTAGTCACTGGTTGTTCACATGATCGCAATAAGCAATTAAGATGAATTTCAAGTCATGAATAAGCCTAAAGTTTCCCTACCCTTGTCTCCTGTAAATTTAACATCAATTGATATCAACTTCAATCAAAGGAGCGCGATTGTAGCACTTACCACAACCTAAGTGAGAGCTACAAAATAGATAAATAAATGGATGGAGACAAACAGAGAAGGCAGAATAATGGAGACGGCAGGCAAGGTGGTTGGGGAGAGGGGAATAGGATCAAGGCCTAAGCAAGGAAACGTGAGAATTGATTTAACCCAAATCAGAGCATACTTCAAAGCAAACAGAACAAAACTGAATCAACGTTTAACTAATTCAAAACCTGGAAATCAGAAATCAGAACAGCCATGGGGAGGAGAATTTTGGAATTTTTTTTCAGCAGCATTCAAACAGTACCGAAACAAGGGGAAGGGAAAATTTGCAACTAATCGAACTCAAACCTGCAGCCTTTCAAAGTCAAAATCTGGAATTCAACCAATCTTGCAAATAAACTAATAGCCTGATGTCAGTAGAAACAGAGGTTTAAAGCATAGCAACCAAAACAAAGGAGACACAGAGCTCCCGAGCTTTAACAATACATGAACCTAGAATGAAAATACACCCACAACACGTGAAATCCAGTATTGGCTCAACAATACACAAAGAATATTACTTTCCACTCTAAATTAACACAGCGAGCATCAATACATGAAAATTGCAAGCTAGAAAATAAATCTGAAATAGAAATCGAAGCAGAGAAATCGAAACTAGAACCCTAAAACTCAAAACCATAAATCCCTAAAAACTACAACTGAAACTTGAAGTAACGAGTCTAAAAACTTAATTAAAACCTAAAACCCTAAAACTAAAACCTAGATTAATACCTTCTGGCTCCGTGACCTTGATTTATACTCGAGCTGGCTTCATCTTGGCCGTCTATATCGCCCCTGACATGGACAATGTTGATGATGATGTGCTGGTTGATGCTGCGTGAATGGTGGAGCTGATGAGGATGAAGATGGTGGAGATATTGGTCCTATGAGTTCGAGAGAAAGGGAGATGGAGAATGAGATAAGTGCAGTGAAAGTGAGATAACAAGAAGTTGGGGAGGGGGCTTTGGGGCTTCTGGGTCTGGTCGAAGAGAGAGAGAATGCGAGCCGAGAGGAGAGAAAAAATGAGGAATTCGGAGGGGTAAGGGTGTGCACGTGCCAGGCAAGTGACCAGTTGGGGGTTTTTTTAGTTCTCCTTTTTTTCTACTTTTTGGATCAAGAGGGAGAGTGGGGTATGAGAGGTGTTGGGCTAAGTCAAGTAGAAGTCGAGCTCGAACTTCTCAAAACAATATTTTCATCTTATTTTACACATTTCTCCGATTTTTCATTATCCACAAAAAACAAACAAAATCAAACAAAAATCTAAAAATAATTATTATTTCAAGTGAAAAGATCATATGTTTGGGAAAATATTTAAAAATTGAGAATCCTTTGATAAAATAAAATACAAAGATAAATGGATGGGTAATAAAATAAAACACAATCTACCCTAAATAACAATGAGTCGCATATTAATCAATACAAGCATACGAAATGACTAGAGACGCACGTTAAGTGACAATGAAAACCACTTACTGGCACTTTAAGTGCCCTTGGAACTATGGAAGGGGCACGGAACAAGTTCCTTAAGCCAGCAACCCTAATCCTAGACTTCCATAGCTACATGCCCTAGGCCATGTTCTCTTTTGATCTTAAAGTCTTCAAATCATTTCTATTCACCTCGCTCCAGTTCTTCCTTGGCCTACCTTGACCCTTTCTACGCCTTGAAAGATCAGTCTTCTCACATCTCCCCACAAGTGCATCCACGCTCCTCCTTATATGAGCAAACCATCTAAGTTCTCCTCTCTCATCTTATCCTCTATGGGTGCCACTCCTACTTTGTCTCTAAACACAATATTTCTAATCACATCCAATCTCGTGTAACCACATATCTAACGAATCATCTGCATATCTACTACCCCAATTCCTTGAACCTAAGACTTTTTGATAGGCCAACACTTCGCACCATATAATAATGTTGGCCTTACACTCTCCCCTTCAATCTTAGTGAGATCTTATCGAATAACATCCGTGATGCATTCTTCCGTTTTTGTCATCCTACCTTTATTTGATGGTTAATATCTTCATCAATATGTCCTTCCTGAATGATTGAACCTAGATAACGAAACTTTTCAACCCTAGGTATAGCTACATCTCCAATGGTCACTTTAGCTCCAATACCACTATTCCCCTCAATCTGCATCTGCTCAACCTAAAACCTCTAACTCTGAAGGTATCCCTCCACCGCTCTAATTTGTCATTAGCTCCCTCCCTAGTCCTATTGATAAGAATTATGTCATCACCAAATAGAACGCTCCATGGTACCTTATCTTGGATCCCTTGAGTGAGTTCATCCGAAACTAAAGTAAAAAGAAAAGGACTCAGCGCTGGCCCTTGATAAAGACTAATGTCTATAGGAAAGTCATCTGAATCCCCTGCCACGATCCTAATTCTTATCCTAACTCTCTTGTACGTATCTTTAATATTATGAATATAAGAACCAGCACGCTTTTCTTCTCCAAGCACTCCCATAATACCTCCCTAGGTACTCTATCATATGATTTCTCTTAGTTAATGAACACCATGTGAAACTCCTTCTTGTCCATGTGGAACTCCAAGAGCCCACGTATGAGAAGAATAGCCTCCATAGTCAACTTACCTGGCATAAAACTGAACTGGTTGTCAGCAATCCCTGTATCCTACCTCAACCTTCCCTCAATCACTCTTTCCCACAACTACATTATCAGGGTTAAGCAATTTTATACCTTCATAATTATTACAGTCTTGAATATCACTCTTGTTCTTGTAAAGTGGGATAACAGAACTGCATATTTGTTGTCTTAAATATAACGTTATAAAGGTTCGTTAGACACTCAAGGCTTGCTTCACCCGAACACTGATAAATATCCACCGAGATACCATCTGGACTGACTGCCTTTCTAGCCTTCGTCTTCCTTAATGCTTCTCTAGTCTCTTCTTTGAAGATAAGATAACAGGGACTAGAGTTTTTTTTTGTTCCTCCTAACCCCTTTGCTCCTAAGTTGGGAGCCATCAAGCCTCACCCAATTAAAGAGCTTATAGAAATAGTTATGCCATCTTTCCTAAACTTCAATGTCCTTAGTTAAGACCTTACTGTTTTCATGTTTAATACACCTCACACTAACCCAGATCACTTGTTCTTCTTTCCCTAGCCCCTGCAAGCTTAAAGATTTCCTTCTCACCCTCCTTCGAATCTAATCTCTGATATAACCTTTCGTAAGCATTGCTCTTTGCTATCGCGACCACTTTCTTAGCTTCCATCTTCACAATCTTGTACTGCACTTTACTAACTTATTTCTCTTCCTTTGTCCCACTAACGCAAGCCTTGTATGCTTCTTATTTTGCCTTAACTTTCTCCTTCACCTCTTTAGTCCACCACCAAGCTCTTTTCAATTCCCCATTACCCCCTTTAGAGACTCCTCAAATTTCCTTAGCTATCCGGTGAATATAATTTGCCATCTCTCCCCACATGTTATTTGCGTCCCCTGATGGTCTCCAATTGCCTTCTATATTGATCTTTTAAGAAAGCTTACTCGTACTCTCCCCCAGTTAGATTCCACCACCTAACTTTACAATCTGCCACCCTTCTCCTTTTGCTCTTCAAACTCTTAATCCTAACATCCAAAACCAATAGCCTATGTTGCATAATTAAGCACTGACTTGGAGTCACTATACAGTCTTTATCCTCCCTCCTATTATGTGCCCTCATCAAAAAGAAATCAATTTGAGTCCTAATACTACTGCTCTTGAAAGTTACCAAATGATCATCCTTTTTCTTGAAAAAGGAATTAATAATCAATAGGTCTTAAGCCACTGTACAATCCAAAATATACTCCCCCTCTACTACTTCTCTCCTCGTAGCTGAAATCTCTATGTATCACCTTATAGCCTATCAACTCTCTCCCTATATACCTATTAAAGTCACCACCAATGAAAAGTCCCTGAGGTTGTGGTACCCTCTCAATAGTCTCATCTAATTCCTCCCAGAACAACCTCCTAACATCCTCCCCCAATCCTATTTGTGGTGCATACACACACAACATTAATAATCCTTGAAGCCACCACAAACTTGATAGACATCATGCGATCACTCTTATACCCCATCTCAACAACTTATTCCAGCAAGCTCTTCTTGACCAAAATGCCAACTCCATTTTTGGCTCTATTACAACCAGAATACAAAAGCTTATATCTATCAATCTCCTTAGCTTTAGCATCCACCCACTTAGTTCCTTGAATACAAGGTATGCCAATCTTATGTTTATGCAAAGCCTTAACTAATTCTATAGAACTGTCTGTGAGAGTCGTGATATTCCATGATGCGAAAAGCATCCCTATTCTCCTATTACTCCTTCTATCCCCTTCCCCTGGAGGACAAGTCCTGACTACTACATCATCCTAACTAAAAGGTGAAGAAAAACTCTAAAACAGTAGAAAAAACTGGATGACAATAATAGTCACAGAGTAATAGTACTATTCAAAACACTAAAGAAACACTAAGAGCAATTAATAATACGTATACCACTAATACAATGCTAACGAAAGAAATCAAGAAGCTGCAAGGCACAGACCAATGCATTCTCAAAGTGGATGCCTACTATATGTAGGGATGGCAAGGGGTTGGATTTGGATCGGATGTATAAACATCCAAATCCAATCCAATTAATAATCGGATTTGAAAATCTGATCCAAATCCGACTCCGTCAGATCCGGTGTTAAATCTGATTCGGATTGGTTTTGGATCGAATTAAATCCAGATATAATCGGATATAATCCGAAAATATATTTTTATTCAATATTTGCACAATTTTTTGTTTCCAACCTTATTTATACTCACTTGTAAGTGCAATATTAAATACCTCTTTAATGTCAAATAACTTTTTATATTGAACATTTCAATGTGTTAAAGTAAAAAAGTGTTGGAAAAAAAGAGAATACAAATTCACTTTAGAGTAAAAGGTATAGACAATAGTGCAAAAGCTGGAAGGAAATGGAGAAAGTACAACTTTGATTGACAAAGATGAGAGAGTGGAAAAAAAGATCGAGAGAGAAGAGGAAATTAGCTAGGAAAGAAGAGTGTATTGCACATAAAGTGTGGATTTTTTAAGGATTATCATATTATGATTTTTCTATCTTCAAAAAAATTGAAATTATTAAAAAAAGATATTGGATCGAATGTTAATCAGATCAGATGGACTCTCCTCCAAATTCACTCGGATCGGAATCGGAATCGAATTCGGATTATTTTTATCGGATTCCAAATCGCATTATTTTTTATCGGATTCAAATCGGATAATTTTGCCTGAGATCGGATCGGATTTGCATCGAATTCGGACTATACTACTATCCCTAACTATATGTAAGTCAATACACAAGGAAGCTAACTAGATAAACAGACAAATAAGTAAATAAAAGAAAATCATCAAATAACTTAAAATTATATTAAGAACAAGAAATAGCTCGCACCTAAGACTAATCGGATAATTCGTTTCTTCTTTATTCATGAACTATTCTGTTGGGTTTTCTCTGAGCGAGTGGTTCGTTGAGTTATGAACTCCGGCGTGTAGCCGTTGAGCTTCTTTTAAATGTTTTACGCTTCCGTTGATTTGTAGGGATTTATTGTAAGGCTTTTAGCCTAAAAACGGTTAGTTTTTAGGGGAAATTCTGTCCGTTTCGTCCCAGAATTTAAGTAAAAAGTTAAGAAAACGTAACGTTTTCGGCCCTAGGGGCTGGGGATGTTACAGATGGTATCAGAGCATGGTCCTGCGACCATAAGCCGCGACCTGAGTCTTGCATTCATATAGTCCGATAGGAACGCGTTCATAATGATGTGATACATGCCTGCCTTGTGTGCAAATGTGAGTTTTATATAAATGTTAGCGCGTTTCCCTAGTTAGACGCGGCTTGAGTAAGTTGAATGGTTGGAGAAGAGAACCATTTGCTAAGATATAGGCCAAATGGCTCGTATTGTCGTGGATAAGATAAGTGTTAGCTTAATCGAAGGTTGTTTCGTTTTTATGCCTCGGTGATTTTAATTCAATGTTTAAAGAACATGTGATTTGAATTGAATGATTTGAAAGCCTTAAGTCTAAGCTGATCTTTGCCCCTAAAATATGATTTGCTCCTCGGGCCCCATAATGGAGTGAGCAGACGTACTCTAAGGTTGGTAGAGAGAGAGCTAGAAGCAGTTGACCATCCTTTTATTAAAAACAAAGAGATTCGAAATAGAAAAGCTATTTTTTCCCCCTTTGAAACTCAAAATTTTGAGATGTTAATGTCGTTTGATTATCGAGTCAAGGTTGTCTTACATCGAAGGATTTACCTTCCATTATTGATGATGAGGTAGTTTAGATTCACTAATACGCGCCCTTATGTTTATCAAATGTTGCTTGTAAACGTGATGTACTAAGATGTGTACACCGATAGAACCTTTCGTAATGAGCTAGGAAAGAAATGATTGGAAATTAGTTGCTATGATTGATAATCCTACTAAATGATACCTTTCGTTTTCGAATTCTGAATTTCCTGAGTATATAAAGGGTCGCTCTTGTATACATGCTTGAAAGACTAAATGCTAGTGGTAGGACCCCGCTAAACATCGCGCAAGTATACCTACTGTTCTCCTTCTTTGCCATTGTTGCCTAATCCATGTATTACTTGCTTTCTATTATATGGATTGTTATTCATGAATGGGGTGACGATGTTTTGTCTCGAACGAACCCGAATTCACCTAGAAAGCGAAAGGGAGGAAGAACCTAGCGGACTTTGGAATTGTACATAGTAATGATCTCTACTAAGGTAAGCGAACTGCAGTGAGACTCATATGATCACCTATGGGATAGATGTACCTCGTAAGACCTCAACGTGTGCCTATGAGGCCATTGATGTCAACCATACTCGCACAATTCTAGCCGCTCGACACCAATCTTTCCTAAATTCGATGAGGTTTAAGGCATGTCGTTGACCATAGGCTGCAAAAGGGGGGATTACACGCATACTTACATGTCTAGGTGTTCTTTTTATGTGACAACATGTGGGTCCGCATGTCTTAAAAATTTATGATGTCATGTGCTGTGTAAGACCATAAGAATACATATAGATAGGATGGTTGTATGTAACCATCGACGTGTTTGTGATCAAATGCCAACAAAGTGAGTTTTTATAATTGCTTGGCTTGAGTTTGCTTGAACATGTGACTGTATTAGTTAGAATGATTTGATTTATGTAGTTAGTTTTACACCATGACTCTTGGATCATCATTTACAACCCATCAATACTGTTCTCTCGTGTTAGAGTTGGATTAGTTGAACTCGATGTATATAATGCGTGACTAGATGACAAAAGAGCTGCATTTACATGAATCACGTTCATAGACATATGTATCTCATGTGTAAGAAAGTAGTATCGTAGAGCATTTAGGGTCATGTCATCCTTTATGTGGACACTCACGTCTATTATGCATGAACATTAATACTCTATAGGAATTAGGTCATGACTAGCTATGTGATTGTAAATAAGTTGTTGCACTACTTGGTGTTTGCTTGACTTAAGTTGGTATAGTATACAACTTGGCCATCTAGATAATATAAGTTTTGTAATTCATAGCACGATATGACCACTGACTCATTGTTTGCATCATGAGACTTCTACAATACCATGTTTTAGCTAAGTAACTACATACGCCAGTATTTGAAGCATGATGAAATGACCTTAGGAGCATAACCATTCATTCGTACGAATCTATGCCTTAAGAGGCAGTCAGCTCCAAGTAGTGACCCTAGGAAAAACCTTTCGTGCTAGTTCATGATATTCGTGATCCTTGACCTTCCTTGCTCTATTGTTAACCCTATGTGATGTCAATGTGGTCTCGAGTGTTGCTTCAAGTTCCTTCATTGCCAATATGGCATAATTTGATGTTTCTGCTACCTTAGTGTGATGTGATAACCTTTTAGTAAATGATTTAACCTTAGATTGGCCTAGTAAATCAAGGTTTAATGCTATTCATCAAATTCAAGTTGATGGTGAGTCCTATGCTGATGCTGCCTCAGCCAGAAATGCGATTGTCAAGTTCTATGAGAACCTATATCATGAAGATCAATCATCTAGGTTCTTCTTTGATGGAATTGCTTTTGCCTCTATTAGCCCCGAGGATGCTAGCGATCTTGTGAAAGACTTTACTGAAGATGAAGTGTGGAAGGCCATCTCCGAGTTAGGAATTGAGAAAGCTCCAGGACCAGATTGGTTCAATATAGCTTTTTTTCAGCATTGTTGGCCTATTATCAAGGGGGAGATTATGGGATTTTTTGGTGATTTTCATAAGAAGGGTGTGTTTGAGAAAAGTTTAAATGCCACTTTTATTACCTTGATTCCCAAAGTGGTTGGTGTTAATGATATTAAGTCTTTTAGGCCCATTAGTTTGGTAGGAAGTGTTTATAAGATTCTTGCAAAAGTCCTCGCGTCAAGATTGAGGAGAGTGGTTGGAAAAGTTGTGGGTCCTTCGCAGCACGCCCTCGTTCCTGGTCGTCAAATTTTGGATGCAGCTTTGATTGCGAATGAATGTATTGACTCTTATATCAGATCAGGGATGTCTGGTGTCCTTTGTAAGCTTGACATTGAGAAGGCTTATGACCATGTCTCTTGGAGTTTCCTCTTGGCTCTTCTTGAGAAAATGGGCTTTCCAAACAAGTGGAGGAAATAGATCTCCTTCTGCATTTCTACTGTGCGCTTCTCTATTTTAGTTAATGGAGAAGCTTCTGATTTTTCTCAAGCTCAAGAGGCTTAAGGCAAGGTGACCCGTTGTCGCCCTTATTATTCATTTTGGTTATGGAGTCACTCAGCAGGTTAGTGATTAAAGCGGGGGAGGAAGGTTTCTTAAATGGGTTTCAATTTACTAATCCTCACACCGAGGGTTTGTTGATTTCCCACTTGCTCTTTGTCGATGATACTCTCGTTTTTTGCAACCCGGACGAGAGTAACCTGGGCTACTTAAGGTGCACCCTTCTTCTGTTCGAAGCTATGTCGGGTCTAAGGGTAAACCTCTCCAAAAGTGCACTCATTCCAGTGGGTGATGTGCCCAATGTTCATGAGTTGGCTCGCTTTTTTGGATGCGGAGTTGATTACCTGCCTTCTTCATATCTTGGCCTTCCTTTTGGTGCTCCATATAAGAGCATAGCGATTTGGGATCCAATTATCGAGAGGTTTAATAAGAAGTTGGCAGGCTGGAAGTCAAAGCTTTTGTCCACAGGGGGCAGATTGACTCTTTTGAAGAGCACTTTGAGTAGTCTGCCCATCTACTTCATGTCTTTATTCACTATCCCAGCTAGCATTGCTAGTCGGATAGAGAAGATCACGAGAGATTTCCTTTGGAACTCCATTGAAGATGGTAGCAGCCTCCACTAGGTCAATTGGAATGAGGTATGTCGTCCTACTCTGCAGGGTGAACTTGGCATAGGACCCCTTCGTCTTATGAATGAAGCGTTGAAGGCCAAATAGCTGTGGAGGTTTGCTAAAGAGGATGGTGCCATGTGGAACAAGGTGATTAAGGCAAAATATGGGATAGATGCGTTCGGTTGGTGGAGTAAGAAGAGTCCTTACCCTCATGGGGTTGGTTGTTGGAAATCTATCCTAACCGATCTTGAGCGCTTCAAATCTTTAGTGCATTTTGAGGTGGGGGATGGATCAAGGGTATTTTTTTGGCATGATGTTTGGTGTGTAGACCGTCCTTTAAAGAATCTTTTTCCTGATCTTTTTAGGATGGCTCGGTTTAAGAATGCCACGGTTAAAGAAGTTGTCTCTTGGGATGGTGAAGTTAGCAACTGGGATTTGAATTTCGTTAGGAATCTTAATGATTGGGAAGAGGATAGTGTTTGTAATTTGTTAGTCGTTCTTGCTGGCAAAAAGGTTTTTCAACAAGGCAATGATGAGATTGTGTGGCCAACAGGTTCTAGGGGTTCCTTTTCTGTCAAGAGCTTTTGCTTTGCACAATTTGAAGACCTGAACGGTTGTGTTTTTCCCGCTAAGTCCATTTGGAAGTCCAAAGCCCCCACAAAAGTATGTTTCTTTGCTTGGGTTGCTACCCTAGGCAAGATTCCCACAGACGATATGCTTAAGATTAGAAATTTTAGAGGTCCAAGTAGATGCTCCATGTGTTCGGAGGAGGAAGAAACCGTGGATCATCTTCTTGTGCATTGTCGGTGGGTCTCCTCGCTTTGGGCTTTATCGCTCTCGCTTATGGGGATTAGTTGGGTTCAACCTTCTAATGTGAGAGATGTGGCGGTGGCGTGGAGCAGAAGGATGAAGAAGAGTTGGGTCCGTCAAGTTTGGGGAATGATTCCTTTGGCTATTTGGTGGGCTACTTGGAATGAGAGGAATCGCCGTATTTTCGAGGATAAGACCTTGGCTCTTCAAGATTTCAAGCTCTATTTTTTGAGGTTGTTGTATAGTTGGTGTATGAGGTTCAGTGACAGAGTTAAATTTTTTGGATTTTATTGATTGTATATTGGATGAGAGTTCAAGGAGCTAATGCGCTTGTATTAGCCCTTTTGTGCATGGGTGACATCCCCTTGGTGTCCTTTTAATATACTTCTATGTTTACTTACCCAAAAAAAAAATATCTTTATGTTTGAGAATGAACCCGACTGAGTTAATCCCTTCATATGATTTTAGCTTGTCATGTGTAAGCTGCCATGAATGCGAGGCCTAAAGGCTAGTTGCGACGGATGTATAAACATACGAACATTAGTTGCGCATGCTCCCATTTTGAATTGCTTTCCATATGTACCTTAGCCGGTTTCATGTTATAACAAACTCTTAGGCTTAAGAACGCTGAATTACTGATACTATGCCATACTATGCGATGCGATTATGCTTAACTGATATTATGTGATGCTATGTGACGCTTTTGTTGTTCTAATGTGTTATAGGAGTCTTCATGTTAACCACTCTGATTCCAAAGGTGACTTGAATTCATGTTTAGAACGAGACCGCTAGTGTACGACCTTAAGATGTCATTGTCTCAATTGTCATGCCTTTAGGCTTTAGATGCCCACTTATAGATGCATATGCATAGAACTACTGCTTGCCATGCTGACTGAGTCTAGATTATCGAAAATCTTTGTTCATTCTTGAAAATAAACTTGATATGGTTTTCCACGCCAACTCAGTTGCCCCTCTTCGATGCGATTTGCCCTCGGCGCCTAAATAGAGTGAGTAGACGCTTGAAGAAGATTGGCGAGGAGTAGACTGGAAACCATAATTCATTTTCTTTCGATTTAAAAGTAGTGTTTCCAAAATGAAACCTTTTGGAAACCTATTGCGTAGATCCTAGTGGGAGCTATAATTTTATAAAAAGAGATTATTACTGTTATTATTGATTTTAAAGTTAATTCGTGTTATTTGCGCATTTAAATTATATCGATAGTTTAATTTAGTTGTTATTCGATTTATTTAGTCGTTTCCCGAATGCGATTAGGTTGTCAACCTTAGAATTAGTTTCAAGGTTTAATAAATCGAACCTAGATAGATTCGGGAATGAATAGTTGATCGGGGATTATATTATCGATTTGGGTTTAGAGTTCGGGATACGAACTAAACTAGCGGTGCTTGTTATTAAACAACTTGAAACAAAAAGAAAAAGAGAAGGGAGGGGTATTTGGGTAAAGTCGCGCGAGGCTTTTCTTCCTTCCCCTTCACGCGACCCTCCCGAGCTCTCTCTCTCCCCGACTGCTCGTTCTTCTTCTCCCTCCTCTCTATCCACCATACGCACAACTCAATCTCAAGAATCCCACCGAATTTTTCCCCTCACCAGCTCGAAAATCTTTGAATTTTACCTCCCCAACCTCGAACAAGCCATTGTCGTGAATTCTAGGCCGAAATTTGAGTGAATTCACCACGCTTTAGGTGGATTCGGGCGCTGTTTTGGAGTGTTGAACGCATAGCCATGCTCAACCATACAACCATGCCTCTAGTTGCTTCAAATCTTCTAGAAATTGGGTATAGATTCGCCACACCGACTGTCTATCTCAAATTCGAGTGAGTCAGCAAGGGGTTAGGCGGTTTTGGGGGTTGATTCGTGTGGTCTGGGACACGGGTGTAGCAAAGGGTTGAGGAATTGAAGTTTTTAAGCACCTAAAGTCGAGCCAAAGCCCTCGAACGAGTCATAAGCTTCGAGTCCAGGTAGGTATTTCTCACCTCCTAAGTATTAGTAGTTTCGAAATCGTTTTAACCTTTAAGTTGCGTTGTATGTGAATTTAGGATTAATCAGATCGAATGGAATTATGCATGTCCTGTTTCAGCTAAATTTAGCTCAAATCGATGCATGTTAAGTTTGGTTCGTTTATGCCTGAAAACGACTTTGAATCGTTAAATGTTAGTTTAGTTGATTAATACTCAAAAGAAGCTTGAATCGATACATGTTAGTTTAGTTAGTTCATGCCTGAAAACATAGTTCGAAATGAGTTATGCATGCTTAGATTCGATTCAAGTAAATTCAGTTAGTGCATGCCTGAAAAGTTAACTTGATTGGTAACTTCGATGTAATAAATGAATGCCTAAAGTCGTGTTATGTTTAAATGGCATAAATAGGTTCAAATAGCAACTTCGATATAATAAACGAATATCTTGAACGCATTATGTTTAAAGGGGCCTAAATAGGTTCAAATAGTAACTTCGACGTAATAAACGAATCCCTTGAATCGTATTATGTTTAAATGGTTAAATTAGGCTTTCGATATAATAAATGAATGCCATGAATCACACCATGCTTCTATGGCTTAGGTACGCTTGAAAGTGGCATGTATAGTTAGGTATACTTTAAAAATGACATAGGTATGATATGCTTAATTCCTAAACGTAAGTCATGAATGTAATCGAGTTTCATGCCTTGTTAGTTTAATACGGCTCATTAAGTGCCTATTTCAAGTTGATGAGATATAGATATATCTGTATATGTATTTATATATGCTATAACGCACCGCTAAATGAGGTTGCTTGCCCAGGTGAGTACATAAACCCCATTACACGTCTTTTTACAAGCTAGTATGATAATATGCTATGATTAATGAAATTGAAAAACCGAGATGGTAGTTGGATGGTTTGAGGAAGAACTATGAGTAGTTCGAGGTTCTTGTGGTACGGTGCTTGTGAGGAGGGCGTTCGGGTTGTGAATCGACCGCAATCGTGTGGATTGCGAGGCCATGTGTGGTTCATTGTGTTGAATTGATTTTGAAGTGCTTAAATGTGATACATGAGGACCCCCTTCTGTTCGATGTCTTCAAATTGCATTATGTGCATAAGGGTGAGTTTTTCAAAGAAGGATTTCATGTTTCGAAATGATAGTAACCATAACTGTTAGTGCATGATGGCATATTTTAACTAAATGAATACAGTTTTTGCAGTGAACTCGCTTGAACGGGGGAATCCCTAAAGAGTTTTACAAAGGCGTGAGTTCCATGATAAGGATTTCGCTGTGAGAGGCAGCAAACTTATTAGTCGTTATGACAAGTTTAAATGGCTAAGATAAGTGCTTAGGGACAATAGATAGGAGTGAACCCGCTTGAACGGGAGAATCACTAGCCTAGGGAGTAATCTCTAGAGACCCTGACGAGGGTTAAAATCCAAAAGTTAGTTGCCCTCCCGGGAGTAAGAGCTTAGAGTGAGTTAATCTCAGTGGGATTGAGTGTAGATCTCTCCCAACAATACTTTATGATGATCTTATGCCCAGAGTAGTTTCTTATTAAATGAGAAAAGCAGTTGGCGTTTCGCCTTTTTAAGTATTTCAGAAAGAAAGTTTTTAAGGATCATTATGAGACCAAGATGAAAGAGATTCTTTCAAAGAATATGAGCCTCAAGAGGCTAAGAGAAGAGTTTTTATGAGCTTCAAGAGGCTAAATGAAGTGTTTTCAAAGAAAAGAAAGAAAGTTTCCTATGCATGACTTGTGCATATCATATGAATGAGATCTAAGTAAAGTATCAAAAGTGTTATGTGCATGTTCCAACTATAGCTTGTGAATGAGATGCTAAGTAAGATACGTTTACGAAAAAGAAAGTCTTATGAGCATATTTCATGCATACTCTATGAATGAGATTTGATTCAAACTTGAAATGTGTATGTCTTATGCACCTTATATGAATGAAATGCCAAGAAAAGTATTATAAAAAGATATAACTTTATGTGCACATCATGTGAATAGGGTTTCATGCATAGTTCGAATAGAATGCCAAGAAGTTATGTTTATGAAAAAGAAAGTCTCTGTGCTTAGCCTCGTCACTTATTTAAGTGTTTGACTGCCTGTTAGTAAAGAAGTTTGGTCATTTAGAGACCTAAAAATGTGTTTGAGGGTTTAAAGTCAAGTTTATGGTTAGTGATGTTTCCATAGGAATTTTATGAATGCTTAATATGATAGTAAAGTATGGATACGTGATATGTGACTAGTAAAAATATTATTGTCTGCAATGGTTTTGGTTCGAAGGGGCTTGGGGGGACACTCACTGAGCGTGTGGTTGCTCATCCCACTATTCTTTCCCCTTTTCCCCCAGGTTTTCTTTATGACAGGAAAAAGTTGAGCTTGCTATATCAAGACGAAATCTATTCCCGCTTGTAAGGTGTCATGTGTGCCTACTTACGTCTTTAATGAAGTTTTGTAAAGTTTGTAAACGTTTGTAAACAAATATTCTAGTTCATGTAATGCATATTGTTTATGAGTCGCTCTGTATGGCCATATGAGCCAACCATCTAACTAGTTAGATGTCTTCTTGGTCAAAATTAGTTATGTTTTGGGATGTAAACCCCATACTCCGGTTGTGTGAACCGTTGAGTTGTATCCTTCGTTTCTTCTTTATTCATGAACTATTCTGTTGGGTGTACTCCGAGCGAGTGGCTCGTTTAGTTATGAACTCCAGCGTGTAGCCGTTGAGCTTCTTTTAAATATTTTACGCTTCCGTTGATTTGCAGGGATTTATTGCAAGGATTTTAGCCTGGAAACGGTCAATTTTTAGAGGAAATTCTGTCTGTTTAGTCCCAGAATTTAAATAAAAAGTTAAGAAAACGTAACGCTTTCGGCCCTAGGGGCTGGGTGTTATACATCTACTTAATTCAAAACGACTACACTCTAGGGTATGTTTCTAGTATTGCAACTTATTGTTAACTCCCTCCTTAGTCTCATCAATAGGAACAATATCATTAGCACAAAGCATGAATCATGTCTTTCGTCTAAAATCCCTTTGGTAAGCTCATGTACATAGATGAAAAGAAATAGGCTTAGAGATGATCGTGATGGAGTCCAATCTCAATGGAAAATTCATATGTGTTTCCTCCTAAAGTCTTAACACTAATCTTTGCTCCTTTGTGCATATCCTTAATAACGTGGATATACGCAAGCACTAGCTCTTTCTTCTCTAAGCACCTCCGTAGCATCTCATGGGACATTCTACCATATGCCTTCTCCAAGTCTATAAACAACATATGGAGATCCTTTTTCCTATCCCTATACAATTCCATAAGTCTTCTTATGAGATGAATCACTTTTTGTTGTAAATCTTCCTGACTAAATTAAATTTTTATGATTTATGTATGCCATTGTAAGTGAATTGAAGGACCAGTTTAGACAAAAAGGAATCTTTCTTTTTAACACTAGAATTGCAAGATATTTCTTGAGTAAAGTGTTTAGTGAACTATGATATTTTGAACTTTTTACAATCTTTTTAGATGGACAAAGAAACAAAATAATATTAGTAGTGATTCTTTAATTTGCTATTTTATATGATTCTTGGAGTTCATTGTGGCTTTTTGGTTTTATTATGCATTATGTAACCTATGAGATTTTGTTGTGAATCTTTAAATAGACTGACTTTCAAATTCAGTATAGTAATCTTTAAGTGTTCAATTGTTTAATTTTGAGTCTCCAAACTAAGTGCTTCAAATCCTACTTAACAACAACAACTCTTAATGCAAGTCTTGCTTACACATGGTCTGGAAAAATTCAGATGTAAACACCCTCACCTTTGCAGGTATTACTACCTACAAAGAGGGGATGATTCTAATAGACTTCCAAACGATTTGAGAAAATAATTGGAGTTTCTTTAAAAATCTTTTGATACAAAATGGAGGCTAAACAAACAACAAAAACTAACAAGCCATAACAGTAAATACATAATAGAAATATGTGCGGTACTACAAATAAGTAATAAATTATATAATACCAATACAACCAAAGGAAAACTACTAACATATAAAAGTGCTGGAAACGTATGATAAGTAATATCCAAAACTACCCAAGCTGCTCAGTTTCCCTCATGATATAGAGAAGGGCAAGTAATATGAAACATAAAGTCTGCAATCTTAATCTTAGACCTCTATAGCTTCCTATCTTGAGCATATCCTCCATTAGTCCTAAAGTCCTCAAGTCATGTCTAATCACTTCATTCCAATTTTTCCTATGTCTACCTTGACCATTTCTACACTCTGGAAAAACAATTCTTTCATATCTTCTTACTGGTGCATCCATACTCCTCCTCCTCATATGACCAAACCATCTAAGTTTAGCCTATCTCATCTTACCCTCTATGGATGCCACTCCTACATTGTCCCTAATCACTTCATTTCTAATCCTATATAATCTTGTATGACTACGCATCCAACGAAACATCCTCATCTCTATAACCCTCATCCTCTGGACTTGATGCTTCTTGATAGACCAGCGCTCTGCTCCATCCAATAATGCTGGTTTAACAACCATATGGTAAACCTTCCCTTTCAATCTTAGTAGGATCTTCTTATCGCCAACACTCCTAAGACATTTTTTCATTTTATGATACTACGTTTATTTGTTGGTTAATATCTTTATCAATATCCTCCTTTTCTTGAATAATCGAGCCTAAATATCTGAACTTCTTGACCCTTGCTATACCCACACCCCCAATGGTCACCTCGTCATCAGTACCGCCTTCCCTGTCTCTAAGTTGACATGGTAAGTACTTAGTATTTGACCTACTCAACCTAAAATCTTTATCCGCTTTGGTATCTCTCCACCACTTTAACTTGTTAACTCCTTCCCTAGTTTCATCAATAAAAACTATATCGTATACAAATAACATACACAATGGTACCTCTTCTTGAATCCCTCGAGTGTGCTCATCTGTTACCAAAGTAAAAAGAAAAAGGACTCAGTGCTTATCGTTGATGAAGTCCAATGTCCATAGCATTTGTATCTCCCTTTAGGGTCCTAACTCATGTCCCGACTCGTACATATATTTAATAATACGAATATAAGCAATCGACAAGCCTTTCTTCTCCAAGCACCTCCATAGGGTTTTCTTAGATACTCTATCATATGCTTTCTCTAAGTCAATAAATACCATGTGGAGGTCCATTTTCCTATCCCTTTAGAACTCCATGAACTTTCGTATAAGATAACACACTGGGCAACACTATGAGATATATACCAAGCTAAAAAGAAACCTTTTAAGCAGTCCATTTATATGTTATATATAAGTTGAAGGATCCGTTTGTTTGCTTAATAATGGTTACCTTGAACGTATTAATTTCATTTTAGTGCCTATAAGGGATTTTAGAATAGTTAACAGTAGTAGCATGTTTATTATACATCACGGAATTGTTGATTTACGAAAATTTTCTACCTTCCCCAAAAAAAGGGAAAAATTAAATTAATATGGTAAGCAATATTTGAAATAAGTTAATAGATTAATACATAATTAGCCCATCTCATCGAAACACCTGATATTCTAAAGCACTCATGAAATAATTTTTTTTTACTATTAGCAATAATAAATTGATTGTGGGAAAAATTTACTAATAAACTGATTATAACCATATAAATGAATAAAATCCAAGCTGCCATTGCTAAAAATGGTGAGTTAGAAAATCTGCAGAGAAATGAGTTTTTATTTAACTTGCACAAACTTAGGACTAATATGTAATTCGAGGTATGACTTCCTTACATATTTTTCACCGGTATTACTAAGATTTCTGCCAATGAAATTTGCTAGTTTTCAAGGGGACATGAAGAGAATGTATACGTAAACAATCATCATACGTAGTGGTGGACTAATGGTGCTAGAATTTGAGCCGAGTGGCACCAAAATTACGTGAAGATTAGATGACGATTGAGAATTATTTTTGTCATTTTCAAAATATTTTGACACACTTTCACTCGACTCCTAAACCAATTAAAAACTAATTATGTCAAAAAATGCATCAAAAAATTAAAGTGAGCCACAAAGGAATGTCACACTCTTAGCACCATCCAAAATAAGCATTGAAGCATCCAAATAATTTTGAATTACCATTAATGATTAACAATATCCCAAAAAAAACTATACCAAAGCCCCATAACACAGTGATTGAGAACACCAATTACTCTAAACAAAGTTAGACATCATGATTTTGCTCATAGACACAAACTGAAGAAAGACGGAATCAAAAAGCGTCTTATTGCACAACCAAACTCATAACTACTCATGCAACACTGATGGAAAGCACAATATGATGTTAAAAAAGTTGCAATATCTGCTTCTATTAGGATTTGAATACGGGAAAGAACACACTAGACCACTAGCACCACAAAAGCTTTGCTGATTCTAGAAGGTTTCATTATGTATATAATTTTTAAAAAATTTATTTTTCTTATATACAAATTTTTCTTCTCACAAAAACTGGATTGTCAAATAATACAATTTCAACATAATGGGTCCGTGCGCCTATGACTATATGTATCTCTTAACAACATACTCAACTACAAGGTGGCAAAAGAAAGTAGTTGGATTTTTTCGAACCAAATTCCTTAGAAACTAAGCTCGCTTAGTCCATGGCAGCTTCGCCTCATCTAGGCAAATGGATGTCTTTATTTGGACATCTTGTTCAGAGTGGACTTTGAACAATGAAAAAAAGTTGTGTGATTTATTGTCACCCTTACAATGCAGGGGTCTAAATATTAGCACAAAGATAAAAATTAGGTCATTAAAGATGATTAATTTATTAAATCAAAAATAGAACGCTTACGTTTTTAATCTTGTTAAAAAAGATTTAACAATTTATCTTTCGATATTAATAGTATCTTAATATTTACTTGATACTATAAAAAAACATAACACAAACATTTAAAGCACAAATAGTTTTATTTTTTTATTTTCGGTGTAGAAAAATTTACGTGAACTAGATACGGATTAAATAGGCTTAACCCTAATAGTGACTCGGAAAAAATCGAATTAAATTTACTGATGTAGACATTGTTGACAATTGCTCTACATTTACCCCAGGAATGCATTAAGTGAACTTCATATTTGAGTGAAAATAAAAGGAGCAGGGGTTTAGCCCCCTCCCTCTTCCTGTGCACGCGTAACGACAGAGGGAAACGGAGGACAGAAAGAAGCGAGGGTACAGTGAAAGCGGCTGAACTGCCCCTTGCACCACCAACGAGCATCAACGGCGTATAGGAGTGAGACAAGGCTATGCGGGCGGAACCAGAGGGAATAAGTGAGGAGAGAGAAAGCTTGCTGAAGGAGGTGGATCAATCTGTTACCAATTAAGGGTTGACGTAGGTCAAACCTCTCACCCCCAGTTTGCTGCAATTGCATAGACAAATTAGGGATTTTGATGTCTACTGTTGATTAAGGCCATTGGCAATGTCGTCTGCGAATTTGTTACTTGGTTCCCGAATTAGTTTCGTGTCTGGAATTAATTTGCACGCAGGGTAGGAACACGAAAGGATTTTGAATGTTGATGAAGTTTTTTGAGATGTTGAACTGGAATTTGTGTTCTTGATTGAGTTTCTTGCCTGGACTTAGTTTGCACATTGTGGTAAAAAAAAAAATAAAAATCCTTAATGACAGGTTGATATTTTCCTTTTTTTTTGGGTGGTGGGTCTTGATTATATTTCGCTAGTAGGTCTTTGAGAATTCTGTGTTTCGTTATGGTTCATTGACTGAAGCGCACTTTTTAGAATTCTGCATTTTAGTAGAGTTTAGTTACTGAAATGATACTTTAGGCAAAGATTGTTCTTGTGATGTGAATTTGCTTATGCAGTTTATGACAGGTGATAGGTGGAATGGTATTGTGGATGGAAGAAAGCCCTCGGCAGCAGACTTCTGATGTTGATGAGTGAAAAACATGAGCTTTGGGAAAATCTCAACCCTAAGTAGATACCATTGCTCCTCGAGGATGTATACTCATTTTCGTGTTCTTGCTAGTGATTGTTCAGATTGGTTTCCGTACTCAAGGGCTTTGGAAGTTTTTCAACTTCTATTAGAATGTTCCTCGGGCAAGACTTTGATGATATTTGGAGTGTTAATGAATATGGGATAAGAATTGCGAGCTTTATGATACCTGAAGTGGAATATGTGATTGCTATTTGATGGTTCATCACTTTTATTTGGAACTTGTAATTTAATGATAGAGGTTTTGAATTGCACCCTGAATAGAGTAATGAAGAGGGAGGAACTTAATTTACCTGGGATGTGGGATTGTCCAATACTCCAATTTGGCTTTTGTATTTATTTTGTAAGAGAATAATAAGCTTGAGAAAGCTGGTGCAAGGTTTATAGATAAGCTTAAGAAAGCTGGTGCAAAGTTGATGTATCTCAAAAGGTTGGTGAACATGTATATAGCAATGGCCCTTCTGATTAGTGGAGTTATTTGAGGAACATTTGCATTTCTAGGAATCATAATGAATGTTTAAACTTGTATTCATCTTGGGGTCCCTAAGAACTTTATATTTGAAGTTTGGAATACACTTAGGTTTTGTTAACATTACAAACTTTTGCTTTGAATTTGCTGTGATCTTGGCATTATATAAAAGCTAGCTGCTTATTCTTATTGTATATGATATTTACTTGTTTAGGTGGGAAACTGATGTTTGCTGGTAAAAAGCTATACGAATATGAAGTTATTTTTTCCCACCCTCTTTTATGAGGAAAATAAATACATATCACGACTATCAAAAGGTTGTATGTAGAGGTAGCATCCTACAAAAGGACTATATCCAAAATAAAAACTATCTAGAGCATCAACATTGAAAAAGTGTGGCAATATTTCTTATTATCCAAGTGAAAGAGAGTTTTGATTAGATTATCCCTAAGGCATTGACAGGGTGGCTTCACACTCTTGAAGACTAATATTTTTTGTCCTGCCCAATGCTCCAAAAGATTTCATGTGCAATTAACATGTCATTCCTTTCTTTACCTTCCCTTTTGAAGAAAACCTTCTTCAGCCAAGATAATGTTTCCAAGTAATGTGAAGCACTTGAGAAAATCCTGAACAACCTAAAGCTACCACCCAATGCATTTGTTCTTTTCCTTATTAAAAAAAAAGTAGTTCTTTGTTACCATCACTTAATTTTGTAGCCATATGGTTGAAATATTAGATGCTTTGGAGGAGTTGGGTTGAAAAGATGGAAATGGCTATACTGGATATTGATTGTTTTGGCCTGTTTCATATGTGATCGCAGGGAAGGAGACAAAACCCTGATCAAAAGCCTTGTTTTATGATTATTAGACCTCATAAATAGCTCAGTGGTGGCTTGGAGAAGAATGAAGAATACTCGGGTTTCTTTTGTTTGGAAAATGATTCCTCCAACCATTTAGTGGTGAAACTTAGAAGGAAAAGAATTGTCGGTTTTTTGGGGAAAAAGCCTTGTCCTGTCAAAATTTCAAGCTCTACCTTTTGAGACTCCTGCATAGTTAGAGTCTTGTGCTTAATGGTGGGGAAAAACTCAAGGTTTTTTTTTTTTTGGGATTTTGTAGATAATATTATTTATGAGAGCTTGGGGGCATAATGATTTTTGTAATTGCCCCCTTTTGTACATGGATGGCACCCCTTGGTGTCTTTCTAATGCATTTTTAATAATTCATCAAAAGAATAGTTTAGTTGTCTCCCTGGGGGTCCAGCCTATGGAGTACTTAATTTTGATTTTTTTTTTGCTTACAATTGATTTCTGATGTAAAGATCCAAGTGGTAAGAGTGCTTATGTTAAATGCTCAGAAATTAATTAGATATGGATATATGGCGACTCTGTCTACATTATGCTCTTATGAGTGCTGAAATTTAGTTGTAGTTCAATTAATATACATACCATAGTTATTGTTCAAATTTGATAATCCTATTCAATCAATCTGCTGTTGACCATTTGGTTGTGATCTGGAGCATTCTCTAGGATTTAGCTTCTTTTATATGTGATCAATACAAGTACATTATGAGTTTGCAAGTAGTTGGACTAGCACATGCTTGAAGTCTTAGTTGATCTTATGGATTCTCAATAGTTGCACCCATCATGGTTACACTGCACAAAGTGAGAGTGATGTGTGTTTTTTTTAAAATTTTTTTTAGTTCGGATTTGGGGGCTGGGGGAGTTAACTGACTTTCAATCACTACATGAGCAGAAATATAAGTGTTTCACAGAATATTTGATTATGATATGTAGCAGTTCTTCCCTTGTATATGAGTAGTAATTATCAATGTTTTGTTCTACGTTGATTAAACCAGATACTTCAATGTTTTTATCCTGTAAAATATACATGTGTGTTCAATTGTTCATCCATCAATTCCAACTACCCTTATACATTATATGCTGCTTAGTCTTTCTATTGTCTTTTCTCAGGTATATATATCACCAGAGATCTAAGTGAGTGGGATTTGGAAGTGGCAAGATGAGCAATGATGTTTTTGATCTGAAGATATTAGCTGAGAAGTTGTCCAAACTAAACAATTCACAACAAAGTATCGAGTGTATCCTTAGTCATTTTGAGAAGTTCTTTTAAATATGAGTTGCAATGGTTTTATAGAACTGTGGAGTTGTTCCTTATCTATGTGTACGCCTCACCTTTAATAACTTTAGAAGTATGCATTTTATATTCTGTTTGTCATTAGTGTGGGTTTGTCTACAGTCTAGACTCAAGATTAGATGCAAGCCACTTCATGGGGTATAGACTTTATTCGGTGCAAATTACATATGGAGTTTGGTATCATACAATCTAGTGGTTGGAATTATGTAACTATTGTAATTTTTGACATAAAGAACTTGACATGACTATCTGCTCCGATTTTTTGTAAAAGTCAAATACGAAAATGCACTTAACTTTTATGAACCTTTCTTTCCCCTCTCCCCCTCCTTCTCCCCCTCCCTCTACCCCATTGGCCCTTCTATTGACCTAGTTCCACATGTTAGTTGCCGACAACCAAAAGTACTTGTGGCCACGGAGAGTGATAGGTAATGATGCTAGGTATCGGAAGCATAGAGTAGTGGGAGGGAGGAGTTAGGGTTCCAGGTTTGGGTAGCCCATTGAGATTTGAAAAGTTGATGTGTCAACCTCAAACCTTTTCTCCTTCCTTTTTTACCCCTTCACTACAATGACTGTCTTTATTGGAATTGCTGGCTTCACTTGGATGTCCAATGGCCATGAATTTGTTCGATATAAGGAAAGGGAGAAAAAAAGCTTCTCCTTTACCCTTCTATAACCATTATCCTCGACTCTTATCTTCTTACCAGTTTTGATTGCCATTGCAATTCTTTATGAAGAGAGGCCGCGATCGACATCCGGAAATTGTTGTCTCCTAGTAAAAAGAGAGAATGAAATGTGCTTGAGCTCAAAGTATACATTATTGTGAGAGCTCTAGCTTGGGCTTCTAAAGCTCGGTGAACTTTAAGCTGCCCCTGAACTTGGCTTATATAAGATTAGGAATGAGGTGCGTTCGAGTTTCACCGATTTAGTTAGCTTACAGTAGAAGCTTCGGAGGTGGAGAATTCTTATTGACAACTACCCTCCTGATTTAGCTGATGTTCTAGCTTCCCTTATACGGCACTGTATTTCTCGCATTGAGGACATTGCACTTTACGTCATTAGGGATTTCTCAGTGAAGAAACCGATAATCCTTAATGCAGCACTTGTCATATGAGATCATTTTGTGTGGAGATTCTTGGGATTATCTATAAGTAGTCGTCTAGTTGAGGTTCTTTAGCAAGAATTTTACCAAATGGCCAACATTGAAAAATTTCTATGACAAAAAGAACAATGAAAAAAAGGCTAAATGCTGCATTTAATGCATAAGGAGATAAGCAAATGGCCTATGGCATGATCCTCTTCTTCCTTTTTTTGTTTCTTTGGGGTGGGGGGTGGACTATAGCTGCTTTAGGCTTAACCACTTAGCAAAAGGAGGAAATCAATTAAATCAGTTTTTTTGTTTTAGGTTTACTTGCAAGCTCTCTGTCTTGGGCCTGGTGGCCTATCGGATATCAATTTTGGTACAAATGTTTGTGTCTTGATCGGCCATGTTTGAGGGTCAAGGCGTTGACACCATACTTTAGCAATGGTGTCCATTGTCGGCAAGACGAGGCAAATTGAGGATGGAGGATGCAGAGATTGTGATCCAACGAGTTCTAATTTGTTGGTTTTGAGGGACCTCTATATTTCAATTAGCAGGATATGTGAGTGTTATTGCGCATGTTTTCTATTGATATTGCTGTTAACCCCATGAATACATGATTGTTAGCCCATGGGCTTTTAACAGTTTGATGGGTTTTCTTATGCTTGCTAGTGCGGAATGAAGGCTTAGTTTTAAAAAGCGAGAGGCGCACTAAGGTGCATAGGGTTGCAAGGCGCGTGGCAAAGGCGCACGCATCACGGATGCGAGGCGCGAAAATGTTTAGAAGTCATTCACATTTGACAGAGAATATTTTGTAGAAAGAAAATCGACAAATGAATAAAAAAATGGCTAGACATGATTGTAACTACTAACGCCCCTAATAACTTTAAGATATGTTATCTTACTATCATAGTTCCCCAAAGCACACTTATTGTACAAGTATAGATCACCTTTTAGCTTCTAATGAATAAAAAGTAGAAACAGGTAAAGACAAGGCCAAGAAAAAAGAAGGAAAAGGGGGACGATATAGCCTTGCATCCTTGAGACATACCTCATCCCATCCGAGGCGCTGACCTGGTAGCCCCATGCCGAGGCGCTGACCAGGTAGCCCCATGCTGAAGCGCCCCTAGGCGTGCATCGGGTGGGATTTTTAAAACTAAGTATGAAAGGAACTTTTTCTTTTAACTCTGTGTTGAAGACCTTGCGAGACTGATCTTGCCTTATTTCCTTTTTTCTGGGGGGGGGGGGGGAGGAGTCTATAATCCGAGGTTGAATTGGAGTTGGGAGTTCTTGTGTCCCTTTCACGTATATAATGGTGGTTCGGAGAGAAATTCAATGGTGGTTCGGAGAGAAATTCAATGTGGTTAGGTTCTATTTAGGAGGATCTTGAACACTTGATTGTCTCTGGTTATCGGTGAAATCTTTTTAGACTTATTGATTCTTGTAACATCATCGGTCCACTTTTGAAGGTTATCACTTGATTTTGTGTAGTTACGTAAGTATGAAGTGATTTTAGTATACTGTGGCCGTGTTTCTTGGCTTTTCTTGTCTATAGATGGAGAAGACACTTCTATGGGGGTGGTCAGGTCTTTGGTCCCGTAAATAAGTTTGGATCTCTCCCTATTCTTTCTCGGTGTCAAGAAGCCATATATGCTGCCAAAAGCTTTTCAAGTCTGAAAATGTGGCTCAAAGCGGACGGGTTTAGTGACCGACTGAAATGTTGGTTATTAGTATTCCAATATCTCTAGTTAGTGTAGGTTTCTTTTACCATCATCTCTCTCTTTAACCATAATTGATTGCAAAGGTCTCGTATTTGTATGACAAAGAGCACCAAGCATTGCTACCCTTAAGAACTTAAGGAGATATCATTACTGAGGTGGGTGACATGTTCTAGAGCCAAAGAGCTAAGCAGCATTCGATTAACGGAGATGAGAAGCATATTTGGCTCAGGGAAGCTGTGGAAGAAGTTTGGGTGTTATAGTATCATTCTACGACCACGTGTTGTTGAGGGACTATTCTGGGTGAAACCTTGGTTGAGTGTACAGATTTTGAGTTTGTTTCATTTCCAATGTAGTATCTCATTACAGAGTTGTATATGTTTTCAATACTTTTGGTTACCAAGATTGATATGTGAAGGGTGTCTATGTGGTTCTATGTACGCAACTGCACATCACCTTTCTTAGCACCCCTCTGGGCAGTTTACTTCGGTTTCTTTTTTTGTACTTCGTTTTGTTTTAGACTAAGATTAGTATAGTAGTCTCATGCTATTGGAATATGATTGCCAGCATTTCAGATCACTAATGAGTTGCATTTGGGATTGAAGAAAGGGGGCAAAGAGGTTGAGGGAGCTGGGTAATTATTCAAAAGAACATTATTGATTTTTTTAAAATAAAGTGCCGAATGAAAGAAAGAACTACAATTCTTTGATTACGGAACAAAAAACCAAAAAAAAAAAAAAGAAAGAAAGAAATTCAATGTGATTCATAGTATCTAGGGTTCATGATGAGGTTACAGTGATGAACAATGCAGTTAACGGTTTGTATGTGCATCCCCAATAGGCCAGTATGATGAATTACCTTCCCGGGACTAACAATTACTACAGGTGACCTGCTCTTGAGTTTTCATTTTGTTACATCATGGGTGGTAGGTCCACAAGGGATCCATTGATGACAAAGGGTAAATCTACAAGGGATCACATTGATCATTTAATCAAACAGCTGATGAGAAAAATTAAGATCATGGGTCAGGTTGCTTAAGGTTGAACTGGAATGAAGCAATTGTCTTCTGCATTGCAAGAATTGTGATGTCAAAGGGAGTTGTTACTTTGATTAAAGAACATTTCTTTCTCTTTTTGTTCTGTCACTAATGTTCTTCTTTCCTGGGCTGGTGATTGCTTCTCTTTTGCTGAAGCCTGCTGCTGGAGAAATGGTGCTTGGGGTTGTCCATTGGTTGCAGCTAACAAGCATGGGTAGAATGAACACAGATCAAAGTTGACCACAGGGTATTTTTGGCAATCTCTCAGCCTTTATGCTGTGAGTAAGCTCTGCCTAGGTGCTTTGTCATCTTCCCTTTATGCAGGAATGTAGTTACTTTTGTACCATGAGAAGGTTAAAAGAGTTCAAGCTGTCATGACTCTCGTGAGGTTTCGAATGTAAGAGGAGGCTGACTTGCTGTGTTACACTAGTGTGAATTCTGGGAGATTATTAAGCCCCATTTATTCCCTATCTAAAAGAAAATGGCTGGCTAAGTTTAGTGTTTCATTATCATTGCAATCAATCATGGAATGTGCTGTGGTTTAGAGTACTTCTACAATTTTCATTCCCTCAAGACACTATGTCATGAAATTATTATCTTCTTCTTTTGCCATGGACTGGTACTCCTGTTGAGGTTGAGGCTTTATTCCCTCGATACAATTAAAGGCCTTATACATTTAAAGCTCTTCTATCTCTTGGGGACCCTGCATAGGTGGCATCTGGGGGTTCTGATTTGGCTTGGCTTAATTTGGTAGAGGCGGTTTGGTGTGGGTTGGTTTAATTTTATTTAGCACACATTCAAATGCTGTTTTTAATGGACGTCTGAAGTCTATGATTGATGACTGACTTTTTTTCAAGGTGATTTATCTTCCAGGAAAGAGTCTTCTGTGCTTTTGTCTATGGTGGTAGTGGATATCACCTTTACCGACAGCATCTTCTTTATTAAGATGTCTGTCTGGCTTCAGTCAGATTCACTCCCCATTTTTCAGCTGTTTTACTTGTGACCTGTGTCCTGTAGTGTTAATGTAAACAAAAGTCAAAGTCCTGACAGATTTTACCCTCTCTCCATCCTATATAGGGAGGCTTTTATAAGTTCTCTGTGGTTTAGGCATTAAATGATTATGATATGGTTATCTTGGATGTGTGTATCTTCTCTCTGTTTTTTTTTTTTTTTCCTGCCTTATTTTGGTTTAGAGACGTGAAGAAAATTTTGGATTATTACTATAATTTTTTTTGATAAGGAAAAACAATATTTTGGATGATTACAATATACCTTTCATTATTGTGACCTGCTGAAGAGCAATGCTGGGTAAAACTACTTGCGATTTGCTTCTCGTTAAGGTGCTACCTACCTGATAATCCTGCTGTACTGACCTTTCACTTTTTTTGCCTTTTTTCTGATGGTATGTGTGTGCGTGTGCATATACACACAAGCACACACACGTTGTATATACACACACAGGTTATATACATGAACATGCACACACGCACATGCACGTGCACACACATGCATGTTTGTGTGTGTGTGGGTAAACACACCCAAACACATGTATATGTTTCCGTGTGGGTGCATATACATGTACACACACATATATTTATCGCTCTGTGTGTGTGTGTGTGTATATATGCATCTAAACACATATATACACATTCACACACACACACATACATATATATATATATATATATACATATATATATATATGTATGTGTGTACAAATTTATATATATATATATATATATATATATAT
>JACYFF010031956.1:42981177-42999850 GCA_017589665.1 Selenicereus undatus | reverse complement strand
TTGGTGTATTTCGCATCGGAAGAAAGCAAGGCACATTGTTGAAACATGGGAAAAAATGTTCAATTCATCGCAAAAAGATCGGTGTATTTCTTTTCTTTATCTTGCAAATGACATATTGCAGAATAGCCGAAGAAAGGGTAGTGAATTTGTGAATGAATTCTGGAAAGTCCTACCAGGTGCTTTAAGGCAAGTTTATGACAATGGTGATGAAAGTGGAAAGAAAGCAGCAACCAGATTGGTCAGTACTTTCTTCCCCTTCTTTCCCACCCCTAAATTCTTTTAAGGCGCTCTTTTATTTAATGGGCATCCTTATTTACCTAATCGTTCGGTTACATGTAGCAAGTAGTCAGGTGCTATATTTTTATTTTGTTCTTTGCCCTTCCTCTTTAACAAGTATTTACACTTGCTTTGAGTAATCAAGAGATGCATTAATAGACACCAAGGGGATGTCGCCCTAGCTCTACAGATCCAGTGCACATTCACATGTGATCAAATAGTACAAAGAATAACATAATTGCTCTGTTCAGAGTGGATAATGAACTGAAATACCAAGTTCTAGGGTCTATGTTCCTTGTTAAGGTTTTTCTTAATTGCATGTCTTAATTGCGTATACTTAATTGACTTTTATCTAATTATTTCTAGCTGTTGATGTGTTAATTATAGCACTCTTCCAATTGGCTTGTTTCACTTCTCCTTTCCGAAATTTGTAGATGCCGTTTTTGTTAAGGGCACAGTGATAAGTGATAAGAGTGGAACTGTGGAAGTATAAGATTCTATTGGGTTTTGTTGCTTGTCAATAATTCATAGTTTAATGTGTATTAATGTCATCATAGATTTTCATTTGTTTGCAATCTGCTTGCTCAATAGATTGTATTAATGTGTGATATTACAATTTGGAAAATGATATAACATGTTGGTTCACCATGTTATCAGAAACACTGATGAGAGTCATTGTCATTTTCTCATCATTGTACTGATTGGTATTTAAGAATATTGTATAGTTGGAGTCAAGTGCTGTGCTCAAATATACTGCAAAGAGGATTTTTCGGGGTCGATTTTGTAGATAAGATGATTTAGGAGAGTTTGAGGGATGTTGATTTTTGCCCCTTTCATATGTGAGTGACATCCCCTCTGTATCTTATTATTTTGAATTTTTGATTACTTATCAAAAAGAAAGAAATGTTGTACAATGAGCTTAGATATACAACCACACTTACAGAAGCCTACGTCATAAGTAATACATCTCTGTTCCTGCGACTAACATCCACTTCCCCTTGTGGAACATCTCAAGTGAACGTCCAGTGATAATAATAAGAAACTCAACATGGATACTGCTGATGTGTGGGGGTTCAAGGTGGATGCAACTTTACATCTAATATTTTTTTTCTTGTTTTTTGATAAGGGAAAGTACTATAATAAATGAATATCAAAAATTGGACGTACAACTAGCATCCTACAAAAGACTATATACGGTCAAATGCAACCTATCCACACAATCAACTACATCAAAAGTGGCAGAGCAACTTTTCTCGTCATCACGAGGGGGAAAAAAAAGAAGAAAAGAGAGTCTTGATGAAATTTTCTTTAATTGCCCAAGAGCAGTTTTGCCGTCATCGAAACTCTTCTATTTCTTTCTCCAAATACTCCAAAAGATCACATGGGGTAACACCCTGGCCTTCTTCTTCTTCTCCACTTTCTTACCAAAGAAACCCTCCCAAACAAGGAGATGGTTCCTAATGGACTTACAAGTAACACAAGAAATGCCCAAGCAACTAAAAGCAAGTTCCCAAAGAGCTTGCGCAAATCGACAACGAAGCAACATGTGATCTGTTGATTCAAAATCCATTTCGCACATAAAGCATCTATTCACGAGGATGTTCTTCCTCTTTTGCAAGTTGTCACAAGTCAATATGTTCCCATGCAATGCTTCCCAAGCAATAAAAGAAACCTTTAAAGGTGCTAGAGACTTCCAAATGAGCTTACAAGGGAATCCTCCATCGTAAATAGCATGCACGAATGGATAACTCAAATGTAGGAGCTTCAAATGAGTAGTGAAGACTCCTTTAGAGTTCGGTTCCCATCTCACTATATCATGTAAGGAGTCCCCAAGGTTGTCTTGATTAAGCTTGCCAAGAAAGCTTACTAGAGTGTCATCCTCAACAAAGCCATCTCAGACAAAAATAGATGACCAAACATTAATGTGCTCTTGATGATCAGCAACAGAATCATCTCTATCCAGTGCGAGAACAAAAAGAGCAGGGAAGAGTACTGTTAATGGGTGGCTCCTCACACCATCACTCATGCCGAAAAAAAAAACACCAGTGCAAGAATTGCACCAAAAAGTTAGTGAAATGCTGGAGTTACTAAAAGCATTTGCAAAACAAGAACTGAGGGAAATCCAGAAATGATTCAGGAATGAAAGAAGGAACAAGGACATACAATATTTGAAATGGGCAAGGTAGGAGTAATAAAATTGGAGAAGGTGAAACTATTTGAAAAGTAAGAAATAGACATGTAGACTCCCTGGTCAGTATGGCTTGTGTGAATCATATATCATTCCATTGTCTGTAGTCCTACCAAGGGCCTTTTCCTTTGAGAGGTTCAAATTTGGCAAACTAATATCCACAATGGAAAAAAAAAATTGCTTACTGTTTACTTGAGTCGCCCTTTATTGTCTCCATTCAAGGACAGAAATTCCAACCAAATCCCATTCAGAATTACATGTCTGTCTACTACCATTGTCGTTGCTTCAGTTACATCTCAATATTCTTGCTCAATGTTGCCTCTAATGTCAAAGCTATATTGAAAACCAGTACATTATGCCCAAACGGAGCTTGTAAGCCTTGCTGTCTAAGGTACAATTTTGTTGTCGTGCAATATATTTTTGTATCAGTTCATGTTAAAGGTATTATTATGTGCAACTATAATGAAGCATGAAATCAAGCAGATAAGAATTAACTATTGTACCTTTGAAAATTTCTTAGCAGATTGAGGTAGCTATGACATTGACACTGATGGAGGTCTACAAGGAAAAGGATGTTCCAAGCTATGACCTTCCAAGAACACAAGGCAAAGAGAGGAAAACCCACGAATAGAGGGTGGCACGGTCGTGCTATATGGCACGGCCAGACCGTGCCAAAGTTCTGGTCTTGAAACCGTGGGGTGCTGGTTTTGCACGGTTGGGAGAGTTGTGAAAGAAGGGAGGAAAAGAGGCTATGTGGGGTAGTCTAGGCTTTGTGTGAAAGTGGGAATGGAAGGGTGGAAGGTTTATTTGTGTGGGAATGGTGGGGGATGTATTTAGGAAAGCAGGACAAGAAGGAGAACGCAAGCTAAACTCAAGGGAGCTCACGGTTTAGGAGAAACCAAGGCAACCTAAAGTATGTCAAGTGTTTTCCACTTGACTTTGGATAGTTCTAAGCAAAGTGATTAGATAAGATACACCACTAATCATTCACTTAGGGCCCTTAATCTTTGATTAGGATAAGATGCACCACCTAATCAAGGATTAAGACTTTCTTGAACACCACCTTAATCGGCCACAATTAAGGATAAGCAAGAAGAGTGTTTAGGGAGAAACCAAGACACAAAGTCTTAACTCAAGAGTGTAAAATGTCATCTGTCTCTCTTGAACATTACATCCTAAGCTTATATATGACCTAGTACACAAGACAAAGCAAGAAAAGAGCTTTCCTTCTAGGGTAGGAAAGCTATTACTCCAAACTATGCTAGCTAATACACGGTTAGCTACTAATCTAGCTTAACTTGAATGCTTAAGGCTTAAAACACTAGTTTACATTAATATAACCCTTTCCTAAGTAGTAAGGAATTGAGATGAGTCAATTTCCTTACTAGGAAGGTCTTCTCCCACGGCTGGCCACTTCAAAAAGAGGGAGAACTACTAAGCTGCCATGTGTTGCTAGGTGGCCGAATACATGCTTGCAAAATGGCTCCTCTTCACTTGCTCCACGTGGTGGCCTCATGCTTGGCTGAGTGGTGCTTACCAAGCAGCTCAATTTACCTTAGTAAGCAGGTCCACATGTCACAAAACCCACCTAGGGAGGAAACCTCCTTAGCTTGACAACCGGGTACTATAGGTGCCGGTTTCTGCCTTCACTTGTGCTGCATGGTTGACACCCCAAATGGTGAGTAATCTGAGAGTTTTTTATATTGCTGGAAACCTCAAGAAGTCTAGAATACCCTCCATTTGGAATTTAGAGCATTTGGACGTCGTTTGCCCCCTGAAAAAGTTGAAATGCCCAAACCGTGCAATACCGGGTTCAATTCAGCACGCCTTCAAAAAACAGCTTCGTTCCTATAGCAAATGAGCTCCAAATCCTATGATTCAAAATGGACTTGAAAGCTAACACCTTAAGCTTACATAATCACCAAAATTTAATCACCTAAGCTTGGATTAAGCTTAAGCAATTAAGTAACAAAAACCGGGTAAAATTCTGGATGCAAAACCGTGTGCATCCACTTCAAAATTCTCCTTGGCCGTGAAGATGGACTTGATTGTTGGATTGTTTTGGACCATTTGGACTTGGGATGAACTCGTGGATGGACCTCCATCAGACACCATGCTTGAGTTTAATTCCCATGTGAAACTAATGGGGTTGTACTTCAGAGGCTCTGCATATCATCCGTTTCCGAATCACGTGTATAAAAATCCAGTTACAAAACGCTCTCAAGCATACAGGCAGACAATTCAATGAACATCATTGATTGCTGAAAACACGCTGTACTTGCAGATCATGCTGTAGATATTGCCTATAAGTATTGGCTGTGCTACACGTTGTTATATTGCATGAAACCAAAGGCTAACGTAAACATTGATGTTGTATATATGAAAGCAAAATGGCAAAACCATGCGGTCGATAATTTCTCCTTAGCTGTTGCTTAGATGTTTTCTGCAGCAATTAAAAGCAATAAGACTATGACAGACAATTGTGTAAATCGCCGAGAAGAGATGGTTTTGTCACAGTCAATTGTAATGTTGAAAGCCTTACCACCTCCTCCCTACAGGATCTATGCTCTGATTTCCTGGCTATCCATGTGTCTCCATCTGGAAGCCTGAAGCGGATCTAGAAGAAGAAATTCATTTGGCCAAATAAAGCCATAATCATCCAAGTGAAGACCCAATCAGATGAACACCTCAAGAACACCCAAATGGAGGAAATCCCAAATTAAGACGAAAACTCTTTGATTCTTGCAAGAACAATAAGCTAAACAACCCATCAGTTAATCCCCTAAAGCCTAAGCATCAAGGATTAATATAAAGGGATGACTCTGAATCATCACTCAATTAATAGATAAAGATTAAGAGATTTTGAGAGAAAAAATGGCTTCTAGCGTTTTCATTCATTCATTCATAACCATCAAAAGCTGAACGTAATACAAGAGATGAGGAATTAAATCGTAAGATACCCCCTTCCCCAAGCTTAGTACTAGCCAATAGCATTACAAGGATTTTTTCCAATGAAATACAAGCTGATTGTACAATTAAAGGGGGACCACGAGGGGATAATGGTGTGCTGGAATTTGGTTGCACATTCCTTTCCATTGGTGATGTTATTCACCTATCCAATTGGAGGAGATTAAAGTGGAGATTTTTATGGGAGCCTTCTAGAAGAGTCTATTAGCTACCCACCAAGTTTGGACCCTTAATTCTCCCATTTGATGACCCAAATAAATCCTCGAAAAAAAACGTGCACCTTTAGACCTGCACTGACCATGGCTTGGTTAAAACTCCATAACTTGCTCGATTCTTGGAATTTGATGATGATCTTGGACTCGTTGGAAAATAGGCATCCGGGGCTATCCATCCGTGCAAAATTCACCCAAAACCGATCCCATTTATCCAGCCAAAAACGAGCTAGAAGTCAGGCCATATGTTCCGCTCAGAACAAGGAAGTAAAATAAAATATGGTGACTTGGAGATAAAATAGTTAGGCTCCGTATTTAGGCTATTAAGTGCCATGCCACCTTGCGTAAACGTACTTTGGAGCCCCTCAAGGCTCCCAAACTAACAAGGACTTTGGCGAGCCAAGTACTTGTGTACCACTCTTGTAGGTGATTAAGGGCCCAAGTTGAATCTAAGCCTTGGTGTTGATAAAGAGGTTAGGCCTCATTGTTTGCTACGCATCAAAGCCTTACTAAGACTATATCAATGAACTAATAGATTGGTACTGCTACACCCAAATTGGGTTGTCTATGATACTATTGTGTTGTAAATATGTTGCATTGGCATTCTGATTATTGTATGACCAATTGCTGCTGTCACTGCATGGACATTTTAAGACTAAGGTGTTTTCTGTACTAATACTCAGCAAGCATATGGATTAATAATGATGCCTACAACATAATATGCCCAACTATACATTAAAGTGGCATTATAACCATGGATTTGAAATGTGGCCATTCTGCGATGAAACGACGTCATTGGAATTCGGAAAGGTTTTGGAGTTGAGGGAACCGTGTTTTCACCCCGTGACGGCCGTGATATTGAATGCAATTGCCGCATTAGAGCGATTTTGCCCTAATGCGATTGAAACCGCAATCGCTACCGAAACCGCATTTTGAATCCCTGCACTAAATACAACAGTTGAATAAAATGTGTTGTAAATGTGATACGAGTGATCATTAAATGAACAAAGCAATAATGGACATTGCACTAAATTTACTGGTTGCATTAATTGGTAACACCAATAATTGTCATAAGGGTTTGCACAACTGTGAATTGCCATTGCAGTCTTTAAATTGTGTTTTTACGAATGCACTAACTTCAAAAACATTGACAATGTAGCTGTTGCATAATGTGTCAACCTTGTTTGATTCAATGTATAGTGAAATTATGGTAGCCCAAGAAGATAAAATTGAAGGTGCGAAATCTTCATATTGGAGCATGCAGTTGGGAAACTTTGCTTATGTGACTTGAGATAATCCCTAAAATACATACATCAAGAGGTAGGGGATCCTAATTTTGTAATAGCAAATCTTAATCCAACCATTCTAGTTTACATACCAACGTATGTTGGTCAAGTGGTTCAGGACTTATTTCTCCTAAAAAAGGGTCTCGAATCCAATTGTTGTCAATAGGTGAAAATTTGCGCGGAGATAGCCTTTAACCCACTCATGGGCTGCTGGTTAGATTGAAGGATCAAAGGCCAAAAATTATGAGTTATATGTACTATCATCTTAGTAGATCCCCCCCCCCCCCTCCAAGGCCAAAAGAGAAAGAGCTATAGAAAGTGGTTGAAAATAGCCTTCACAGGTCTTATTAGTTTCCCCAAACAGGATCATGAATACCAGTGACAAATGAAGTTGGAAGTTCACAATCGAACAGAATGGGGATCGTGAACTAATAAACAAATGCAACAAATGAATATGGACACGTTCAGAACGCAATAGTAAAGATTCCAGGATGCACAGATAACAGAAGTTGTGCTTAGATGGCCCAAAATCATGCAGCATTTGAGAAATTTTTTCACATCTTGACAATGCAGAATTTAAGCTATATGATTTGGTGAACACCCAACTTCAAGAGGCAAAAGATGTGAGCATATATTGGTGGACTTCAGTGTTCAGACATCACAAGAGCATGGAGTGCACTGACCTAGAGGGTTTGGGCTGTTTGGCTCAGGCAGATGCTCGTTGGGTACAGGTGTAACTGAAGAGTCAAGTTATCCATAACTCGTAACTTAACCCCCCTCCTGTCTCTAACTCTAGACTTATCTCTGCGTGTATCTTTAACTCTATACTTGTCTCTGTGTGAGTTTGTGTGCGCATGCGTACACACATGTAGAGGTCGCTTGGTCGATTGAACCCGTATGACATTTTGTGCTGTCTCTGTCACATTTTTTTTTGTTTAATTTATCATTATGGGATGTGGGCCCTACCTTAATAATGTTTTGTGTTTTTCAGGTCGACATTTGGGAGGAAAGAAAGGTCTTTGGATCTCGAGTTCAAAGTCTTAAAGATGAAATAATGGCCATTCAGGGCAAGGATCTGGTTTGTCAGGTGGCGAGCAATGGAAAGAGTGCCAATCCCATCAAAATTGCAAAGAAGGATGCTCATTCTCTAAGAGTAGTCAGTTTCGGTGTTTCATCTATTTATTCTGAATGTTTCTTTTGCTTTTGAGTTCAGTCATGATGTTTAAACCGTACGCTTTGTCATCATAATTCCAGAAATTGCCAATTGGAGAATTCCCTGAAAAAATTGTATCAGCATTTCATTGTCTGCATGATGAATGTGGAAATGAAGGATCGGCTCTGACTAGGTGTGATGCTGCTGTTCTTTCTGTCGAAAAAATAGTGAAGAAAGTGGAAAGTGCCATCGCCCAAGGTATGTTATGTGGTATGAGGCTCTAAAAATTGTTTTTCATAGGTCTTGTAGTCCAGTCTCCGGAGCCTTCTTGGTCACAAATAAGAGAAATTCATTGTAGTATAACATTGGGAAATGCTTGTGATCGAAACCTTGGCTTCATAGTTTTAATTTTCAGCGTAGGGTTGCCCCATGATCAATTTATGGCTTGTTACGTGAACATGGTATTCCTCGTCTGTTACTTGGAATCTTTATTGAAAATAACTGCCTGATCTAGGTTTTGGGTCAGTCAGGCCTGATCTCTCCCTCTCTCTCTCTCTCTTTTTCTTTTTTTTTTAAAGTCTGAGTAACATAGGTTCACAACCACCTTTTCTGGTTGTATACATGAGCTGCTATCCAAGAGGCATCTGTGTCGGATGCCTATTTGGTGAACGTGTTTTGATGGTAACAATCCTCCAAAGGAAACTTCTGGTTGGAGGCTTGGAGTCCCAAACTAGGAAACTTCTGTGAATCCAGAGAAACATGTCAAAATGTGAGCTATTGGTGGTCTACGGCATATGCCTTTATCGGTGCAGGATATAATTTCGTAGTTCTTAAAGGGGTATTCTCAAAATAACATCAAACCCTCCAACTTTCTTGAATAATTTCATCAACAAATCCGGAAAGTCAATTTTTGTACCATGATTGAGAACTTGACCCAAACTATACAAAGTTCTCATGAAATAAAGCTTGAAATCTTGATAGGACCTAGCCTTAAAGGGTGATTTGTCTCCTAAGTACATGACCATATAGCCAATGGAGTCATCTTCTAAATTCCTACAAGCCAGCTTTTCTTCAACCTTCTTCGGTAAGCCACTTGCCTATCCCTTAGACTCATAGGTTGCACCCAAATAACCCCCATTAAGGAGAATGGTAAGTGCCAGCTAGTGTAGACCCACCTACAATGGACAAAAAGGTGGTCTGCGAATTCCTCCTCCCAGAACCACATAAAATATATACTAGCCAACTTAAAATTTATCCTCTTAAAGCATGTCTTTTGTGGGAACCTTTCCTTTGATAATGGCAAAGCCTGAAAGCAAGCTTTGGGGGGACCCTTAGACCTCCATTGCATCAGCGGGGAATTTAAGATAAACTCTTGACAGTGGACCGCCCTTTTGAGCTAGAGGGCCAAATGATCTTGTCGTCGGATACCGGTGTGCAACCTTTGTATTAGCAAGCAAAGTCAAAAGAGTCAAGACTCTCCCATCTTATCAGTCACTTGGGCTTCTTTAAAAAGTTGTATTCCATTGCTTTTGCTCACCATTCCAAGATACCACTTGTTATAAGGTTGCAGGGGGGCAGGGGGCGGTTGAGTAAAGGTAAATATACAATATGTATGGTATGTTCTCTGTTTCCTTCCATTTTCTTCATCATACCTTGGAAATGCAAATTGATTTCTTGTAAATGCTAAGTCTATCACATCACTCTTCTTTTCTCTCCCCTTTGTTCTGTTTCTATGTTTTCGTAGTGTGACTTTGTTGCAAGTAAAAGTAAAATTTTGACGCTTCTTATATTCTCTATTGATGATGGTTATGAGTACTAATAAATTTTTGCTGACATTTTTGCTTTTGGAAGCCTTTCCCCCTGGTTATCTTAGGTTCTATTTGATTCTAGTAATTGTAGGTGGGGGAAAAAAAAAGGAAAATCATTGTTTCCCCATGGTTACGGAGAATCACAAGGAAAAAAAGCAGTGGAGAAAATGTGGTGGAATACTTACTAAAACCAAAGGATATTTTTCCTTTTGAAATTGCAGGAAAACACTGGGAAAATGTCACCGAAAAAGACTGACTGTTACCCATCCCACTCCTGTGTCTTATCTACACTAATGCAAACCCTACTCTCACATTGGCGTCAGATTAGTTCCCACACCATTCTCCAAATTCTGTCAAGGTCGGGGAATTCGCCACCGTGAACATAGTGTTTTTGGAGTTGATGACGGGGGGCTCAGCGGCATCATTGTTGTGGACAAATCTTGTGCTCTATGTAGCCTGTCATTCTTAGTGGAATGTAATGTGGTGTTTGGTTTTGGTTATCTTGCAGAACTTTTGGCTTCGAATTTTGGTTTGGAAGATCGAATTTCTAGGTTATCTGGATTTGTTGGGTTGTTATCCGTTGTTTTTCTCTCTGTTTTTGTGTGTGTGGGTGGTGTACGGGGATTTTGGGGGGGGGGGAGGGGAATATATGTGGGTATTTGCATGTATGGTATAACTTTATGTGATTAAGGGCTTAAATAGGATTTGAAGAGAGGAGATATATTTTTTTTTGCCGGGGGGGGGGGTAGTTAAATACATGTGATTGGATTACTGGGTCAAAACCTCAGAAAGAAAAAGTGGATACAGAAAGAAGATGAAGAAGAGAATGTTAATAAATTTAAATTGAGTGTTGTGAAATTTGGGGGAAGATGCAATGTTGGAGGTTTAGGATCATCACTCTAACCCTGGTGGAAGTATCCATGGATGTTTAATTATGCTCATTTTTCTTTCCTCAATCCGTTGTTCCCTTGCCAAACAAGGGGGAAAAAGTTCCTTGGGATTTTTTTTCCCCTTGTATATTTTTCTTAATACAAAACCCCCCCAAAAAAATCAATTTCTCCTAATTGTTTTCCTCACTTTTTTCTCCACTTGGATTTTCTTGCTGACCTTTTTGTTTTTTTTTTAATCAAATAGAGCCTTAATTTTTTATCTCTTTCTGATCAGGAATGCAGCTAGGGTCTGGAATTGCTGATGAGATGCAGAAGCAGGAAAATGTCCTTGAGCAATGCGTCAAACAGCTTGGAGGTGCTGAAGCAACAAGAGCAAATCTGGCTGGTTTGCTAAAAGAAGCACTTCAGGAGCAAGTCTGTCCTGCTTCTTTACCTCTGTGGTTGTAAATTATCCTGCGTGGTAATCGGTATTTAATATCTTTTTTTAATGGTTTCAGGAAGCAAAGCTGGAGAATATTCGTCATCAATTGCTGGTATGAATTTTCTTGTCCTTGCCCAGGGCACTTCTAACATTGCCCCCATGGTTACCTGCTACTCCAGATTTGTCCTGGAAAGTGTGGTGTGCTGCTTAATGCAGATGTAGAACGTGTAGTTTTTTAATTTTTAACTTTTATAAACTATGAATATTAGTATACTGAACTGAAGTGCCAATTTGCATAATTTAAGTTACTTTTTTCTTTTGTAACTGGAAACATCCAGCTTATGACCAAAGAGGCCTAGGAAACTCTAGGCCTTATTCAGTGCAGAACTGTTGTCTTGGAACATATATGTTTATTTGATTAAAGCTAAATGTAATGAAGCAGCATGAAACTGACGTCATGAAATGTGCTGTTGGAATATGTTACTTGGATTTGTGTTCGAGTGGCCAAGACACATATGGGCTGAGGTGCTGGACTCGGCTATTTTCTATTTTTGAGAAAATTTTGCAGATTTTCATGTGCCAGACTTGGCGACTCGGCTATTTACTATTTTTGAGAAAATTTTGCAGATTTTTGATGTAATTTGACGGGTCAAGTGTCGTACCCTTGTCCAAGAGTCTAGGTGAGGGTGCCGTGAGGAATGGAGAGTCAAAGTAACATAGGCTATTGACACTAGTAAGGTCCCTTTGCTATGCAAGAGTTAGATTGTAACTTGTGATGCACAATCTTCTGGGTGCAATCAATTCAATTGTTCTTTAAGATTGAGAAATACTTGAATACTGTGAAAATAAGTGAAGAAATCACTCTTGGGAAGTATCTTTAAGCTTCAACTATAGTGGACAAACCATGATAAGTGATTTGAACTTCCTCTAACTTTTCTAAGGAGTAGTAGGTAATTAACTATTTTTGGTTTAGGAATCATTAGAAACAAGCTGTCTACAATTCAAGGTTAAGCCCCGCCCCCCCCCCCCCCCGGCGGATTTTTTTTTCTTTTAAATGACTGCTTTAGTGGACTTGGTTGAGGATTCACGTTTGCTGGGAACACGTCAACTGGATTGCATACTCCTCTGAGCTCATAGAAACGAATCCCAAGATGAAAAATGAAATTTGCTCTTATGATCAAAATCCATGTCGAGGCTGGAAGACTGGAACATAAAATGAATTGTGGGGCTGGGAGAGCCACCCAAAAAAAAAAGGATAACCCCTTGTTTATGTTGCATTTGTTTGTTTCTGTGGAATTATTTGTTTGAAATGAGAGATGCTTACATGGACTCTTGGTACCACCTTGTTTATTTGTGTTGGGTGCATAACATTCTTAAATTTGTATGCATTCTTAGACTCTCTGAATTACGGGGGAAAAATTACAGAATTTGGGGAAAGTAGCCACAACCCACAATCAATCTCTGAAGTTATTCTCTTTTTGGATATGTGTAGCTGAGCCTGCATGCAACATTGATACAATTGTGAAGTTCTGGAAGTTATGTCGATGAGGAAACATATTTCTCTTTGGAGCTTTGGTGATCAATAATCCTGTTATAAACTATCACTGTCTAACCCTTCTTCAAGTTGCGGAGGTTTAAAAGCCTATCAAATTTGAAAGTATGTGGGTTGAGGTAGTCTAACCTAGTGAAATCTCTTGGGATCTTGGGGTTTTCATCCTGGCTAAATGGTAAATTCTCTTTAAGTTAAAATATGGAAAATGGAAGTTTATGGCCTCTAGGATACTACGGTGGCCAATTTGGTGTTAGGTTCAAGTTTTTGGATGTTGGGCAGCAACAATCCTCACCTGTCTTAATATTTAAAGAGACTTGGAGTTATGAAATTGCTCTCTTTGGTTGTAAATGCATTAACATTTCTAGAGGCAGAGACCTATACATCATTGGATCAAATGAGGTGATGGGAGTGCTATTCTTTCATAGAGTGGGCTATAGTAAATGAAAATTTGATGCCATTTGCAACTTCAAGTGGATGCTTTAATGGGGGTTCTATGGTGCTGAATCGTTGCCATGGAAGTAGAAATAGAATCCTTGGAGATGATGGTTGAGATGAAACAAATAAGTTGTTTGCCCAAATAGGTTTGATATCGCCTTTTTCTAGCATTGTTGGAGTATTGTAGAGGGGTCATGTCATCCTCTTATTCATATGTCTTCAGGAGAAAGGTGTTATTGAGGAAAGTCTGAATGCTGCATGCACTTTTTTCCCTCCCTAAAGAGTCTCGGATGGGTGACAAATAAGTTTAAGCCATTAGCATACTAGGGAGTGTATACAGAATACTGGCTTAAGTCCTTGCCTTCAGGTTGAAGAGGGCTGTTGGCGAGGCTGTGAGCCCTAACTTACATGCTTTCATTCTTGATCACCAAATGTAAATTCAATTTTGATTGCTAGTGGGCGTATTGACTCATATTTATGATCTAATCAATCTACAGAGCTTACACAGTTCAATTTAAGCCTGATGCTGAGAAGCTTATAATCATGTTTCTTGTGGCTTACTGGCTTCCTCTCGAATACTCACGTAAAAAAGGGGTTTCCAAGCAAGTGAAGAAATTCTTTTGTATCTCTACTGTTTGCTCTTCTGATGTGGTCAATGATGAAGCCTTGCTCTAATCAATGGCGTAGATGTGGGTTTCCCTCCAAGTTTCTGTTTCAAGTTGAGGAGGGTTTTGTAAAGTTGGTCCTTTATTCCTCTGGTTATGGTTAGTTATTTTGGTCGTGGAGGTCTTCCATAAATTGGTGAACAAAGCAATTGAGACGGTGGAAGGATGTTGTATTCAATACAAGGGTTTATTGGTTTCCCATATGCTCTTTGCAGACTACCCTTGACTTTTTGCAAATTCAAGTCGAATACTTTGGGATACTTGAGATATCCTCTGTTATTTGAAACAGTGTGGGCTTAAAGTAAACTTAAACAAAGGTGTTGTCATTCCAGTTGCTGATGTTCATGAGCTCCGTAAACTGGCAAGTTGCTTTGGTTGTGAGATTCAACATCTTCATTTATCTCAGTTATTCTCTAGGCGTATAGGTGCAAAATTGTTTTGGGACCAATTTTGTGGAGGTTCTATAAGAGTGGCAGGGTGGGAATTGGAGCTTTTGTCTGAGGGGGAGGGGAGGGTTAATTCCAAGCATGTTATGAATGATGCCGATGTGTTTCGTGTCTTTGTTTACTTTTAGCTAGTATTAGCTAGCATTGCCACTTCATAGGAGAAATTTGTGACATTTTCTTTCGTCTTACAATGAACGAATTTGGGCCTAAGTCCGAAGATGATTGTTTTTCCAAGCGAGAGGGAGGGCTAGGCATGCGACTCCTCTTCTGTGATCAATGAAGCTTTCAAAGCCAAGTGGCTATCAAAGTTTGCAAAAGGCAGAGGGTGCTCTTTGGAAAACCAATCAAGGAAAATGCAGGATGCAAACATTTGGTTCGTGGCAGAAGGGTCCTAGGGGTCATTGCAATACGTATTTTGGTTACTCATTTTATAAAAAAACATAGTTTGTTTCTATAGTTGATATCCCGTTCTCTTTAAGGCCCTATCCTTTTCAGCTTGAGGTTCCAATTTCCAACTCATTCCAATTACTTAACTCCTTTGAGTTCCGTCCAATTCTTTCCAATTTCTTCCAGTTTTCTAATCTGTATTGTTGGTTCCAGTTCCTACTGGCTTCTCCTGCTTTTACTTCCTTTATTCCAGCCAAAAGAGTAAGCCCTAGTTACAAGAGTAAGTGCTAATTATATATTGTTTATATGTTCAAAACTTGGAAGAGTTTAGGGCTGTCCTGAGAGTTCTATATATTTGTGCACCTTCTTTGACTTTTTTTGGTGGAGAGATTTTGCACAGAATGTTACAGCATAATGTTACTTCCTCGAGTCATTAAATTTTCTTCCAAGCTTCTTTGTGTTAATCATGTAGGGAAGTTTCTTGGGAGTTAACGCTTTAGTTGCTTGGGTGTTTCTTGAGGTTGTAGGTAACTCTATTAGGAGTCATCTATCTGCTTGAGCAGCCTTCTTTGGTAGGAAACCTAAAAAGAAGAATGTTTTATTAGTTCATGCGATTTTTTTGGAGCATTTGACATGAAAGAAACAAAAGAGTTTTTGAGGGTGTGGGGATGCCTCCTTAAAGATAATTTCATTGAGATTCTATTTTTGGGATAAAGGCAACTTTTGTTATCGGAGAGAATTTGATGAAGACTCTATTTTTGGTATAAAGACAATTTTTGTCATTCTTGTTTTGATCTTGTTGATTTTGTGCATGGTTTCCATATCAGATGTGTATAGCCTTTTGTAGGATGCTAGTTTGCATCCAAGCTTTTGCTCATGAAATATATGTAATATTCTTTTCCTTGTGAGGGGGAAAAAATGTAGAGCAGTTTTCTTGGTGTGAAATGTGAATCATGTGTTTGGGTTGAATACATATTGTGCTTTTCTATTTTTTGATCTATCAAAATGACAAGGGATCTTCTTCTATTTCGTCATCATCTTCGTCTTCATCTTCATCTTCGTTGAAGACAGTTGTCATCTTCCCTCTTGCTCCTTCTCTCTCCGTTTTTTCTTTTTTTTTTGGAAGGGGGGGGGGGTTGTTGCTGGTCCCTCCTTGGGGAAGAAAATGAGGGGCTTAGGCGTCAATGGAGGTTGAGTTGTTCATTATCATTGCTTTGCGCTCTTTATGGTCCATAGTAATGTCTTGTAGGTTGGTATCCTTCAGGATGGCAATTTTTTTAGTATAATTTTTCTTCTTCCTTCTTGTATTGTATTTGTTGCGTGAAAGCCTTGTCTTTTGCTTTTTGTCCTCCTGTCAACGCTCTTACCATAGAGGAGCAGCAGCATATACGTGAATTTTGTAGTCTGCATGCATCTAATTTAATGAACAAATTCGTATTTTCCCGACCTGAACACAGTGTTATTTTTGGGAACAATCTGCATCTCTTTTTGTTTATCAACAGAAGTGACAATAATCTTGCAACAAGCTCTCTGCTTAGCAGTGGCAATGTTACATACACTTGGATCTGTTCAGATACTGTCTTAGTGGATCCACACTAGTGGTGCTGGTTGGAAGTGACAAGAAAGCTATGTACTGGGAACAAGGAAGTGCATTCTGGTCTAGGGCTAACCTTCAGTCTTTCATTGTTTTTGCACTTGCATACTGCATGGTAATGCTCATTGCGTGTTGGGACAAAAATTTGACGATGTTAGTAAACTTTCAGATTGCTCGGAGTCGGATTGATGAACTGGAAAGGCTGAAGCCCAAGCTGACATCACATATCCATGGTGTGTCAGCAGCTGAACCCCAAAACTTTGGAGAGCTTAGCTTTGGAGAGCTTGCTAAGCCTGCTCCACATGCAACGGCAACGAGTCTCCAAATAGCTGCAACTCCAAGTCAACCAATTGGAACTCCACAGATTTCTCCTGTTCATCAAATTACTCAAATACCTCCTAGCCAACAGCCTGCAACTGCATTTGCTTCTCTGACGGCCAGCGATGAAGACAGTAAGAAGGCTGCGGCAGCCGCTGTTGCTGCTAAGCTTGCTGCCTCCACATCTTCAGCTCAGATGCTTACCTCTGTGCTCTCTTCCCTTGTTGCAGAAGAGGCTGCCTCCATGAATGATAACTTGAAAAAGGTAGGATTTCCAGCCACCCTACCCATGTTCTCTCCTGATAAACGGCAGAAACTTGAACATCCATCATCAGGAGCCCATGTCTCCGGCATTCCTATTTCTCAAGCCAGCCAATCACAAGCTTCAATAGCCCCACTGGCCCCGCCATTGCCTCCACCTCCATTGATGCCTTCTAATCCATTTGCTCAATCTGCTGGTATGATGATGAATATGTCACTCTATGGAATCCATAACAACGGCCTACCCCCCCCTCCACCTCTACCATCACATCTTCCAATGGCCCTTGCCGGGCTACCCATCCCTCAAAGCTCACAGCCACTGCAGCCTCCTCAGCAACCAGCTCAACAGCAGAATGCTAGTGGAGGGTATTGCAGGCCACCGGGGATCGGTCCTTACGCAACAAGCAGTCAACCTTCAACGCCTCCTGTGCACCGGCAGTAATTTTGTCCTATTATGGGGGAAAAGGGAATACTAAAAGATGTTTATGCAATGTGACTGTACATTATTAGGTTCTCTGGAAGTGGCTCCATTGTAGCATATACGCCCTTGCTTTGTGACTATACTGTCAAGCAACAATAGTTAGTGGATGCTGTGTAGCAAAAGGCATGTTGCATCGTAGTTTAGACGTGTAGCCAACAGTATACAGTAGCTTTGGCTTTACTGTCACTGAGTTCTGCTAAGCACCTGTGATGTACACTACATGGTGGCATCCATACGCGCTGTAAGAAAACTTTGTCCCCCATTGGAGCTTCTCTTTCAACTGTCTTTGCTAGAGTATAATTGAATTGTGCCTAAACCTGAGATTACCCCCCTGGGGCACTCTTTTAAAAAAACCCCTTGTATGGTGAGTTTTGCTAGACGATTTCTGGGACTCCCTGATCATCTGTTCCTGTGAATCTGCACCCACTCTTTTGTCTGAAGTATGACTTTCTGTTCATCAAACTTTCCTAAGTGTCTGCAAAATGATTCACCCCATGTTTTTATTTTTGGGTAAAAGAATGTAATTCACCTCATATTGATATGAAATTATTTTGCAATAATGGAAGTATAATTTTTTGACAAATTTTTATGACTTTCAAAAGAAAATTGTGAAAAATAGTATTTGTTTATTTATTACATTCCCAAAATTCATCTTTAATGTTAAAAATGAAAAACCAAAATAACTTAATAGGGAACAGTGATGGGTGGATCTATACATTATGGGGTCCTTTAGTGAGCGATAATATGATGATAGTTCAAGGGCAAAATCTTGTCCCGGATCAATACCGTGAGACGGCCTTGGGCTTACCCAAGGGCGGGTATGCGCTGTGTTATGCACTCACTTTGGTAAGTCAACTTGTACATACTATTTTGAAATATTACATTTTCAAGTGAATGGTTGGCTTGGTGGTGTGCATCAAATGTGAAAGTTTGGAGGTTCGCAGTTTCATCCAATTGCTCGGCATTCCAGTTTTTAATTTTATTGATCCTTGCGCTTTGTGGCCTTTGCTTTTTACGGAGTTCCTAGCCTCGAATGCTACTATGTTTTCAAAATTTTTTCCAATCTACCACTATGTTTATTTTTTGTTCCAACATGTCACTATGTTTTAATCTTTTGCTTAATTTGCCACTAAGTGACCTATTAACTTATTTTAGTAGTAAATTTAAAAGTTTAATTCATTTTTTGGGTAAAAATGTTTTAAAAGTGACAGTTTTTTTAAATATTGAAAACAATGTGTAGACTTAGGGAAAGAAAACTTATTAACATTAGAAAAATATTTAGTACTTAATAATAATAATAATAATAATAATAATAATAATAATAATAATAATA
>JACYFF010031956.1:42962558-42980777 GCA_017589665.1 Selenicereus undatus | reverse complement strand
TTATTATTATTATTATTATTATTATTATTATTATTATTAAGTAGAAAAAATAAATATTTGTCGATGTTTATAAGTAATTCTTTCCTAATTTCAGCATTTTTTCCCCAATTTTTTTAGAGGTGTACAAGCCTTTTTCAATTTACAACATTATTTATCAAAAAAGTTAAAAGTAAAACTTAGATCTACCTGCTACAGCAGGTCACCCAGTGACATTTTATACCAAAAATTAAAACATAGTGATATCATGGAACACATAGAATGGAAAAATCTAGAAAATATGATGGTATTCAAGTCCATGAACTCGCGTTTTACGCGGTATCAAAAGAACTAATGAGGGAGGGTATACCGACCGGAAGAGATTAAGGAATGAAAATCTTAAAGGGTGAATTTTAAGTAAGCATTAGGTAAAAGGTGACTTTTAAGTACTACTTTATTTAAAAGTCACTCTTAATAAATACTCTAAAAGTAACCTTTGTATATATTACTCAATATCATTGCATTTTCACTTATCAATTATCTTGTAATATTTAAATGGACAACTCTAATTCTTAGATTTCATTACCTAAAAGATGCAGAAATAAGTCATTTGGATGACGACCTTTAGAACTTTGGAGTGACTTTAAGGATGACTCAGCGCTTTTTCTGAGATTAATCTCCTTAGAGTGAATTTTGTTTATGTAGGCATGAATCATTTGATTTGAGTTTTATTCACCAAATAAGAGCACTTCTAAAATAAATAATTAGCCACCACGATTTTTAAAAGTGATCTCGTGGTATATATTACTCAGTGTTATCAATATGCACCTATTAGGCATCCTTGAAGTCTTAAATATTCACCCCTAAGCTCCTAAATGTTATTCCATGAAAAGTAAGGAGATGACCTTTTTGAATGGTGTCTTTAGAAAGTGGCTCGGATAGATAAAAGGTCTAAAAGGCATTGAGTCAAAACCCAATAGAAGCCCAAGGAGATTGACTGACTAAGGTAAGCAGTCAGGATTGGGTATCAGGCCATAGCTCAAGTAAAAGCTTAATACAATTGAATCCACCGAAGCCTTTATTATTTAGCTGCATGACTATTAAATGGTGTAAAGACTAGCCAATATCTCCCAACCAAATAGAGAAGACATACAAATATTTGAGTTTGACTAATATTAAGATAATAATGTATATCTAAAACGATATGGAACCCTAGTTAAATTCCTCTGAGAGAAACGTCCTAAACTCTTATACATAAAAGTCATGGCAAAACTCAAGAGAAAGGTCAATTAGACTTTTACAAGCAATTTACCACCTACTTCTTGATATCCTTTTTTGATTGTACGCTATTGAAGAGCAGAAACCCCATCTTTCAGGAGTTATTTTGCAAGTAATTATTGGACAAAGACACAAGATCCTCACGTTTCCAAACGAAGTCCAAGAAATCTACTCAATGCTGAAACATTTGGCATTGCATGTAGGGACCTAGAGTTGAGCAAGCTGCCACCGAAAGATGGTAATAAGGAAAGGGATGCTAGTGCCCCTAAGAATTAGGACCCTAAGAACTAGGATTCTAATGTAGGGACCTCTTGCAAAGGAAACTTTATCATGGAGGATGCCTCAAATCAAGAATGAGCGACTCCCCTGGAGGGCATCAATCTCCTACGCACACTCATGCCTTGGACAGGGCAGACAATGTTCCTAAGACAATGGAGGAGTTGATCACACTAAGGGTTAATGAAGCCATATCCCTTATGATGAAGAAGTCAGATGCTTTCTTGGCTTCTCTAAAAAATTTAGGCCAGGAAGCCCCTATGAGATCATATGTAAAAGATTGGATATGGATTTTCATGACACGTAAGGAGATTTCCCTTGATGATCAAGAAGATAAAGATTGTGTGAGTAGGATTCTTGGGGAAGGTGTAGAAATGAAGAAGAGGCTAGGTCAAGAAGGACTAAGGACGAAAAATCCACGCAGAAGAGGCTTAGTCAAGATAGCCCTCATCGAGAGGACAAAGAGGATTATTAGCAATAGAGCTCTAGCTCTATCAAAGTTGTATCATCCCAACAATGCTCAAGAGAAAATGTTAAGAAGACCTAAAAGCAAGGCGCTCCAATGGTGGGTCTTCCTCAAATCAAGAAACCCTTTGATGCCTAGGTATAGGATGCTGAACTCCTATAGAGCATTTAGGTGACTAAAATAGGGGAATATGATCGAAGCCCATACCTTCAGGAGCACTTTCATGCTTATACTCAGATCTATCTGCAACCATCTCCTTCAGAAGTTATTATATTCAGATACTTCCTTACTACCCTAAAAGGGCAGCATAAGCCTAGTTCAACAGGCTGCCCTTAAGATCTATCAGATTTTGTGAAAGATCTCTCCACTAGCTTTAGAAGCCAATTTGTTAGAAGCAGAAAAACTCCAAAAATCAATGGCAACACTAATGAAGTTGGAATAGAAAGATCAAGAATCACTACTTGAGTATGCAATGAGGTTCACTCATGAGGCACTCTTTGTAGAAGACCTTAAGCAAGATATGGACTTAGCTTCCTTCACTTATGAAGTTAGACATAAAAGGTTGTTTGACAAGTTCATCATAGAACAACCAACCACCCTAGAGTAGCTCTGAAGATGATTGAAAGGTATATACAGTTGGAGGCCATCATGAAAGGAATAATAACTTCAAACAAGGCAGTTAAGGTCGACCACAAAAAGGTAGGTTAAACAAAACTAAAAAGAAAAGGCGGAAAGGATTTTTAATATAGAATCTCTTAAACGTCTCCAGAAGTGAGATCCTGGTAGAAATCAAGGTTCATGTACCCATGGATGATCCCAAACCTCTCAAGTCAGAAGAGAAAAAACAAGAACAAGAATAAGTGGCACTTGTTTTTCATACTATTAGCACGACATAGAATACTGTTGGGATCTGAACAAAGTATTTAGTGATCTAGATAAGAAGGGAAAGCTAGATAAGTATCTCATGAATTGCCTAAGAGGAAGAGGAATCATCCAGATGAAATGAGTTCAGAAGAAGAAGATTCTTAAGACACACCTCTTAAAGCCATGATACAAGTTAGCTTTGGGGGGCCATCCTTGACAGGATTGTCAACTAGGGTTTTGAAGAGTCATATGAGAACTCTGGATCAGGCAACCTTAGGAGTCAACCATGTAATTATGAACTCTCTTTCTAAGATGGTTTATGAAGGAACAAGACCTATATCCTAGCCTCACGATAACCTTATGGTCATCAAATTGATAATAGCTAATATGAGATTACTAGGATACTTACTAGATACTAGAAGTTCCATGTATGGCATATGTAATGACTATTTTGCCAAGTTTGACCTGTAGGATAAAGATGTCTCGAGCACCATATCCCATTGTAGGTTTTATAGGAAACAAGACATATCCTAAGGGGATGATAAACCTGTCTCCAAGGTTTAACCTAGAAGGGAAAGACCTAGCAAATAATGGTAGATTATATTGTTGTGAATTTCCCTTCTCCCTACCACATAATTGTGGGGGACTACACGTAAACTCATTGAGAATAGCACTGTCGATCTAACCTACAAGCTGGAGATGCAATGTTTGATACGTAATGCTTGTATAGGAAGGACGATAGATCAAAAGAATGCAAGGGAGTGTTATATAGCCATCTTGAAGGCCGTGTAGCTCATGTTGGAACCTTTTAGGGCTAAAAGGTCAAAGCCCAAATTTGATGAAAGATAAGAAGATAAGTCAGAATTTAGCCAGAGTGACCTTATACAAACATAATGTCAAAGAGACTGACAATAAAATCATAGTCGCGCATCTAAATTAAGTAATTATAGCTATATATTTAGAATGAGCCGATCTAGTTAATACCATTAAAGTAGAATTACCATAAAATGCTTAGTAAATCTATGATTGCAAAATCATTTATTTCACATTGAACTTGTGTCACCTAAAATCACATTGAATGTTGCATATTACTTTATTCATCTTATCCTATATATTCTATGACATTCTACTAGCAACATGGATTAGTGTGGATATTATCTATTAAGGAAAAAGATCAATCTTACTTAAATTGTTTTCTTTATTATAATCCTCAAGGTTACTCACAAAATTAACTTTATCATGTTCAAGGATGCTAAAATATTGAACCCATGAAAAGGAATTAGTCTCTAGTAACCAAGCGAGTTGAAATTTAAAACTATTGGAGAAGCAGCTAGCTGTCAACATCAAGCATTTAATGTTGGTAGGGCACTATTAAGTCAAGACCCCAAATTAAGCTAGTCACAGTTGATTAGCTAATGGATCAAGGAGCAACAGGTACATTAACAACTATTTACATGGTTATTCCATTTAAGGAAAAGTTGATTAAGGGTGAATCAAGATAGTTTGCCAAAGAAGGAAAGGATCAAACTACCTGAAACGGGTGTGAAAGTTCCCGCACATACTTTCACAACCCAAAATGATGGAGATCAAAAGTGGCTACGACAGCTACATAACTGACGTCCAATTGCAAGGAAGATATGTGACCGGCAGAACTCTTTGAAGACTAAAGGTCATAACACTTGAAAAGCATATAGCAGTAAGCTCGTAATAATTGCATTCATCTCAACCTACTCAATTCTCTATATTCTGGTGTGGCAAGAGTGAATGAGTGTCAGTACTTCTATATTGAGGGTGTTGTCCTCCTTAGAGTGTGCAAGGTCAAAGAGTTTGGTTTGTTAGAGTGCCTTGCAAAGACTTTGATCATTAGCAAGGAGTTAAGGTACTCTTTCTATACAGTATACAAGCTACTACACAATGATTAGGGAGACTCTTTAGTCGACAAGGAGGAGTGAGGCTCTTGTTGGACCTTTTACTTTTGTGAGTTGGGGAACTTTAGAGGTTGAGGCGCGTTAGAGTGCCTTGAGAAAACTCTGATTGTAGGAAAAAGTGTTAAAGGATGTTTATTGAACTATCTTTGGTGATAGTGAATTGATTGACTCCTAAGGTCAAGGAAAGACCTTAAGCAGGGACATACCAAGGTTAATTTGGGTGGATCTTATGAAAATCCTTATATATTTATTTATTTTTGTTGTCTGTATTCTCTAACTCTATTCGTCTCTATTCTATCTACGTACTGTGATTCACTCTGATAGGCTTACTATACATTTATTTATACATATATTTGGATAGCTTATTTCTTGATTTTATCAAAAGTTTTAGAAGTACCAAAGTTTTATAAACAACCCTATTCACCCTCTCTAGGGTGATTTCACTAGCCAAGTGTGACTAGCAACCCATAATCCCACATGCTAAATATGAAGTGGGAAAGGCCTCATAGGCCAACAAGATAAAAGTAGTGTAGCAACCAGAGGTCAATGTGGTCCTTTAGACACGTAAAAAGTGTCTCCTTTTTTATAAAATACCCAATGCCGATAAACTCATTAAATAGAACTTGGGGGGCCCTAGATAATGAAGAGATTTAAAATGTTTCAAGATCCCTTAACCCACATATCCAAGCCCAAAGATGGTCACCAAAGGTTAGAAGAACCTAAACAACCAAATAGGCCCAAATTGATGATGTTTGGCATCTAGTTGAGATTTATGCTTCATCTTCACCTCACTTTTGGGTGAATAAAATTATTGAGTTTAGATATTACTATTCTTCATTGAATAAGCTTTCTAATGACATATCATGCACCAAAATTTGATAAGCAACAAAAAAGGTATAAGTCGAGCATTGGGGCTTGTGGTGAGAATTACATGTTCACTATTTTGCTTATATCTTACTCCATGTTGATCTAAACATTTTGAAATTAGTGTCATTAGAAAATAGACTCAATAAGCTTTCAGAAAAAAAAAATTAATCACCTAAAATGGTCAGATGAGAAAGTAACGGTTGAAACAAGCTGGGTTCTCAGTGTCTTTCTGCTTTAAAATAGGCCTTATTTATTACAGTTTTATTTAAATTGGCGTAACCATCCAGATTTAGCCTATTAAGAGTTGAATTAGACATCCTTTCCCTAGCTAACTCGTATCATCCCTTTAAGCACTACAAAAGGGCAAATACCCCAAGGGTTGAAATTATCAAAAAAATGGAGAGGAAACACAGACAAATAGACTGAAAAACACTCTAAAATTGGAGAGCACACACGGAAAACTTTAAGAGAATATTGAGAAGTTTAGAGAACCTAACCAAACCCTTCCCAAATCCATCCTCAAAGCCTTCTAAGGTACAAGTCAAGGCTTGATATTTTCAATCATGGAGTTCTCTAAGTCACTCAAGCAGGTAACGTAAGGGTGCCAACTTTTCAATCTTTCCCTTCTTCTCTCTACCTTTTTTCTGTTTATTTTATTTAATCTTAAGTGTCATAAAGATAAAATCTTTAATTAGTTTAACCCCACCTATTGTAATTATTACATTATTTACTATTTTCAACTAGCATTGTATTCTTAATTCCTATTATTTTTACTAATATGTTGCATGACTGTTAGTTAGTGTAATTAGATTTAATTATTCGTATTAATTAGTATAGACTATCGGTGATGACAAATGGTACCGTGATGCATTCCATCACAACATCGTACCTTTGCCCCTGAATTTGGATCCTTGATTCTAGCATATGAAGTCCGATGACCCCTATACTAGGAATATTCGGTGGCATTTTGAAAACCTCTTTAAAATGAGCTTATGGCCCCTTTCAGTATCTCTTTAGTTTATGGCTCATACTAGCCTGTTGTTCCTTCAATATCCCTTCGGTTACTGCTCATTTTAGATGGTGGATTCGGTTCGTAAGTTTTGCTAAAACTTACTGGCGACTCTATTAATTAAAATTCATTGCTTTTCCTATGTTATTATTTTCTTTCTTTTTTTACACTACTTTGGATTAGGTGCATAGCAAGTTTGGGACCTAGACTGTGATATTGTCTGGATCACAAACTAGGCTCAATTTTGGCTCAGGAACCCAACCGGGTTTGTCGGGTTCCTAGGCCAGGCTTGCTACCGAGTTTACTGATCCAAATAGACATTACTTTCTAGAACCATCCTAGGAATTAGAGTCCAATTCTTTGGTTGAGTCTCTATTTTCTTCCGATTTGATATGTTGTCGTAGAGGTAAAAAAATATACCTAGCAAGTGAGTTTAATCATTGGTGGGGGAACCGCATCCAGGGGTTCTGGGATAAGGTCCCTAAAGGTCCTACTCTTTGAAATTGATAACAAGCATGGTATGAAAAATAGGCCACAACTTAAAGGCTAAATGCAAGAGGTACCCATGGCTCAGGACCAGTTCAAGAATATGCAAATTACAGCATACATGGAACAAGCCTTTCAAGAAGCACTGATATCCGTGGCAAGACAATATGTTGATGTGTTTGCTTATGCAACATAAGAGATGCCAGGAATAGATCCTAAGATCATGATTCAACAGTTGAAATAAACTATTAAGTGAAGCTTATGTAGTAGAAAAGGCGATACTTGTCATTGGATACAGGATTTATCAAGTAGTGCTATTATCCAAACTAGTTGGCAAATGTGATATGGTAAAAAAGCCAAATTGTACATGGTGAATGTGTGTAGAGCATACAAACCTTAATAAGACATGCCTTAAAGATTGTTTTCGACTTCCAAAAATTGACTGATTGGTAGATTCAACGAGCGGTCATGGTTACGACTATCGTTCTCATCAAACAACAATGTGGGAACAACATTAGAAGCATATAGCTTTCAGCACATTTCGGGCTAAAAAATTCTAGTGCTAAATGTCAAAGATTAGTCAACACACTCTTTTAAGATTAGATTTGTAGAAACATGGAAGTATACATTAACGATATCATTATCAAGTTTATGATTTTAGATCAATACTTTCTAGATCTACAGAAGACTTTCAACACTTTGAGAAGGCATGACATGAAGCTATATCCCAAAAGGAGTTGGCTTTAGGGTGTTAGTTGGTAAGTTTCTTGGATTTATATTTAATAAAAGAGGAATAGAAGCATATTCTAAAAAGTGAAAGAAATTTTAGACATACTAAACCCTAGAATAGAGGAAGAGGTTCAGAAACTAACTAGTTATAAGGTGGCCTTGGGAAGGTTTGTTTCTAAAATTGCACAAAAGTGCCTCCCCTTCTTTACGTGCCTAAGGTCAATCAGGCACTTTAGATGGACTGAAGAAGTAAAGAAAGCCTTTAAATGACTCAAGTAGTGTTTATCTAAGATAGATCACTATCTATCCCTAGCGCTAGAAAGGATTTCTTGATGTATATATTAGCATCTAATATGGCTATAATTGCAGTTTTAGTGAAGGGAGAATAAGAAAAAAAATTTCATGTCTACTTTGTTCATCATCTCTTGAAATGTCCAGAACTCAACTATTTAAACATTGAGAAGTTGGTGCTGGATTTGATCATGATAATAAGAAAATTGAAACCTTATTTTGAGGCACATCTGATCAAGGAATTGACAGATTGGTAACTGAAGAAGATAATACAAAAATATGACGATTTAGGGAGGATGTCACCCTAAGTAGTGGAGATTTCTAGGTTTGACATGGAGTACGAGCCTATAACAACAATCAAGGTACAAGTCCTATCTAATTTTCTAGCAGAGTATAGGTTTAAGGATAAAGAAATGGAGCCAGAAGATAAGCAGTAGATAATCTATGCTGACGAATGTTAGACACAAAATGGGCTAGGAGTTTGCCTAATTCTAATCTCTCCAAAAGGAAGAGATATGAGTATGCCATAAGGTTTTTATTCCTAGCCAACAATAACGAAGTAGAGCATGAAGCAATCATAGCAAGTTTGCAAGACCTCAAGGCACGGAATGTCAAGATTTTCAATGACTTAGCCGGTGGTTAGAAAGTTGAGTATGAATCTAAGGGAAATTAGAGGTTAAATATTTGTGCAAGGTGAAACAATTCATCAAAGACTTCCAATTACTTGAGATACCTCCCATTGCAATGCTAGAGAACCATCAAGAAAGTGTGTTGATCAAGCCAGCAAGTTAAGCATAAACTGATTCTATAAGGTCAGTCTTTTAGGATGTTATAAGACACAAAAGCATAGAACCTAAAGAGGTCCGTGTGACGAATGTGGATAACTCTTGGGTAGAACCTATCATAGATTATTTAGAAAGTGAAAAACTAGATGATCCAAAAGAAGCTGGAAGGATGAGACGAAAGGCAACATAATTCAGCCTATTTCAAAGCAAATTGTCTGAGGGATGATATGCAAAACCCCCATTAAAGTGTGTGACCAAGAAGTGAGCATATTATATCATTGAACAAACTTATGAAGGAGATTATGGATCACATATAGCAGGGTGCTATCAAGGAAAGTATTGAGAGCATAATTCTATTAGCCTACTTTGCTTAAAGATGCATTGACTATCTTATAAAGTGTGATAAGTACTAAACTTGCTTCCCTAGAATGCACTAATCCATCTACCATAGTGGAAGGCTATAACGTTTTCCAGCTGAGGAATGGACATCTTAGGCCCTTTCCTGTACACATCCAGACAATAGAAGTTCTTATCTGTAGTGGTAGACTAATTTACAAAGTGGGTAGAAGGTGAAATAGTTGCACGTATCATGGTACAAAAGGTTATAGACTTTTAGTGGAAAAATGTGATAGTAAGATATGGAGTTGTTAGCCATGATAGTGGATAATGGAAGATAATTCATTGGCAAGAAGATTAAGTGTGATGCAAGGGTTGTGAATCATTATCAACAACACTTTTATCGCAAGACGTCAACCTAATGGAGCGGAAGAAGTTGCGAACAAATAGATGATCTAGGCCTCGATGAAGAAATATTAAGGGAGCCAAAGGAGCTTATGTGGATGAGCTTCCAGGCATCTATGGTCTTTGAGGACTATTGTCAAGAAATCCATTGGTTACATGCCCTTCTTGCTTATATATGCTGCAAAAGATCCTGTACATGTAGAAGTTGGTCTAACCAATACGAAAGTACAAGTGTATAAGCAATACAAAATAAAATAGTATACGTTAAAGCCCTGAATTTTCTATTAAAATAAGGGAAAAAGAGGCCAAAAGAACAGAATTGTGTAATAACCAAGACAATACACTATAAGGGTAAGACGTTGATCCTTGAAACGCGATGACTCGGTGATTAGAAGTATAAAAGTAGTTGGGAAGCACTTAGGGCAGTTAGGGCTAAATTGGGAATAACCATACATAGCCAAACAAGAAGCTTATCTAGGTACCTACAAACTTCTCACTTGAGGGGGTGAAGACTTTTCAAACACGTGGCATATGAATAATTTAAGACACTACTATGCATAGATTTCCACTATAAGATAGTTCCATGTTTCTTTTTTTTTTTGATAGACTTTTTGAAATGGGCATTAGTTAAGTTTTGTAACTAGGCTGAGCACTTTGTATCTCCGTGTGCTTATTATTACAAATTACAGTAATAAACCAGCTTCATAGATTCCGTATTTCTGCTGATAAATATTTGAATTGAGGTATGAATATTGCATTGAGAAGTGCATATAAATTCCTAGAGTTAGGTCAAGAGGTTTAGTTAAGGATTACATTTAAAAAAAAATGAAATCAAGACTTAGAAGAATAAAAATTCCTACAATTAAATTAGAAGGTTCAGTTAGGGAATAGTGTACAATTCCATAAAATTGAATTATGACTTATAACGGAATAAAAATCTGCTCAAAACACACAGTGAAATTCATACCAATCTTATTAAAAAAGAGAGTAAAAATATAAAATGCATTATGCAAGGAGTACAAAGTATGAATTACTCCTAAGCCCTTAGACTTCCTAGCAATTGCTTTAGCTTTAATCTATTTTAGAAAAGTAAAAATTAGTTGGCTAGGGCCTTAGTCCAGTCCTCTTTGTTGAAGCATAAAGCTTCTTTCTCTTTATCTAGCTCATCCTTCAAATTCGTACTTTCAGCTTTAGCCTGTCTCAAAGCCTCTTGAGATTTTGAATGTTGCGATCTCAAAAGGGCATTCTTAGCTCTAACAAATTTCAACTCAGAAAGAGGATGAGCCTCCTACCAATGGTTTGGAGTTTTGAAGCAATGAAAGACACTAACGATCCCATAAGTCCTTCAAAGGTGGCTTTCTCAAGCCCTTCTTTAGAAGAAGAGCATGATCATCCCTTGCCTCCTTCGGTGATCCTTCAGGACCAATATATCATTGCTTTTCTCCTTGTATATTGTTGAGTGAGAGAGTGTTGTTTCTATTGGAACCACCAAATTTTCCTTCTTACGGATGGAGGAAGCAGTAAGAATAATGGTTATAGAGGAGGAAACTTTCTTTAACCTTTTGCTTCTCCTTTATTTTGTAGTAGACTACTTGGAGGGATGGGAGAATCATCAACAGAGCGAGGACATTTAGCATTTAGATCGATAAAGGAACTCTTAGGAGAACCCTCAACAATGTTCAAAAAAGCATCACAGGCAATTCTCCCAGTATCATTGTTGAACTCTGAAGAAACACTCGTTATCCCTTCAGCATCACCTGAAGTAGTTGGGCTAAAGGTTTTGATGGGAGCGACATCGGGGTTATCAAAAGGCTTTATAGGCCAATGTTTTCTAGTCCTTTATGAGGACCTATAGGAGGTCCTTGAGGTTTTTTTGGGGGGGGGGGATTTGGCTGTGAAAGGCTTGACCATCTTCCTTCCAACTTTCTCTTCCTCAGTGTTATTGTCATTAAGGACGTCTAGGCAGTTAGTACAAGCTTGCAAGGAGAAGAAAAAGAGCACAAGTAGAAATAAAATTCTAAAAGCTAAAAAATTGTGAGAATACAAAGAAGTTACATATGATTTATAAACAATTCAGAAGGTTGACAAATCTCTCTTCCTTGAAATCAACTATATAGGGCCTATAGATGGCCATTTTCTCTTGGCATTTCTTAAATATGTTGTGTAATTGGAGCTTAGTAGGAGCTTAGTATGCCAGCAATAGGAAAGTTTCACTTTTTATGGAGGTCCTGGACATAGACCCAAGCCCTATTATAGTATTTGATCCTTGAACGTTATCAGGAAGAACACTACCATTGCTTATAGCCTACAAGATGTATGCATTAGGAGAATGTTGAAGTCAATGAAGTGTTAAAAATGTAGCCATACAAGGCTTTCTGTCATGAATGAGACTAAAAAGCTAATAAGCAATGATATTACAGTACCATTGGGAGTGAATTTGCAAGGCCCAACCTTGTAAAGTTCTAACAACCCTTTGGTGAAGGAAGGAAGGAAAGGGAAACCTTAAATCAAATTAAAATGCTCCCTAAAAATACCATAAAACCTTTTAGGGGGTTCTAGTATAGAGTTATTTGGTTTGGGAAGGCGGACATCGAAGTCCTAAATATCCAAGTGCAAATTTTTAAGACATCCATCTTACTTTTGAAACTTTTGGCCCAACGCCATTGATAATCATCAAATGCATGTAGAGCAAAGTTCTTCAAACTCACACTTAACTCATATAAGGCCTTTCCTACTGTGGTAAGCCTCTACGACATCCTCATGCAACTCAGGCACTTTCATATATGCTTCTTGAAGAATTCAACAACCATTTTTCATATTGGAAAGAAAATTGGAGAAAATGGCAGGAAGGTTTGATGGAGTAACCAAGATGGGAATAATTGTTTAGAGTTTGGTTTGAAGCTCAAATTCATATTGATTGAAAAACTCCTTTAAAGAGAGTAAGAGAAGTTGATAGGGCAAATGTTGGCAAAATCATAATTGGCCACTTAAATAATTTTATAGTTGTAATCCATTTTTAAATGGGCTAGAAAAATAAAAGTCAAGGGTAATAAAGGATACAAGCCCAAATTAACTGAAAGGAAACCACACACAACATCAAATGTGAAAATTTAACTTGAAATTGACATATAGTTTGCAAACATTAACATTCCATCACTATTGAAAAAGGTTACAAAGTACAAAAGTACCCTTAATTCACAAAAGTGGCTATGTACACTACAAGCTTATAGAAAGCCAAACTACAAAAGTATAGCTGTAACAAAGCTAACTTAAATCAAAATCATAAAAAAATTATGCTTCTATTGTAACCTTTACTTTCTAGGAAAGGACAATCTTGTATTCCTCATTGGTTCAGGGCCTTAACGTCATCTGCAGTTGGCTTATGAAGCATTACACATGTAGGACACCTAGATGAATGAGGCCTTAGTATTTGCGTCCTTAATAGACATTCAATGCCATAGTCTAGCTTCTTTTTACCCTTCCTGAAGATTCTAAACCCTTAGTGAGGGGCTCAAAAGAGAGCCAGGGAAAAGAGTTGGAGAATTATTAGAACTGGATGTGTGACCCTAGAATGCCTCAATTAACTTCTAAGAGGGTGCAAGCAAGCCCTGCCACAATTAGCATCCCTACAAAGACTAAAGGGATGAGAAGTAATGAGGGAGCAATAAGTACCCGTATAAAGGGAGATGAAGCCCTATATACCTCTAGAGTCATAAAGACAAAGGTAGAGGCATAATGTACCCAAGGGTTGGCTTAATGTGAGAATTCATTCTCTTCAAGACTAACGCTTGAACTCCTAAGGATAAGGGCATTAGGATCCCACTCTTGAGGTAATCCTCTACTGATAGGCCCTAGACACCAAGTTTTCTTATAAAGGATATTAACGAAGGAGTGTACCCTTGGAAGGTGGCTCAAGAAGTATATGGTAGAGGAATATAAGAAGAAACATTTCTCTGAGAAAACCTCCAGCAACAATGTTTGAAGCTGTCCCAGTGGTTGGCATTTATCCCAGAAAGAAAATGGTTCACCATTTCTGGATCTAATAATTTCAAACTTAAAGAAGTTCTTAATAAGGAGAATCTGGAAACAAGCTTATATGGTCCTAACCTCAGAAGCATTGTTGGCTGAAAGAAACATGTCAAGCCAAGCATAATTAGGGACAAACATGAAGAAGATCCTCACTAGAGGAAGGAGTGGAGGCCCTATTGGACTGTAAAAATGGGTGGATAGAGGTGAAGCCATTTATTTTTGTGTGAAAATTGATAATAAGAAGAAGAAATCCTAACATTTTGGCATAGAGTTATGATGTGCATTGGTTATTGAATGAGAAATTGTTTTCATCCTTTATTTATAAAGGAAAATCCTAAGAAATTACTATTGGTGTAACTTGAGATTGGGGAAACAGAGGGAAAATATGCCAAAAATAATAACATAAAAAGCAACATAGGAAACTCATTGGAGCAAAAGAGAAAAGATTCTTCATTAATTGATTAAATTTTAATACATGTACATGAAATTGCAAAGGTCTACATTACAAAGAGAGCAAAACTGAGTAAAAGAAGATGAGAAGAAGAAAAAAGAAGAGAAGAAAAGAAAAAATATCAAGACCCTTGGTGGCCAAAGAACCTTGGGTATTTTGATTCTTTTAAAGCCCTCAAAGGGATTTGACCAAATTATGTTGCCACGGAGGAAGGTCTACTTCGTTTTAATGCCTATTTTGGGGTGAAGCATCCTCCATTCTCTGTCTCTTTCTTCTCATTCTTTTTAAAGCTAGGTCGAGATTCTCTCTAGTTCTATCTTTTCCTCTTTTCTCCTCCTTTCTTCTTCCTCTAGTTAGAGCCTCTTGATTTTCTCTTCAACCTCTTCCTATTCCTGATCCATGGAGAATAGAACTTCCCTGGGGCTAGAGGAAGTAAAGATGGAGCTGGTGTGAACATTTTCATCTAGTGCAGAGCTTGGAGGGACTCGTTTTAGAGAGAGGGTGAGAATCGTCACCATTGTTGTCCCCATCAGCAACAACTTTGTTAGTTTCCTCTCTAAATGGATGATTGAGGGTTTCCTCATCTAAGGATGAAGAAGGACAATGAGGCTTATCCCTATCCACTACCATTCTACTGGAGTTTTCTCCAGTAGGCACCACAAAGGTTCTTAGCTTGTTTTGAGTAGGGACAACCCTTAGAGAGATAGCTCTTGGGAGAGGTGTGACGAAGTAGGGATGAGGAGAAGAAGGATATTTAGAAAGAGAAGGTGGAACATCAACCAAACCCCCAAATAATGTGAGAGGACCTAGTCGACACAAAGATAGTCATTCCAATAGAATCCCCAACCCTTGTATCAGCAACGATAATGGGACACCATTTAAGATGATCCATTATATCATAAAAAATCTCCCCGCTAAAGGGAATGAGTGTTGGAAGGAAGATGCCTCATATATTTTAGGCATACCACGCCTTGAAACAGGACCAGTCATCCGTAACACTGCCCATCAAGTGGTTGTAAACATTATCCTCTCTAGTAAAGCCAAAAAGGTTTAAGTTGTTGAGCACGTTAATCCATAAGAGATGACCTGCGTTTCGTATTCTCTCTTCTTCACTGCAAAACCTCTTCCGTGATGTCCCAAAAGTGACAAAATTGGTCAATATCCTCTTATAAGTATTAGAAGGAGTTGGAGGAATGCCCTAATGGGTCTAGGTAGACCTTCAATCTCTATTGTAGTGAGCCACTAATTTGGAGAAATGGTTTGAGGACAGAAAATAGGTAGAGAAAGGCTTTATAAAGCTTCAAAGAAATAGAAAGAGGAACAGACTAAAACTCTTTCGAAAAGCCTAAAAAGGGTTAATAAATGTCTTAAGGAAATTGAGTCCCAAAAAGGCCAAATTTATAGCAAGGATTAAGATAAAGTGGGTCATTAGATTAGACAAAAAACCCTAAAAGATGGCAACTCCAATTAAGAAATCTCCAAAAACCATACTAGCCATCATTATTGGCATGGGCAAAGAAAGAGAGGCAAAAAGACACCCAGCTGAGGTAGGTTAGGTCGCCTTGAGTACATATTAAAAATTTCTTGAGGAATGGGAAATAAAGAAAGATAGATTTAAATTTCTAAAGTAAGAGATTTATATCCAATTAGAGGAGATTTCTTATAAAACTGTGGATAACATCCATTGGAAAAACACTTGACTAGGCCTCTTTAGGAAAGAGACTAGATCAATGAAGGATATAGAAAACCAAACCTAAGAAAGCCCTTTAGGTCTGAACAACTCATTGTTCAGATGAAGAATTCCTAAATGAATAGAGGCTTGGCTCTACAAGTTGAAGCATCTTAGATTACAATCTCACATCACTCAAGGCAAATGATTTGGTTAGATAAAAGTTCTAAAAGGCAATGGGCCAAAGCCCAATAACACTCCAACGAAGAGATCAACTAAATTAGATAAGCTGCCAAGATTGAGCATTGGGCCAAAGCCTAGACAAAACTCTTCATAAAACCTAGTCCACCAAAGTCTAGATTATTTAGGTGCACGACTTGTAGAAACTGTAAAGATCTATCCAAGATCCCCCAAATGAACACAAAAACAATAGAGATCTTCGTGTCCTAATAAAATTAGGAGAATAATTATATCTAAAAAGATATGGAATCCTAACTAAATTCCTCTAAGAGAATCGTTCTAAACCTTTATATGAGCAAGTCTAATAAGTCCTTAAAGTGCACTCTATTTTGAGGTCATTTTGCGCCATTTTTAGGGAGAATTACGTGTTTTATGTTATATTATGCACTTCTTTTTTGGTTTTACGCTCGAGGACGGTTCTTTTAGTGTTTTGTAGATTTTTGGACCATTTTACCCCAAATTTGACCATAAATGAGTGTAGCTTGACTCCCCACGGACACCCCCAGGTCATTATGCCCGTGGAAGGAAGAAAGAACAAAAGAGTATCGAGACAAAGCTCGCCACAGACGATCCATGGTGAGGGCCACAGTCTGTGATGATACCATAACTGCAAGCCTATTTGTTTGCCTTTATCATGTGGCCGAGGTTGATTGTGTTTTTTAAATAGGGTTATTTTGCAGTAAATTGAGGACACACAGCAAAAAAGAGAACTCTTACTCTCTAGTTTTTCGATTCTTTCCCATTTTTCTAAGTTCAGTTTAGATTTCTAGTTAGTTTTGAGTGTAAGTGTTGAAGAAGTGCTTACGTTTTGGAGCCTTTGTAAAGTTAGGAAACCCTTGGAGGATCTCTAATTGCGCTAAATTTTGTTCTTTCAAACTCTGTGTAGTTATTATTAATTTAAATATGTGTGAGTAGTTTCCTCAATCTAGGGATTGTTAGCCAAGCATTGATGTTGGAATCTCTCATTTTTTTAGTTGTACTTGTTCTTGATTGGGATTGGTTGAATTCTATCTTGTGTGTGAAATTATTGTGATTAAATTTTGGCCAAATTCATTTGCTAATTCTAAATAGTTAACTGAAGGACTGAAAGGTGAAACTTGTTGTTCGATCGACAAGATAGGACTTGACTTAGCAATACTTGAGAAAGATTCACTTGTTAAGATGATCTTTAGCTATCAAAAATCCATAACTTAGACTAAACAAGGACATTAGAAAAAATGATAATTGGTTAGTTTAAGCAATTCAGTTTATTTTGAAAGAAAATATTGAATTCTAAATGCGATTGCAGCCCTTTTAATCTCCCATTATAGATTAAGTGGATGATATATTCCATTGATCCACATCTTTGTAAGGTGAAACAGATCCCTAGATGTTTTAAATTGATTGAATTTTCCAATTAGGTTCTGGTGTCCTTCAAATTCTCAACGAAAATTTGCTTGCTTAGCACTTTTATTGGACAAAGCTCAATAGATTACGATTGGGCTCCGTGGGAATGATATCTTAACTAAACTACAACACCCGTGCACTTGCGGACATAGGCCAAGTTTTTGGCACCGTTATCGGGGATTAAATTTGTGGATATTGAGTTAGCCCTTAGAAATTGGCTAAGCATTTTGTCATTCTTTATTTTTCTTTATATTGTTTTATTTGTATTGGTAGTTTTGTTGCTAATTTTACGAATTTCTCCTTTAAATGCGAAGTTGCTTTCCATTTGAATTCGATCTAGAAATCAAAAGGACTTTTTGCTCTAGGAGGGAGAAATTAAGGGTAGAAGAGCAAAGATTGAAGGCTTAAAAAGTTTCTTCATCGATGGAAGGAGTAGGAGGTGACCAAAGAAGGACACTTCGGGATTTTATTACCCCAGGAGTCTAAGGCATTTCCTCGAGCATCGCTTGGCCAACTGTAGAAGTGAACAAATTTAAGCTCAAACTAGCTCTTATATCAATGGTGCAGCAAACCCAGTTCGGGGCCCACCCATTAGAAGATCCAAACTTACACATCTCGGTCTTTTTAGAGGTGTGTGACACATTAAAGCTCAATGGAACTTCTACCGATGCCATCCCCTTGTGCCTATTTCCCTTTTCACGTAGGGATAAGGCAAGGGCGTGCTTCACTCATTGTCTGTAGGATGCAT
>JACYFF010031956.1:42941128-42962548 GCA_017589665.1 Selenicereus undatus | reverse complement strand
GCCTACAGAATCAAATCACTACTTTCTCTCAAAAGAAAGATGAGATGCTCTATGAAGTCTGGGAACGATTCAAGGAACTTTTACGACTGTGCCCTCACCATGGTCTTCAAAGGTGGATGATTGCGCTGACATTCTATAATGGAGTCGCTCAGCCATTGTGGTATACTATTGATGCGGTGGTAGAGGTACTCTTATAAACAAAACTGAAGATGAAGCATGCAATCTTATATAAGAGATTGCCCTTAACCATTTCCAATGGACGTCTGAGAGAACCCATCCCAAGCGGGTTGGATGTAAGCTGGAATTAGATGCTATGTCTATGCTTTCTTCTAAGGTTGATGCTATGTCTTAAAAATTGGAGCACTTGAATGTTAATTCTGTCAGTTCAAGTACCCCTTTCCCATCATATGATATATGTGCGTCAGTTGATCATTTGATTGTGCATTATCAAGTGGGTAGTCCTTTTGTCGAAGATGTAAGTGGTCAGGTCAACTATGTGAACAACTATAAACCTAGACCAACAATTGACCTTTTCTCTAGTACTTACAATCTTGGATAGAGAAATCACCCCAATTACTCTTGTAGGTATAGTGCCCCACTTATGCCCCAAATGAATTTTAGACCACCCCTTGGATTTCAAAGACCATCCTATCCTTAACAACCACCTCAAAACTCCAACTTAGAGACTATGATGGAGATTATACTTTTGGCACAACAAAAGCAAGATGAGTGCATAAGCAATTGGCCTCTAAGGTTGATATACTTACTACTCACAATAAGATGTTGGAAGCTCAAATAGCTCAATAGGCTACATCTTCATGCACACCTCCGAGTAGACTGCCTAGTAAACCCAAGTCTAACCTCCGCGAGTAGTGTAGCTATGTTACCTTGAAAGAAGGGGTAGAGGATTATGAGGATGTGACAATTGAGAAATGGTCAAGAGGTAATCATGGCTGAGAGTAAGGAGAAAAATAATGAGGGTGAGCCCATAACTTTTAGAGAAAATGACAGCTTCAAGTTTTCCAAAGTCTTTCCCCCTAAGCTTCCAGACCCAGGTAGCTTTTCTACCATGTGTCGTAGGAAAAGTGAAGATTGAAAGAGTCCTATGTGACCTTGGTGCAAGTGTTAGTTTGATGCCTTACTCTATGTTCCATAAGCTTCATTTGGGACCATTGCAAGTGGCACCCTTTTCATTCCAATTAGCAGATGGTTTTGAAACACGACCTTTGGGTATGTTGGAGGATGTGCCCATAAAAGTTCGAGATTTTTGGGTGTTAGAAGATTTTATCATTTCTAATATGACTGAGACTGATGATGCCCAAATTATTCTTAGGAGACCCTTTTTGGCTACTTCAGGTTGCACTATCAATATAAAAGGGGGTTGTATAACATTTGAAGTAGGGGGTGTTGTGCTACGTTTTGTTTTATGGATGAGAAAATTGTTTCCCCTAATTCTTTCCTATCTAATGTACTTCTCCTTTCTCCTGAAATTGAGATGGAGAATGAGTGGAGTTGTCCTAACACCTGATTATGATCGAATTTCGACTGAGGATCCCAACCAAGGCTTTGTTAAGGTGGAGTTTGCTACTCCTACGCCACCTAGCATACTTGAGGTTGAGACCTATGCTTTTAATGAGTCTTCCATAAGTGATTATTATAGGTTCGCTCAAGTAGTTCTTTCTTTACCTCCTATTGAAGAAGTCGATTCAAATTTTGATCTCGGGATTGAATACGATGATAATGGTCTGTCAGATGGAGCCCACTATCGATTTGTTTTATATGCTGATGGTACACTTTGGCGTAATTTGATAATCAAGAAGGACCTCCAACCTGAGTATTTAAGGCGATACCTAAAGTTGAAAGACTTCAATTTCGTGTTTCGTAACAAAAACGACGTATATGTTGTGGGGAAGTCCGATGCCCACACTCTCATTGAACCCGAACTAGAATAGAAGAAAGGTCAAGCTTCCAATAAATGAGTGCTTTTTGAGAGGCAACCCAAGTGTTTGTTTTTCTTTTTCCTTTTTATGCACCTTTTTTTATTTTGTTGTATTTTGTGTTTGCTATTTAGGTTCTCCACTAGAAATTAATAAAACAATAAAAAAGAAAATAATATGATGTTTTGACAACCTCTACGGACACCTCGTGGCCACCAACACGGTCCACGAAAGCTCTAGCAAAATATTAAAAAAAAAGAGAGAGAAAAGAACAAGAAAATCGAGACCAGAGCTGACAACGGACGGTTTATGGCCAAAACCATAGTCCGTGGTGAGCCCAGCGTCTATGGTCAAGGGTTTTCAAGGCTCTTTGACCCCAATTTCTTGATCTTTTTCCTCTCTCTCTCTCTCTCTCTAAACACTCTCTTCTCTCTCTAAAACCTCCATAACCACTTCACTTAAAACCTTCACTTTTTCAACAAAATCCATCAAATTTCTTCCCTTTTCACTTACTTTCTTCACATGAACCCCAAATCTCCCTTTATTATTTTTTTTCAGGCCTTTTTCGCCATTTTTCCCATCTCCATCTCCATACCCACAACTTTCACAACTTCATTTTTCACTTTTATTCTTCCAATTTTCATTTTTCTTCACCATTTACTTCCCTTTTCTCAAATTTTTTGTTTTCTAACGTTTTTCTACTCATTTTCTTTTAGTTTGATTTTTCAAGTTTTTACCCATTCACCATGGCACCAAAAAAGAAGGCAAGAACCGCCCAAGAAGTTGGGACTTCCAGTCAAGCCCCACAAAGAGCACCCCAAGGCTCCCAAACATCCACCACCATAGAAACCGAGGTAACATTGCACACACCCTTGGTGTAACTAATCCTGAGCATATCATTAGATATAATGCTTTGAGTAGTAAACTACTAGTAACTACTCAATATTATGATGAAGATGTATTGAATCGTTTGGGATTGTTGGATGATATTTGTTGATTGTTTGCCCGGGGCAGAATGGGTCAATTTCTTGAAGTGAGGAACCACACTTATCAGGACCTCACCCTTGAATTCTTCAGCACATTGCATGTTGAGGTCAAGAGTGGCTTGTGATGTCAAGAGAACTACATTTCATTTTATCTTAATAGTGATTTTTATGAACATAATTTGACTGCCTTTAATAGTATATTTGGTTTTCCACTAATTATAGACCTCCCATACAGCCATGTCCCTAAGGAATTCAATCCGAATGCTTTTTGTTATCAACTTTTTGAGGATTATCAGTATGGCACTACTAATTCCAAAAGGCACAGTTATTTAAAACTCTTGTATTTGTGGGGCCCAACAGTTATTAGCTTGCAGTTTGTTTGCCAGGGACGATAGTTTAAATGTGCCTCGCTTGTCTAAGTTATATTTTTTGTATAGCATACTTGAAAGTGACTGGATTAACTCGAGTCATTCTTGGTCAATTAGTTGTATAGTGCTACCTCTAGTTCTGCACATAGGATTTTGATTGGGGGCCTCATTACCACCACTGCTATGTTGGCTGGTGTTGAACCAAACCCTGATGATAGAGTCATAGGTTCAAAGCGGTTGAACTTAGCCCTTTGAACAAATGAAATTTTTTAAGGTTGACAGTGGGTGTATTTGTTGAATTTATCCTGGGAACCGGCTTATGCCTCTCCCAAATGTTGATCGCACCTCTCTCCTGAACTGGGCAAATCTCTACTTTTTACGTGGTAATGAAGAGTTGGCGCAACCTGGCCCATTGCCTCCACCTGCTCACCCTAGGGCTTCTAGTCCATCCCAACCATCATCCTCTCATGATTATCCTGACCTGCATGCAACCGTTCAGTCAATTCAAGAGGAGCAAGCTTCTCTACGAGATTATGTAGAAACTGAGCATGCCTAATTCTGGGGCTTTGTTTAGGAGCGTCATGATGAGCTCTATGGGATGATTGCCTTCCAAAACTATTATTTCCAAGGCTTTAGGGCCTGCTTAGAGACTTGGCGGGACTGGGACATTGCTCAATCCCACCCTGCTTCTTCTCCTCTACCCCTCCCCCTCCCTTTTAGAGTTTTATGCCTTTTTATATGCTTGCATTGAGGACACTGCATTTTCTAAGCATAGGGGAGTTGTGGTAGTTGTTTGTCGTTGGAGGATATATGTGTGTTATAGATGTGTGAAAATGTGTGTTTTTAGGTGATGGATTTAAGTTTAGTTTGCATTTTTAGTTGATCATTTAGTTTTCTTGATTTCTTTTTTTTTTCATTTTAGTTTTGTTTTGACATTTTTTTAGTGTTTACTTGCATTTTAGGCTCAGTTAAAAAAACCAAAAAGAAGTAAAAAGAAAAAAAATAAAAAAACAAAATACCCAAACAAAGCCTATAAATCCTCTGATGATGAGTCTTTAGACTAAGTGGCGTTCTTTTGCCTATTGTGACCCTTTCTGTTAGGCCCATTTGTAAATAAAATGTTTGTTTATGAGTTTTCAAACTATGCTTCTTGTTTTGACCATCACGTTAGATATGAGTTGATTGCTTAATGATTCTTGGCATTAGTATTTGGCATTTGAAATTCAATGAGCTAGATAAGCTTTATCATATGAGATTTTGAGCTTGAATAGACTAATTCATCATTTTAGTCTCATGTTTTCTTTCATGTGTGACTCTTCCTAGATTTCAAATCTCTAAAACTTGCTTTGACTCTTGTTTAAGATCGCATTTAGCATGCACATTTAGGTAACATGATTGAGGCATTGTTTGACTTTATGAGCTACATTGACCAAATAGCCACCCTTATATGAATGATTTATACCTTGCTACCCCTTTGATCCTTTATCGTGTTTATTGATGAGAACCTACACGATTATCTTTGGCCACACATATATGTCTCACCCTTTTATCCAAGGCTATAGAGTTTTCAAATTGATTGTGAGTAGTTTGTGGATAATAACCTTTTATGGATATTGTGGTTGGTTGGATGCGATAAGGGAATTCATATTCTATTTTTCCCTTCAAAGTCATTTGGGGTATGTTTTGTGAGTTGCAAGAAAAGTGTTGAAATTGCATAGTTTCTTTTGCCATTATCCTCCTCTTTGGAAAAAAAATGAAAACAAAGGAAAAAAAAACAAAGCACAACAACGGTGTGTAAAAAATGTATGTGTGGAAAAAACAAAAACAAAGAAGCAAATACAAAAAGCCAAAAAAAATAAAACACAAAAGAAAAAAAAGATGCAATAAAAGGATTTGACATTGGCTTTATGTTTTTGGGCACTTTTTCTTGTGATCTCATTTGGGGATGTTGTTGATATTTTGAGATGTATAAGCTTGAGGATTATGTTTTAGTGGGAGATGATGGTTTTTGCTCTTAGTCTTTGGCTTTTAGCTCTACAAATGCCAAAATATTTGTTCCCTCTTTACCTGTACCCGTTTGCCCCATTACAACCCTTAAAAAGTCATTAAGATTGCCTTGTATGTTTTGCATTGTAGTGGTGGTGAATTAGAGAGTCTTACTATGCTTATAGTTGATTTGGTTCTATGGTATGAGATTTAAGAGAACTGCATTTTATTTTAAACGCATGAGTGATGAGTGACTCATCCCTAAAGTGAGGTTCTCTTGGTTCTTCTAGGCACTACTTATTGCTATATGCAGATATGATTGCTCAAGTTGATTTGAGTAATTGATTTAATAATTTGATGTGATGGTTCTTACTTTTTTGAAAATTTCCTTCTCCTATGTGTTTGTAAAGGTTTTTCATCACTTTTGGGCTAAACATCTTGGGTTAATTTGATTATTGATGTTGCTACTAATGCCTTCCTAAGGAGGTTATTCATTTTAGCCTCGATTTCATAGTTGGTTGGGGACAGACAATGGTTTAAGCATGGGAGAGTTTGATAAGTCCTTAAAGTGTACTCTATTTTGAGGTCATTTTGTGCCATTTTTAGGGAGAATTATGTGTTTATGCTATATTACGCACTCTTTTTTCGGTTTTATGCTCGGGTATAGTTCTTTTCTATTTTTAGTAGGTTTTTGGACCATTTTAACCCAAATTTGACCATAAATGAATGTAGCTTGACTCCACATAGACACCACCAAGTCACTATGCTCATGGAAGGAAGAAAAAACAGAAGAGTACTGAGACAAAGCTCACCACGGACTGTCCATGGTGTGACCATAACTGCGAGCATGTTCATTTTCCTTCATTGGGTGGACTGTCCAAGGTGTGATCATAAATGTCCATGGTGTGACCATAACAGAAGAAAAAAAGCAGATTGAGGACACACAGCAAAAAACAGAACTCTTACTTTCTAGTTTTTCCCTTCTTTTCTATTTTTCTAAGTTTAGTTTAGATTTCTAGTTAATCTTGAGTTTAAGTGTTGAAGAAGTGCTTATTGTTTTGGAGCCTTAGCAAGGTTGACAAACCCTTGGAGGATCTCCAATTGCGCTAAATTTTCTTCTTTCAAACTCTATTTAGTTATTGTTAATTTAAATATCGTGAGTAGTTTTGTCAATGTAGGGATTGTTAGCTAACTATTAATTTTAGAGTCTCTCATTTTTTAGTTGTACTTGTTCTCGAGTGGGATTGGTTGAATTCTATCTTGTGTGAGAAATTGTTGCGATTGAATTTTGGCTAAATTCATTTGCTAATTTTAAATAGTTAAGTGAAAGATTGAAAGTGAAACTTGCTATTTGATCAATAAGATAGGACTTGAGTTAGCACTACTTGAGAAAGATTTGCTTATTATGAGGATCTTTAGCCATCGAAAATCCATAACTTAGTTTAAACAAGGACAATTGAAAGAATAATAATTGGTTAGTTTAGGCAATTTAGTTTATTTTGAAAGAAAAGATTGAATTCTAAATGTGATTGCACCCCTTTTAATCTCTCATTATATATCAAGTGCATGATATATTCCATTATTAACCTAAATAGCTTGGTCATTATTAACCTACATATAGGTCATTATTAACCTAAATAGCTTGGTAAAGGGAAAAGGCTTTTACTTTTTATGACATGGATGTAAAGCAATATGCCTAAAGTAAAAAATAACGCACAAGTCATGCCCAACACAACTGGTGGGCGCTTAGTTTGGGGATATTGTAGTGGTTGTGGGTTTGAATTCCCTTGGATGCTCATTTCATTGCACACTCTATGTAAAACAAATGCTTATCAGCTGCTAGCTTGGTTTGGGGCTATACAGATGGAACACCCCATAGGGCTAATAGTTTTAGTGATTTCTAGATTTTTGGAATGAAATAGACTGAGTTTCACCTAGAAATTGACCACGACACTTAGCTTATGGCCTTAAATTACCACTTGTGATAATAAAAATATGAATACAATTCAAAACTCAACGGCTACATGACAAAGAAACTATGTGTGACGCGCCTACCTTTGGTAAACTATTAATTTAAATTTAACTAAACAAATCAATATACAACTAAAAGGATAACACACCTAGAGCATAACGAGTTACATCATCAATATACAACTCAAAGGGTAACACACCTAGAGCATAACGAGTTACATCCCTAAACATCCAATTCCAAGTAGTCCAAGACAAGTAAATAACCAAGTAACAAGCCTATGCTATCATTTAGACTGACAATGAAACAATATGCCATTCCTAAACTGAAGACAAGTGCACATTTTGCACCATTTCTAACCTCAAAATTAGCTACCTTGATGCCTCTTAGCTTGGTCCCTAATTACATACACATTTCATCCTATAATGTGATAAAAAAAAGAAAGCAACAACAAGTTCATCATCAACCACTACTTCAATTAAGAGCTCTTGAAAAATTAGACCTTGGAAAAGGGGCTACGATCTACTCAGTGGATAATCTGCATCCTAAAAACCAAAACATTCGCATGTAATACGAATGTGTAATAACCACAGAGAGATATAGTTAATAATAGAATACTATGCACAACTTAATAAACCATTTCATATTTTTCTAGCCATTAGATGTCATAAAGTGGAAAGGTTAGACAAATTTCAATCAAATTCTATACCGCGACTCTCTAAATCGAAATACAATGGGTATCTACTTACTTTGGAAGAAAACACAACCAAAGGGCGGCTTTAAAGCAGTAAAGCTATTTCTAAATTCGCAAAACAAATCACACATGTTATTAAAAGCTTTTCCCATAAAGAAGATAATTACTTATTGAGTTGAAGAAATTTGCTTTCATAGAACAACAATTCGAACTAGCTCTTCAATAACTAAAGCACTTAATTTATTTGAGCAAAAAAGCCCCTTTTAGGAATTAGACTCCATATATAGCATTGTCTTTGAGTAGGCAATTGTAACCCATGATTTTTGCATCTTGCGGTCTGCCAAAGTCTATGAGCTTCTACCCTCATAAGGGTAGCACTTAGCTTGAATCCTATTCAGTTAACTAAGATTCTTGCTCTATTCGATATCCTTAGGTCTACTCTTGAGACCCATTCTATATGAGCATTATCTTCCTTGCTCGTTAAATATTTCAACTTAACCACTTATTTCAAATAGAAGGTAGATTCAAATGTTTCAAGACTTTAGTGTAAATATACTTCAGTAAAAATAAATGGTTTGACAATGGTTATTGACTGCAAGAAAGAACACTATAAGTTAGGCCATTAAAAACGACTCCAAAATACACTATGTCTAAGGCACACTTTTAAACTCAGTTCAAAGACATTTATAAAGCTTAAATCAATTCTAAATGCAGTTTGACCTGATTTAATAACATGACAAAAGGATTTTTTTCAAGGAACTCTTTTACATATACCTTCAACAGACACTCAAGTACAGATTTCAGGTTCGCTCAGAAGGGGTGGAGACCAGGCCAATTTGTAGGGTTAAATGAGTTAAGCTCAACCCCTCATGTTTGGCCCGATAAACTCTGACTTATGTCAATTAAATCAACAAGTTGAGTTCCTATAACCTAGTATATTGCAACCAATTTCCATGCATCACATGCGCAGATGAATGCCATATTTATATAGGATTTCATGAATGTTTAGGAGTCATTTTGGGAGATTAGTATGCTTAATTGTATGAGTTATGCCCTATTTCTTCTATCATGCTTGATTCTGCTTGTTTTGAGAGCATTTGCATAGTTTGATCCTGTAAAACCAAAGCATGATGGCACAATGAAGATTTTGATTCCATATGGATCAAAGAAGATAGCAAAAGGGGCCCAAATAAACATGACAAGGATCAACCGTGGCCAATACCATGGTCTAGAAGAATCTATGAGAAGCAGTGGGACCAAAATTGATTGAGCATCAAAACTAGTGGCCACGGCTTGGCCGTGGTGGTGTCCATGGTCTTTGGTGAGCTCTGTTCCCTCGAGTTTGCTAGATTCTTCATGGCTTTTCATGTACGAAGCATTTGGGCAGTTTTGTAGACTTGATTTTAGTGATAAAAGCCTCATATTACTACTTTAATTTACATCCCACTACACCCCATATCCATTCCACAATCTAGTTAGGATTTAGATTTCATTAAAGAGAGTTGAGAGCAAGTTGAAGGTAAAGATTTGCAAAGATTTCAGGTTAGGTATACATCTATTAACATAAGCATGCATTGACTGAGCGATTCCTCTCACTTCTCTTCTCTTTTCTCTTTAGATTTTTATGCTTTTTAGATTAGTATTGGTTTTTATGTTAAGTTTTGAATTGTTAATCTTGGAATTGAGTTGAGATATGATGTTAGAAAACTAAGTTTTGCCTTAACTATGTGGGATCTTGAGAAAGACCCATTGTTCACGAAGCCCCTGAGATTTGATAATCGCATTCTTAATGATCTTTAATTAATAAAAATTCCTTGAGAAATGGTGGTTGAGTAGATTCAAGAATTCCATTTGGCCTTGAAAGAGGGGTTTAATAATTCAATTATCGATTTCAGAATTACCCATTTAAAGAAGAGTCACTTGATTAATTCTTGAGTTAGAAAATTACGTGATTTGATTGAATCCCTCAATTGTTTATCTATTAGATTAGATAAGTAGCATAGTTCAATTTCATTCACAAATTTGGATTCATTTGGCTTATCTTGAAGGAATATAACTCAATAGCTTGGCCTAGTCTCTGTGGGATCGACCTTGATTCGGTACAATGCCACCATGCACTTGCAGCCACATCAAGTTTTTGGCGCTGTTGTCGGGGACTAGTGTCGAATAATGATATTTTCTTAATAGGCTTGACTAAGCATTTTGTTTTTCTTTGAAAAACAACCAAAAAATGAATTTTTTTTTTGAAAAACACCAATGGCTATTTTTCATTTCCTCAATTTGAGTATGAATTATTGTGGAGGTATTTTAGATAATTAAATACTTTTCTTACTTAATGTGGTTATTATACGGGTAGATAGAAGAGTTTTGATATAGTTATGAGGGTGTGAATAGTGAAACCCATGCACTTTTAGAGTATTGGGATTTTCTAGCTAAAAGTGTTGATGAGGCATGATATTTGCTTGAGTGGATTGCTTCAGATTCATTTGAATTTGAGAAGGCTAGTCGTGTTTCTGGATATTCATTCTCTAATCCTTGTGCATTCTACACTAGATCCTATTATGCCTCTTTTTGGTGTGACTTGTGCAATTCTTCTGACCATGCTATAAATTCGTGTCCTTATTATGCATGCTATGCTCAACCTAAGTTTGCATGACCTAGGGACAATGCTGATGTTGTCTTGACCTTACCTGATTCATCCTTTCCTTTAGCTCAATGTGTGGGGCTTGAGGTGGGTGAGCCTTTTGGGATAGTTCCTGGGTTTAGTGTTGTTGATGCATGTTTTGAGTCAGATGATACTTTCGATGAAGTGCATGATGCAGCTGAGACTCCTTTTGAGGGGTCATATGATATGTTTATGCTTGAGGAGTCTCTTAGCCTTGGTTTAAACGATAGTGTTCTTCCCAATGGCGTCAATCATTCACATGCTTCCCCTTTTTTTTATTACGCTCTCCTTCTCCTAAGTATTACATTGATGTGCACCTTTGTAATCCTATGATTTGTGATGCTAATGTGGATTTAGGCCATGAAGATAACATGTTTGATGTAATTGGTGGGACTCTTGATAATTTTGTGTCCCTAGGTTACTTTAGAGGGTATGATCCCTGCATTGATCCTTATGAACTAGACTTTTACCTAGACGACTTACCTAGGAAAGTCATGTGGACTGCATTCTTTAATCCTTCCTATGAATTTTCTAAGGCCTTTGATATGATTAAGAGGATACTTATTGTCTTTGGTGTGATTTTGTTTATTGCCTCTCACCTGTATTTTCTAAATTATGGTCCCAAGAGTTTGATAAGCTCCTCTGTGTTTTGACGTCATCTAATTTGACGGGCCAAGTCTTGAAGTTTTGATGGATACGCTGATGCTCCATTTGCCCTATTTGTAAGGAGGCCTTAGCTTAGGTGCACTCAGCACCTGACCTGGTGAAATTTTTATGTTTTGTTCCCTTTCCATTCTCTTACTTATTTGACATTGAATAATAATGCTTTATTTAAGCATAGGGGAAGGGTAGTTCTTTATTTTTCATTTTGGGTTTTAGTTTGCTTCCATATTAGAATATATAGTTCTGGGTTTCTTTTTGTTTGCATTAGCGTGTTGCATTTAGCTGCGTTTAGATTTGCATTTAGGGTTTTAAGTTGAGATTGTGTGGATTGTTTGGAGATGGCCTCCCAAGATGATTCTTTAGTCAAGTTAGCTTTCACGAGCTTGAGTGAATTTTGATGTGTAATCCCTTTTGATGCTCAAATTTGTGAAGGTTTTGTGAATATTTCTTGTTTTGACCCATGTCTTGATAAGGACTTTATTATCCCTTAGAGTCATAAGCCCTCATTTTGGTACGTTATAGTCATTTTATGACCTAATTGAGACATTGGTAGATATCCCGTGAGACTTTGAGCCTTCCATAGACTAATTCATTATATTTAGTCCCATGTTTCTTTCATGTATGTGGCTCTTTCGTGTTGCATCTTTAGAACTTGCCTAGAATATTGTTCTAAACCACGTTCGAATGTGTATAGTTGATGATATGATATAGACATTCTTTCTTAAGTTGTTTTAGCCAGATAGCCAAATAGCCTACCCTTGTGCTACATGTTTATTCCCTTTGCTAGCCCCTGTAAGCTGTAATTCTTTTCTTGTTATGATCCCTTCGTAACCCTTCATTAAACACGTGTTCCTAACCTTTATACCAAGTCTATGGCGCATCACTTCATCCATTTAATGGGTGGTTTTGGGGGTAAATGAGTTTAAGGTGGATTTATTATGTTGGTTTATGGAGACATTGATGATATTAAGCATTTGGATTTGTTCCTCTCTTGTTTAGGTTGTATATGCATATATGTATTAGGTTATGAGTTGATAGTTAGTGATCTTATGCCTTTCATTAATTGAACTTTTCATTTTATTTCGTATAGAAAACAAAAGAAAAAAAAAGAGAAAAATTTTGTTGAATGAAAAAAAAAGAAAAGAGCAGAGAAAGAAAATCAAAGGAAAAAAAAATGAATAAGTGATTGGCATTAGGCATTCACATAGATGGAGTTTCTTTCTTTGTCAACTCATTTCGTACATAATTCGTTGGGGTAAGGTCATTGTATTCTTAGATTTGGAGTATTGGTGAACTTTATAGTTTCTTGGTGTCTTGTTGGTTGCTCCCTCGTCACTTGGCTAAATAGCTCTAGATTGCCTACGTTACAACTTAAGTGAAGTCTTCTTGATTGTTATGTGCACATAGCATTTTTAGTGGTGGAAAATTTGAGAGTTTTGACAAGCATATGGTATATTGCCTCTTTAGAATGAGTATTAAGTGACCTACTGTATATTTCAAACACATGAGTGAGAGTGATTCACGTTTCCCAAAAGTGAGGTTCTATCAGTCCATTTAGTTCTAAACAATTCCATGTGCTTCCATGACATGCTTTGTGATTCACATTTCCCCTAAAATGCACACATAACAATTGAGACGACTTCATTAAGAATGCAATGTGCACATAACAATCGTTTAAAGTACCTCTAAATTAATTCACCGTCAAAATGGGGCAAATGAAAAATAGCCATTGTTTTAAAAAAAAAATTTAATTTTCAATTAATTTTTTGGTTTTTTTCAAAGAAAAATGAAACACTTAGTTAAACTTGTTAAGAAAACCCAATATCCGATACTAGTCCCCGACAATGGCGCCAAAAATGTGATATGACTGCAATCGTATGGTGGTGTTGTAGCAAATCAAAGTCGATCCCACCGAGACTAGGCTAACCTACCAGGTTATATTCCCTCAAGATAGGTTAAGCAAATTCAAATTTGTGGATGAAATTGAGCTATGCTACTTATCTAATCTAATAGACAAACAATTAAGGGATTTAATCAAATCAAGCGATTTTAATCAAGTGCCCCTTCTTTATAACCACTAATTCCAAAATCAATAATCGAATTATCAAACCCCTCTTTTAAGGTGGAATGAAATTCTTAAACCTAATCAACTACCATTTCTCAAGGGTTTTTGATTAATCTAAGATCATTAAGAATGCCATTAAATAGCTACCATTTCAATCCTTCACCAAATCTCTAAAGCAAGCAAGAAGACGATCAAGTTTCCATGAGCAATTCAATGTCTAAGATTCAATCAAATAAACCAAACAAATCCAAAGCACTTTTAGATCAAAACAAGAATAAATTCAATCATGAGAATTCAACTGAATTCCAGGATTAACAATTTAAAACTTAACATAAAGACCAATACTAATATAAAAAACATAAAAATATCAAAAGAAAAAAGAAGAGAAGGGAGAGGAATTGCCAGCCAATGAATGCTTATGTTAGCAGATGCAAACCTGACTCAAAATCCTTCCAAATCTTCACCTTTAACCTACTCTCAAATTTCTCTAATGAAATCTAAATCCCAACTAGATTGTGGAATGGATACAAGGTGGAGTGAGATGATGAAAGAAAGCCGTAAAATGGGGCTTTTATCACTAAAATCAAGTTTGCAAAGCCGTCCAAATGCTTGGTACACAAAAAGTTACAAAGAAATCTACCAGACTAAGGGGAACAGAACTCATTATAGACTGTGGCGACCACCGCAGTTAGGTCGTAGTGGCCACTGGTTTTGACAATCAATCAATTTTTATCCTACTGCTTCTCCTAGATCCTTCTAGGCTGTGGTATTGGCCTCGGTTGGTCCACCTTGAGTGTATGTTAGGCCTCTTTTGCTATATTCTTTGATCTATATGGCCTTAAAATTCTCATTGTACCATCATGCTTTGGTTTCACATGATCAAAATAAGCGAATACTCTCAAAACAAGCAGAACCAAACATAATAGAAGAAATAGGGGCGTAAATCATACAATTAAGCATATTAATACCCTGAAATGACTCCCAAACACTCATGAAATTCTATACAAATATGACATTCATCACTCCCCGATGCTTAAACTTTTGCTTGTCCTCAAGCAAACATTAAATAAAACTAGCAAGGGAAGATGCATCTAGGGCTCAAAAATATAATAACCTCCTCAAACTAGGCAACTCATAGCACATCACAAGCAAGAATATGAATTAATGACAACTCCAAATAGTGCAAGACATTTCAAAATTAAGAGAAGGTGAATGTTTTCTAAAATGTATGAGACTACAAGCCAGATATCAAACTTGATCACCTCCAAGAATCATAAAGCGTGGCATGCACGCACATGGAATTGATTAGAGCCAAATGGACTGGTAGAACCTCGCTTTTAGGAAATGTGAATCACTCTCACTTATGTGTTTGAAATATAGCATATTTTCACTCAAGACTCATTCCAAAGATGCAATCCACCATATACTCGCCCATACTCTCAAATTTTCCACCATTAAAAATGCAATGTGCACATAAGAATCAAGAGGACTTTACATGGTTGTAACGCCGACTAAAATGGTTAGGGTATAAGAGTGGACTAATAAATTCGGGCAATGTAGAGCTATTTAGCCAAGCGACTAGGGAGTAACCAACAAGACACCAAGAAACCATAAAGTTCACCCATACTCAAAACCTTAAGAATGCAATGACTATATCCCAATGAATCATGTAGGAAATGACTTGACAAAGAAAGGAAGTCAATCTATGTAAATGTCCAACGCCAATCACTTATTCATTTTTTTACCTTTGTTTTTCTTTCCTTGCTCTTATTCTTTTTCTTTCTAGTTCTATCAGATTTTTCTCTTTTTTTGTTTGGTTTTTTTATATGGGAAATGAAATCCAAATGTGCAATATCATCAATCTCTTAACAAACCAACATACCAAATCCACCTTAGACTCATTTACCCCCAAAACCTCCCACCACATGGATGAAGTGATGTTGCACAAACTTGGAGTAAAAAGTTAGGAATATATGTTTAACCAAGGGTTAATATAAAAGGATCATAAAAAAAAAAAGAATTATAGCTCAAAGGGTCTAACAAGGGGAATAAACATGTAATACCAGCATAGGCTATTTGGTTATCTGCCTAAAACAACTAGAGAAAGAATGTCTCTATCATATCATCAACTATGCAGCTACGAATGTGGTTTAAAGCAAGAGTTTAGGCAAGTTCTAGAGACACAATATAAAAGTGCCACGCACATGAAAGAAACATGAGACTAAATATAATGAATTAGTCCAAAGAAGGCTAAAAGTCTCATGGATATCTACCATTGTCTGAATTAGCTCATAAAATGACTATCATGTACCAACATTAGTGTTTATGACTCCAAGGGATAACAAAGTCCTTATCAAGGCAAGGGTCAAAACAAGAAATATTCACAAAGCCTTCACAAATTTGGCATCAAAAATGCTTACACATCAAAAGTCACTTAGGCTCTTGAAAGCTAGCTTGGCTAAAGAATCATCGGAGAAGGGCATCTCAACCCAATCTACACAATCTTAACATAAAATCCTAAATGCAAACCTAAATGCAACAAAATGCAACACATTAATGCAAACAAAAAGAAACCTAGAACTATATTTTCTAACATGTATGCAAACTAGAAACCCAAATGAAATACATAGAACTACTTTTCCCCATGCTTAAATAAAGCATTATTATTCAAAGCAAAGAAAGCAAGAGAAAGAAAAGGGAACAAAACATAACAATATCACCAGATTAGGTGTTGAGTGCACCTGAGCTGAGGCCTTCTTACAAATGGGGCAAATGGAGCATCAACCACTCCATCAAAACTTCAAGACTTTGCCTGTCAAATTAGATGTCGTCAAAAATCACAACAACTTATCAAACTTCCTAGACCACAATTTAGAAAATAAAAGGTAAAAGGCCACAACGAAAATTACACCAAAGACAATAAGTATCCTCTTAATCTTATCAAAGTCCTTAGAAAAATCATAGGAAGGACTAAAGAATGTAGTCCATATGAATTTCCTAGGCAAGTCCTCTGGGTACAAATGTAGTCTATAAGGGTCAATGGAGGTATCATACCCTCTAAAGTAACCTAGGGACACAAAATTATCAAGATTCCTACTAAGTGCATCAAACATATTGTCCTCATGGCCCAAATCCATAGTGGCATCACAAATAATAGAATTACTAATGGGCAAATCAATGTACTACTCGAGGGAAGGGTAACGAACAAAGAGGGGAAGCATATGAATGAACAAGGGGATTGGGGAGAACATTATCATCAAAACTAGGGGTAGGAGACTCCTCATGCGTAAACATATCATATGACCCCCCAAATGGAGTCTCGGCTAGATCATACACCTCATCAAAAGTATCTTCTGACTCAAAACATGCATCAACAAAACTAAACCTATCAACTACCCCAAAAGTCTACTGAGCTAAAAGAAATGATGAATCAGGTAAGGTCAAGACAACATCAGTATTGTCCTTAGGTGATGCAAAGTAAGGTTGAGCATAACTTGCAAAATATGGACACGAATTTATATCATGATCTAAAGAATTAGACGAGTCACACCAAAAAGGGCGTAATAAGTTCTAGCATAGAATGCATATGGATCAAAGAATGAATATCCAAAAACATGACTAGCCTTCTCAAATCAAATGAATCCCAAGCAATCCACTCAAGCAACTACCATGCCTCATCAACACTTTCAGCTAGAAAACCTCAATACTCTAAAAGAGCACGCGTTTCACAATTCACACCATCATCAACAATGTCCAAAATCTCCCATCAACCCGCACACTAACCACATTTGGCAAGAAAAACATTTAATCGTTTAAAATTCCTCCAAAATAATTCATACTCAGATTCGAGGAAATATAAAATGGCCATCGTTGTTTTTCAAAAAAAATTTAATTTTCAATTTTTTTGGTTTTTTTTCCCCAAAGAAAAACAAAACGCCTAGTCAAACTATTGAGAAAACCCCATTATTTGACTCTAGTCCCCAGCAACAACACCAAAAACTTGACACGACTGCAAGCACAGGGTGGTGTTATAGCAAATCAAAGTCGACCGCACAGAGACTAAGCCAAACTACTAGGTGTATAATCTCCCAAGATAGGCTAGGCGAATCCAAATTTGTGAATGAAACTGAACAACAGTACTTATGTAATCTAATACATAAACAATCAAGGGATTTAAATCAAATTAAGCAATTTTCCAACTTAATGATAATTTTAAGAGAAAATATATGCCGCAAGTATACGACTATCGCCGTAGTACTTGAGGGTTGTCTCCATAGGAACGAGGATGAAATTAGGGTCATAGGAAGAGCTTATCTAAACATACGTTATCTTAAAGCTGATAAAACATACTTAAGGCTATTAACAAAAGAAACAAAATTGATACATATTAAACAACCAACAACTAAAACAAACCTAACCTAATAAAACCCATAAAAGGCCATACCTATTCACATTTTCAATTTCAATTTGAATCAACAAACAATTTCAAACCCAGCGATCAAATATAGTCATGTCGACCTCCATTAATGAAGGTCCCAAACAAATCAGAACATAACAGAGCAACTTAAAGCCAACATAGAGGGTTAGAAACAAGGCATAAGGTTAAGGATTGAGTGCAAATTCAACAATGAACAAGCCCCCATGAATCCAAAGAAATTCAATTAAGAACTACTCCAAACCCATTACCATCTCAAAGGAACATCAAAGTCAAATCAAGAAAACTGGAAACGTGGAAGGGGGAACAAAACCAAAGGTCCAAGCAAGAAAACTGGTGAATCAAAACAAAGCACAAATTGGAACAAGAAAACAAACCAACCAAATACAATAGAAAGTGAGTTGGCAACCGAACCAAGATAATGTGAAGATGAGCGAGATAGAGTCGAGCTCTATTAATGGTAGAGACCCCTGAGCTCGAAACAGGGTAACCTAGCCCTGAAACAGCAACATCAACCCGGAAATTTAACTACTTGACTCAAAACTAATAAGATCAAAGCTGATTACATCAAAACTCCCAATTAAAAATCGAATCTAGAAATTGAAATTAGACAGAGAAATTCAAAGACGAACAAAAACATAAAATTAAACCCTAAAATCTAAATCTAATCTAAGCTGACAACTTTGACTCTAAACCCTAAATTGAACCTAAAAAGCGTAAAACTAAAACCTGAAGATGTAGATTAATACCTAGCTTTTCCGTTGCATCGATTTATACTCGAACCGGCTCAATTACAGCCCTTGATTTTGCAAATGTCGTGGACGGTGGAGATGGGGATGATGATGGCGGTGTAGGGGCATTAATGGTGGTGTAAAGGTGTATGAAGATGAGGGATGGTGTTGGTGTTGATGGAGTTTTCGAAGAGAGAGAGAGAGAGAGAGAGATGAGTTTAGAGAGACCGAGAATGGGAGGATGTGGGAATGTTGGGTTTTTTGGGTTGCCAAAGATGAGAGAGGAGAGTGTGTGTGAGGACTTAAGGGAGAGGAATAGAGGTTAGTGCCGCGTGTAGGTTGGGTAGATTTAGGATTTATTTTATTTATTTTATTTTTGCCTTGCTTTTTTCCAATTTATTCAACACCTACAAAGTCAAATAAAATCAAATAAAAATCTAAAAATAACAATTATTTTTAGCATAACTTAAGCATAATGGTATTGTATAAATAGTATATTTTTGGCACAAACAAATGCCCCCACACCAAGATTTTGCTTGTCCTCGAGTAAAACAACTAAACTACCTAAAAAGAAAGGAAAATAAGAAAAACAAATCCTAACTCGCTTTCGTAGGAATCACGGTTGCATTTAGCGTGTGCAGCAAGCTCTTTAAACCTCTTGATTTTCCAGGTAGATGAGTGAGGTCTTGTAAGGGTTTTCAAGTAAAAAACCCACAAAAGTTCATTTCAAAAACAAAGGAAAGTCTTTTCGGTTTTCACAGCATGAACATATGCACAAGTAATTGGGAAATCATGTACACAATCAGGCAATTGCAGCACCCTAGTAACCAAGTCATATAGAACGAACAATCAAGAGATAACTAAGTCAAATAAAGCATCTCGACTCTCATTTTTCAGTTCACACACAATATGCAATGATATGTACACCTTGGTGCGTGTGCTAATGTGTATCAATCCTTATGAATCAAGTTGCTAACATCGACACAATCCACATTTCGTTGCCTAATTGTCTTATTTGCTCATCATTTCCTTTTTTTTCTTTCTCAAGAATAATAACGCACACACCCTAAACCTGCTTAACTTACAAATATTTGGGTCTTTACTAAAAAGGGGTTTTATTCGATTGTGCAAAGCACTGATTTCATTGCCCAAACAGATGTGTAATCAAGTAAAATAGCACATATTCAAGCCAATTAAAGATATGAAATAAAGATAGTGGCTATAAACATTGGGGCCCACATTTTTATTCACTCTTTTAGGACATTTTCCTTTTCTTTTCCCTTGTTTTCATTATTTAAGTGCTCAAAAGATAATTTCAACAAATAAGTAGTTCACATGCCAACTTAACAACAAGACTCTAAGAACTGACGGTAAAGTGAACAACGTAGCACAAAATCACACATATGAGATAGGGTTATTATGAAAAATCGAATCTGCATCATCACCTAGACATCTCATCATGCAAACTTTATCAATATATAACTCAGTGACCTAGAACATGGGATCACAACAACCTAATAAAGCACACAAATCCCAAAAGAAAAAGAATTTTTTTTTAATTTTTTCAAAATTTTCAAAAAATATGTACAAATGGGCACCTCACCCCCACACCAGAATTCCACATTATCGTCATTGTGTGAACTAAGGTGCCAATAAGTAACACATAAGTTATACAACCGAAAAACCCTATAAAGTCACAAGTATATACAAACTAGGACACCACCAAAATCAAAAACAAAACCAAAAACCAAATAACCAAAATCAAAATGAAAACCACAACTAAAACCAAAGCAAAAGCGAAACACACCTATCTACAAAAACCAAAATCACAACAGAAAGTGAATAAAAAACCAAACAAAACTAATCAAGACCAAAACACACATAATCACTAAAATAAAAACAAAACAAGACCTAGGTCCTACTTAATACAAAGGTAAAACAAAACACAATCAAAACAAAATATTTACAAAATATAAACACAATAGAACCAAAAGAAGTCACTGAACACATATTTACAAAAACATACCACCATTCACTAAAACATCCTAAAAAAACAAAAATACCCAACATAAACAAGAAACCACCAAAAGAAAAGTAAACCTGAAACAAAACAAGACTCAAAAGAAAAGAAAAACCAAACACAAAACCAAAACACAACCACTAAAACACTAAAAAGGAAACAAAAAGAAAAGATTAAACAAAACAAAGCCAGAGAAAAACCAAAACTCTCAAAACCACAAAAACAAAACACTCATAATGAAAACATATTAAAAACAAAGATACCTAAAATAAACAAGAAGCTAATAGTAAAAATCAAACAGAACACGTATAACCCAATCATAATCAGAATTGTAGATATCCACAGCTATTCACAATCCTAGATATCCACAACTAACAAGTATTCACAAAATAAAACACACCCCAATGAAGGGCGATCATAATTAACTCAGCTCAACAAATCCTAAATTTCTTCTCAAGATCGATCACCCACATAATTCACAGTCCTAAATAGCCACAACTATATACAAAAAGAAAGAAAAGAAAACAATTCTAATGTTGATGGTTTTTGAGGGGGAATGGAAAAATAACTTAAAGAAAAAGGAAAGTGATACCTCAAATACTCACGATTATCAGTCGTAGTACTTAAGGGTCGGTCCACAGGGAAAACGTGAAATTTATGGTCATTTTAAAACTAAATGATTAAATTTAACTAATTAAACTAAATGGAATTATTCAAGGTAATTTAATAACCTAATTCAACTAAACTCATTTAATCCTAATTCATTAAACATTGAAACTACCTACTTAACTAAAACCTAAACTAACCTTTATGTTAATTACCCAAATTAAACCAAACTAACTGAAATTAAGCATGAATTTTTAGCAGAGTTAACTAATTAACATTATTCCAAAATTGATCC
>JACYFF010031956.1:42925528-42941118 GCA_017589665.1 Selenicereus undatus | reverse complement strand
GTGGCTTGGTGGTTTCGGTTTTGGGGAAACCGTGGGTAGAGGGATGGTTTGGGGTTTCAGGGTTTGTTGTGCTGGAGAAGAGAGAACGGGTAGAGAGAGAAGGAGGAGATGAGGTGGATGGGCATGGCGAACGATGGTGGGTCGAGGGAGCAGCGTTCTGGGTTGAGGGTTTCTCTGGGTCTGGGTGGAATGTTGGGGCGAAGAAGGAAGAAGAAGAACGAGTAAAGGAAGGGGAGGGGGTTTTAAGTGGGCCGGTCCGGTTCACTGGACCGGTTTGGTTTTATTATTTTTCCTCATATCTGAACCAATTTTCTTAGAATTTGGCCCGGTTCTTCAACCTCCGACATTTTCTCTATTTTTCTTGCTTTTTCCGCCATTTAAGCCCATTTTTCGCATTTATTCAAAATCTGCAAAATAAAATAAAATCAATTAAAAACCTTAAAAATATTATTAAAACGAGCATAAAATTGGCGAAAAAGTACCTTAAAAATATCACATTTTTGGCTCAAACATCTAAATATCCACAACTATGTAAAAAAATAAAGAAAAGAAACGAAAAAGGAGAATAGGGGAGGGTGGAACAATCACACTAGGTTGGATACCGACTGTACCCAAACTAACGCCCCACTCGAATGATGCCAAGGAGGTCCATAGAGCATCAGCTACTCCATCTCAACTCCCAAGCCACTACTCATCAAAACCAACACTCGTAGCAACTTCTTAAACAACCAGGCACATTCCTCATAAAAATGAATGTAGTCAGAAACAAGAGGTGTAACCCAAATAGAGTGCAAAAATGGAATACAACTTAGGGCTCTCTTGAGCTTATCAAGGCTTTCTTGAGCTTATCAAAGCTCTTAGCCCAATCAAATGAGAGATGTGTACATGCAACATCAGATGCACTAGTTAATGTTCTAACTATAACGTGGCTATATGAATTCAAGGACCATCAAGAGTGGTCTAAATGATCAAAATGACGTTTAACATCTCTAAAAGGGGAGGGGAGAAGACCAGGGCAATGCAAATCTCATGAAAGATGAAAATCAAAGCCCAAAAGATAGCCTAAAGTCAAGTACTTCACATCAAAGTGATCCTCGAGTCTATCTATGTCAATATAATCAAGAGTCTGATCTAAATAAAAACTGCCAAGCACAAAAGTCTCAGACTCGACAAAAACAGACTTGGGAGGTCTAGAGAAGGGAGAAAATGGGGAGAGAAGAAGAAATGGGTGAAATGGGAGGGTCGGGAGCTAAGTCATGGGAAGACTCATAAGAAATGGGATAACTAAGCTCCATGTGAGGTGAAAACTCACTAAACTCCGCATCAGAAGGCTTAACAGGATAATACTCCTCAAAAAAGGCATCCTCTGACTATTGTGTCACACTGATAATCAGAACTAGCATCAGTCTCAAATTCCTATCCCTCCTCGAGCTGTCCTAAGGGAGCCAAGGGAAGAGAGGTTGGACACAATCAGGACATCCTCAGAGGTGTCCAAAGAAATGTGCTAGTCTCAACGAGAGATGCCAATGTAAATGGTGATGAGGGATTGCTCGAAATCTATAAAGCTTGTCGAGAGCTACAAATTTAACCACTACTTTGGTTATTAAATACTTTTTATAGTGTAGGGAAGCAAGGATCGATCCACAAGGAAAGATTGTTTTAAAAAGGCTAGCTTAATCCTAAATGATTTTACTAATCAAATTTATTAAATCTGAACTTAATAATTCTAAAATAATAAAAATCTAATGAATAAAAATATGGAAAAAAACACCCAATGATGCTCCTAAATATTTTGGATTGTTTTTTGGAAAGAAAATAGTAAAAATGTTTCCTAAATAATCTAGAAAAATAAAATCAGAACAGTAACTGAAATTCTAATTAAAAATCAAAACAGCAAATAATAATAAGAAAATAAATATTAAAAATGTCAAAAAGTAACCTAAAATATTATTCATCAGGTATATAAGCTTGTAATTCCTCAATTGTATCCAAATAATTTCAGAAAAATTAAATTAGAAAATTACCACAGAATATCAATGCAGAATATTAACTCTGAAATTAGAAATAAACTAATCTGCATAAATATAAATACGAAAATAATCAATAAAATTACCCTAATTCTAGGACATGATTTTCTGAACTTAAAAATACCTAATAATCGTGAATTAACAATTAAAGTCGAAATTTTCAGAATTAATAACCTAAAAACCTGCACATATCAATTTCAAAAAATAATTCTGGAAAATTATCAAATAACTTCCAAAATTTACGAAATTAAGTATGGGCAGACTAGGACACTATATAGACTATAGGAACTGATAAAAATTGAAAAAGAAAAAAAATAACTATTTTTAGTCTGATTTCTAACAAATCGGCAGTTAAATACTAAAACTGAATATAAATCAATCTAAAATTGTAACCACGCTAAAAATCAAAATCTAACCTATCTAAAATTACCTAGATACTCCTAAAAGACTATACTTTTGGGGGGTCGATTGAAATAATATTGAAGCTAATAAAAATAGAACAAAAATTAACAAACTAATCAAATTAACTCTACGCCACAAATAATAATCAAAAGTTGTCAAATTTATGAAGAATACTTAGTATAATCTCAATCCACCATACAAATTAATATTTATCATTAACACACAAGTTAATTTCATTCATGAGTTAAACTGTAGAAGACATCCATCAGCGGTTCTTTCCCGTTTTTCCTTAGATTCTAGTTTAATTAGGTCCAACCCTAATGTAAACCCTACTAATTTGATAATCTTTACACCAGCGCAAAAATTTAATCAAACTAGAGCATTACATATTAGACAAACATTACTTAACACTTTGTAACAAATTTACCAGAAAATTGATTTAACAAAGATCTAAGGCGATTACCTAATTAAAAGAGATGGGTTTGAGCCATCCATGATTAATTAGGGTGATACCTAAGCATAAAAGACTATAAATTTTACATATTATAGTCTTCTAAACTATCAATCGAGATCATATTAAACTAACTGGCATGCATTCTAATTAATTTGACACGAATGTCATAAACAATAAATGCTAATCGTCATAGAATCATGAATATGAATCAACTAGGAAATAAAGCATAAGACTTGTTTCAAAATAGTAAAGTTAGCATGGCTTCAAGAAGATTATACTAAGCATAAAAAAAATTACTCACTCATATTAAAAGTAACATCATAACAATTAACCCAAGCTTCCATGTTTAACAATAAACTAAACTCAAAAAAATAAAATAAAAGAACTAAACTTGAAATTAAAAAAAAGGGATAGCACTACTGTTTATCACGGCTTGGAGGAGATTGAAAGAATTTTGATGATGAATATGATCAAGAGGGCGAGACGGTGAGTGGGTGAAGCAAGCCATGGGTTGGTGGAATGGATGAAGATTGATGATGATGGTGGTGATGTAGTATGGGTTAGGTGTGAGGAGATTGAAGGGCTGTCGTGGTGATTGAGAATAGGCATGGAGGAAGATGATGATGGTGATCGTGAAGATGAGGAAGGATGTGTTTTTGAAGAAGAAGTCGTGGCTTCTTTTCAATGGTATGAGATGGTGATGATTATATGGTGAGGAGATAAAGAGGGTTTAGGCAAGATTGATCGTCCCCCATGTGTAGCTGCCGTGGTGAATATATATGGGAAGTGAGGGAGGTTAGGTTTAGTAAATTAGGGTTTCCTTCATCTCTTCCTTAGATTTCTTCTTCCTTAAGTCTTCTAGCCTTTTTCCAACTCTTGAAACCCTAGCCCAATTAAATAATCATGGAAATAATATTTTCCATAAATTATTATTGGATCATCTTTTCAGCAAAGCGTGTAGAATTGGAGCTTCGACGTCTTGTCTTCTCCTTTTTATTTTATTAATGCTTAACCTGAAAAATATATAAAATAAAGTAAATTAGATGAAATACTATATATAATATAATCAAAATAATTATTAAAACAATGCATGATTTTTGACTTAACAAATTCCCCCACACTTAGACTTTGGAGGTCCTCGTGCAAAGAAATCTTAGACTCGACCTAAAGTTGTCGTCCTTTCTTTTCTTATAAAATCATGCATACTTATGATATTCATACTATGCCTTGGCTTGCTTAAGAAAAACAATGTTATTGAATTAATTAGTTTTTCCTTCAATAAGTGAATACCTGCTAAACATCCAACTATCCTTAGAGAGTTCATTCATCAACCTCACAACATTTTCATAATGAAGTAACAAGATCAATAATTATCCATCCCTTTTAGACATGCATACACCGATCAAGAGATCTAAAAATTTATGATAGAAAAATTAAGGTACGGTATGGCTATGGAGACAATTGAACTAGGTAGAATAACTCATTGAATTGATTCTAAACTTGTCTTGTATTTATTTTTCTCTTCTTCTCTTGTCAAACTCCACTTGCGCACATATTCGAGGCCCATATAGGGTCTTAGAAATTAAACACTCCCTATCTCACACTTACCCGAATAGAGGTGCTGGAGCAAACATTTTATTTTCATCATTACTTTTATTTATTTTATTGGCTCACTAGCATGGGAAGCAAGCTTTCCAATGGCAGTATTGCCTCAAAGGGTAGCACCCAGTAGCGCATGCCTCAAAGGGGTACTTGTCATTCCCAACTTTAACTCTATGAAAAATAGACAAGTAAAATCACAATTTTAATGAATTATTCAACTAATTCAATAGTCTAAGAGATGGGCCAGGTCATTTTATTCCCTCTGAATCGGATATATTACATGACTAAATAAGATGGATAGTCAAGAGAGTCACTCATTAAAAAGATGTATGAGGATCAACTCAAACTTCTCTAAAAGATAACTATCATGCTTAGAAGTCTTCACTTATAAAAGAATAAACTACAAAATAGCTAACAAAACAAAAAAAAAAATTTCTAAACAAGCAAGCCTAGCATAAACTCATATCATGCATTATTTATAAGAAAAGAATTTTTTTTGTTTTTTTTTATTTTCTACTTTCTTTTTTTTTTCTACGAAAGTACTACGAAAATACTGCAAAAATTAAATGCAGGATGCACCCCCCACCCTTAATTCATGCATTGTCCCTAATGCATGCAAAAAGAAAGAAATAATGAAAATAAAAGCAAAATTAAATGGATACTTCCCTAAAAACGTTGGGTTGCCTCCCAACCAGCGCCTTTGTTTATAGTCGTTGGCTCGACTTCATGAAGCTCCTGGATCCTCTAGTTGGATCTCTTCCAGTAACTCATCATTAATCTGGTAAGGAACTTTTTGAAACTCAGCATGATCAAGACTTAGTAAGCACAGTCAAAAATTCATCCTCATTGGATAAGTCATACATATCTTGGGGCAACTCAGCAATAACATCAAGTGCATACACCTAACTCACATTAGCAGGGAATCTCATGGCATCAAAAATATTAAATTTAATCACTTCACCATCAAATTCCATGGTTAATGTTCCTTCATGCACATCAATTTTTGTCCTAGTTGTTTTAAAAAATGGTCTGCCAAGCAAGATGGGAATATCATGACACGCTTTACCCATGTTCATTACATAAAAGTCAGCAGGAAACACTAGTTCATTCACTTGAACCAAAACATCCTCTAACACTCTATCAGGATAAGTGTTGCTCCTATTAGCTAATTGAATCACTATGCCAGTTTTCTTTAATTCTCCTAGGTTCAGTTTGTCATAAACAGATCTAGGCATAACATTAATAGAGGCACCTAAATGAAGCATAGCTTTATCAAAGCAAAGGTTTCCTATTTTGCAAGGAACAGAAAACAAACCAGGGTCTTGACACTTAGGGGGATGTTTTCTTTGAAACACAACAGACATATTTTCCCCAACACTTATCTTCTCATTACTAATGAGCTTCCTCTTGGTAGTGCATAATTCTTTTAAGAACTTAGCATAACAAGGTACCTGTTCAATGGCATCAAGGAGAGGTATATTAATTTCTACCTTCCTAAAAGTCTCTAAAATCTCTTGGTTAGCCTCATTTGCCTTAGACGCAGGGCTTCTAAATCTACTAGGGAAAGGTGGGATTGGCTTGTAAGATTCTCTTTTCTTTTCTCCTAATTCCTTAGTAGTTTGATTAGACTCTGTATCTAATTCTGGTTTAGCCCCCTTGCCTTCTAACTCGGGCTCAACCTCTCTACTCTTCCTAGGTTCTTGTAACTCTTTCCCACTCCCAAGTGTTATGGCACTAACATTCTCCTTAGGGTTAGGGCAAGGCTTAGATGGTAATCTATTTTGCATTTGAGCCTGCAAGTTGCTAACTATGATATCAGTTGCAGTCTGTTTCTCTTGAACCTGCTTAAGAGTTGTCTCCAAAGTTTGGAACCTATCATCCATTTTCTTGAGGACTTGTTCTAGGAGGAAATTGGTCCTATGTTGACTAGAAAGTTGACGAGAGGGTTAGTCAAAACTAGGTGGATTAGGCTTAAGGCCATACCTGACGTTAGGGTGGTCTCTCCATCCTTCATTATAAGTGTTCGAATAGGGATCATACCTCCTTTGATTTTGGTTAGAGTAATGAGCATTAACATTACCTTCTTGTAGAGTAGGACATGCATCAGCAGGATGCCCCTCTAGACAACAAATACCACATATTACTGCTTTTTGAATACCCTCAGTAATAATCTTATTTAACATAGCAGTAATATAAGATAACTGATTCTCTACAAATGAACTAGAACCAATCTCATTGACCCTTTTGATTTGTGACTCCCTAGCACCAAACTGCTGAGTATTTTGGGCCATTAGATTAAATAAATTTCTAGCCTCTGCTAGCGTTTTATTAACTAGAGCCCCTCTGTTAGCAGCATCTACCATATTACGATCCATAGGATGCAAACCCTCATAAAAATATTGAATCAATAGTTGTTCAGTTATTTGATGTTGGGGACAACTAGCACACAATTTATTAAATCTTTCCCAATACTCACAATAAGTTTCCCCATTCATTTGTTTGATTCCACATATATCTTTCCTAATAGATCTAATACGGGATGCAAGAAAAAACTTTTCTAGAAACGATTTATGCAATGCAGTCCATGTAGAAAAAGATCCAGCAGGCATATAATATAACCAGTCCTTAGCATTACCAAGGAAAGAAAAGAGAAAGGCCCTTAGTCTAATTTGGTCATTAGGAATTCCTTCAAGCACCATTGTAGAACAAGTAATAAGGAATTCACTAATGTGTCTATAGGGGTCCTTTCCAGCTAATCCATGAAACTTAGGTAATAAATTGATGAATACAGAGTTCAGTTTCAAGGGTTTATCTAATACAGCATAAGTAATGGACATGAGTTGGGTTTCTAGCTTAGGGGCAGCAAGTTCCCGAATAGTAGACATTCATACCTCTTTAACTCTAAAACTTACTGGGTTAGGCTGACTCTCTTTGTTTTTAGCTTTCAATGGTGGCTCCTTGTCCTCTTCAATTTCCTTACAACTCCTTAATTTCATACACTATGGTCAATCTGCAAAAATTAAAATAAAAACAAGACAATAAAAGTAGTAAAATTAAATAGAAATAAACTAACGATTTAATTTTCTTTCCCCGGCAACGGCGCCAAAATTTGTAAAGCTTGTCGAGAGCTACAAATTTAACCACTATTTCGATTATTAAATAATTTTTATAGCGTAGGGAAGTAAGGATCGATCCACGAGGAAAGATTGTTTTAAAAAGGCTAGCTTAATCCTAAATGATTTTAGTAATCCAATTTATTAAATCTAAACTTAATAATTCTAAAATAATAAAAATCTAATGAATAAAAATATGGAAAAAAACACCTAATGATGCTCCTAAATATTTTGGATTGTTTTCTGGAAAGAAAACAGTAAAAAGCTTTTCTAAATAATCTAGAAAAATAAAATTAGAATAGTAACTGAAATTTTAATTAAAAATCAAAACAACAAATAATAATTAGAAAATAAATATTACAAATGTCAAAAAGTAACCTAAAATATTATTCATCAGGTATATAAGCTTATAATTCCTCAATTGTATCCAAATAATTTCAGAAAAATTAAATTAGAAAATTACCACAGAATATCAATGCAAAATATTAACTCTGAAATTAGAAATAAACTAATCTGCATAAATATAAATACAAAAATAATCAATAAAATTACCCTAAGTCTATGACACTATTTTCTGAACTTAACAATACCTAATAATTGTGAATTAGCAATTAAAGTCGAAATGTTCAGAATTAGTACCCTAAAAACCTGCACATATCAATTTCACAAAATAATTCTGAAAAATTATCAAATAACTTCCAAAATTTACGAAATTAAGTATGGGCAGACTAGGACACTATATAGACTGTAGGAACTGATAAAAATTGAAAAAGAACAAAAATAACTATTTTTAGTCTGATTTCTAACAAACCGGTAATTAAATACTAAAACTGAATACAAATCCATCTAAAATTGTAACCACACTAAAAATCGAAATCTAACCTATCTAAAATTACCGAGACACTCCTAAAAGACTATACTTTGGGGGATGGGGGTCGATTGAAGTAATATTGAAGCTAATAAAAATAGAACAAAAATTAACAAACTAATCAAATTAACTCTACGCAACAAATAATGATCAGAACAAAAATTAACAAACTAATCAAATTAACTCTACGCAACAAATAATGATCAAAAGTTGTCAAATTTATGAAGAATACTTAGTATAATCTCAATCCACCATGCAAATTAATATTTATCATTAACACACAAGTTAATTTCATTCATGAGTTAAACTGTAGAAGACATTCACCAGTGGTTTTTCCCCGTTTTTCCTTAGATTCTAGTTTAATTAGGTCCAGCCCTAATGTAAACCGTACTAATTTGATAATCTTTACACCAACGCAAAAATTTAATCAAACTAGAGCATTACGTATTAGAAAAACATCATTTAACACTTTGTAACCAATTTACCAGCAAATCGATTTAACAAAGATCTAAAGCGATTACCTAATTAAAAGAGATGAGTTTGAGCCATCCATTATTAATTAGGGTGATACCTAAGCATAAAAGACTATAACTTTTACGTATTATAGTCTTCTAAACTATCAATCGAAATCGTATTAAACTAACTAGCATGCATTCTAATTAATTTAACACGAATATCATAAACAATAAGCACTAATTGCCATAGAATCATGAATATGAATCAACTAGGCAATAAAGCATAAGACTTGTTTCAAAATAGTAAATTTAGCATGGCTTCAAGAAGATTATACTACACATAAAAAAATTACTTACTCATATTAAAAGTAACATCATAACAATTAACCCAAGCTTCCATGTTTAACAATAAACTAAACTAAAAAAAATAAAATAAAAGAACTAAACTTGAAATTAAAAAAAAGGGATAACACTACTGTTTATCACGACTTGGAGGAGATTGAAAGAATTTCGATGATGAATATGATCAAGAGGGCGTGACGGTGAGTGGGTGAAACAAGCCGTGGGTTGGTGGAATGGATGAAGATTGATGATGATGGTGGTGATGTAGTATGGGTTGGGTGTGAGGAGATTGACGGGCTGTCGTGGTGATTGAGAATAGGTGTGGAGGAAGATGATGATGGTGATTGTGAAGATGAGGAAGGGCGTGTTTTTGAAGAAGAAGCCGTGGCTTCTTTTCAATGGTATGAGATGGTGATGATTATATGGTGAGGAGATGAAGAGGGTTTAGGCAAGATTGATCGTCCCCCATGTACAGCTACCGTGGTGAATATATATGGGAAGTGAGGGAGGTTAGGTTTAGTAAATTAGGGTTTCCTTCCTCTCTTCCTTAGACTTCTTCTTCCTCAAGTCTTCTAGCCTTTTTTCAACTCTTGAAACCCTAGCCCAATTAAATAATCATGGAAATAATATTTTCCATAAATCATTACTGAACCGTTTTTTCAGCAAATCGTGTAGAATTGGAGCTTCGACGTCTTGTCTTCTCCTTTTTATTTTATTAATGCTTAACCTGAAAAATATATAAAATGAAGTAAATTAGACGAAATACTATATATAATATAATCAAAATAATTATTAAAACAATGCATGATTTTTGACTTAACAAAATCTTAGGTTCATCGGAATATGTATCATCATAAAAATCATGCCCTAAAGGAATCGATGCCTCACTCCTAACATCACAGTCATCAAAAGGCCTAACCTCAGGTGTAGGAGAACCTAAACTAAGGTCAATCTAGAGTAAACTCTGCAAGTAAATCTCCATATTAAAGGAAACTAATGCCTCTAATCTATGTGGTCTACCAAGCAATGGACAAGTATCAACATCATGGTCAAAGGAATCACAATAATCACATGAAATAGGAGCACATGGAGTATGAGAGTGCTCATAAGATATACCCTCAAACCAACTCTGATCTAAGCGTTGGGAGAGGGGTGACCAAAAGTCTCTCTAGCATTGTCATGACCCAAATAGTCAAAGAAATCCCAAATTTCATCAGGAGTCTTAGTGAACAAATAATCCGTACCCTCGAGATACATAGTCTCAACGTGACCTCGATATTCATCATTAAGACCCTCAAAGATCACTTGGCAAATTTTTCATTTCTGAAAACAATGACCAACACATTGAGCATGATATTCATTCAATCTATTGAAATATCGTAAAATATTTCATGCTCATATTGAGGGAAATAGAAACTTGCCATTTGCTTTAATTTTTTTCAAGTTTTTTCAATTTTTAGTGATTTTCAAGTTTTTCCTTATTTTTTTAATTATTACTTTTCTAATTTTTTTGGATTTTTGGAATTTTTATCAAATGAACTAAACTAATCATGACTAATAACAAAATAAACAAAGCAAGAAAAATATATGTAACTAACAAGAAAGTAGCTAAGAAAAAGAAAATGCAGCCTCATCTCATGTCGTCCCTAGCAATGGTGCTACAAACTTGAACGATAATTTTAAGTGGAAAATTTATGCCGCAAGTATACGATTATCGTTATAGTACTTGACGGTTGTCTTCATAGGGACGAGGATGAAATTAGGGTCATAGGAAGAGCTTATCTAAACATACATTATCTTAAAGATGGTAAAACATACTGGAGGCTATTAACAAACGAAAGAAAACTGATCAATATTAAACAACCAACAACTAAAGCAATCCTAACCTAATAAAACAAATAAAAGGCCACAACTATTCACATTTTCAATTTCAATCTGAATCAACAAACAATTTCAAACCCAGTGATTAGACACAATCTTGTCGACCTCCATTAATGAAGGTCCCAAACAAATCATAGCAGAACAGAGCAACATAAAGCCAACATAGAGGGGGTAAGAAACAAGCTATTAGGGAAAAGATTGAGTGTGAATTCATCCATGAACAAGCCCCCATGAATCCAAAGAAATTCAATTAAGAACTACTCCAAACCCATTACCATCTCAAAGGAACATCATAGTCAAATCATGAAAACAAGAAATGTGGAAGGGGGAACGAAACCAAGGCCCAAGCAAGAAAACAGGAGAATAAAAACAGAGCGCAAATTGAAACAAGAAAACAACCAACCAAACACAATAGAAAGTGAGTTCTTAATCGAACCAAGATAAGGTGAAGATGAACGAGATGGAGTTGAGCTCCATTAATGGCAGAGACCCCTAAGCTTGACTCAAAACTAATAAGATCAAAGCTGATTACATCAAAACTCTCCAGTAAAAATTGAATCTAGAAATTGAAATTAGATAGAGAAATTCAAATAGGAACAAAAACATAAAATTAAACCCTAAAATCTAAAATCTAATCTAAGCTGAAAACTTTGAATCTAAACCCTAAGTTGAACCTGAAAAGCCTTAAAACTAAAATCTAAAGACCTAGATTAATACCTAGCTTTGCTGTTGCGTCCATTTATACTCAAACTAGCTCAATTGCAACCCTTGATTTTGCATATGTTGTGGACGGTGGAGATGGGGATGATGATGGTGGTGAGCTGGCGGTGTGTGGAGTGTTGATGGTGGTGTGAAGGTGTATGAAGATGAGGGATGGTGCTAGTGTTGATGGAGCTTTCAAAGAGAGAAAGAGAAAGAGAGATGAGTTTAGAGAGACCGAGAATGGGGTAGTTGTGGGAATGTCGGGTTTTCTGGGTTGCCAAAGACGAGAGAGGAGAGAGAGTGCGAGGACTTAAGGGGGAGGGGTAGAGGTCATGTGTTGCGTGTGCGGGCTAGGTAGATTTAGGATTTATTTAGTTTTTTGTTTTTGCCTTGATTTTTTCCAATTTATTCAATACCTACAAAATCAAACAAAATCAAATAAAAATCTAAAAATAACAGTTATTTGAGCATGAATATTTTCGGCACAAACACCAACTCAATAATTAATCAAGTGCCTCTTCTTTAGATGGGTAATTCCAAAACCAATAATTGAATTATCAAACCCCTCTTTTAAGGTAGAATGAAATTCTTCAATCTAATCAACTACCATTTCTCAAGAATTTTTATTAATCTAAGATCATTAAGAATACGATTATCAATCTTAAGGGTTTCTTAATCGGTGAGTCTTTTTCAAGATCCCACACACTTCAGTCAAATCTTAGTTTTTCAACATCCAATTTCACCTTTTATTCCTTCACCAAATGCCTAAAACAAGCAAGAAGTTGATCAAGTTTTCCATAGGCAATTCAATGTCTAAGATTCAATAGAATAAACCCAGCAAATCCAAAGCACTTTTAAATCAAAACAAGAATTGATTCAATGATGAGAATTCAACTAAATTTTAAGATTAACAATTCAAAACTTAACCTAAAAATCAATACTAAACTAAAAAGCATAAAAATCTAAAGAGAAAAGAGAAGAGAAGGGAGATGAATTGCTTAGTTGATGCGTGCTGGCATTAGTAGATGCAAACCCGACTTGGAATCCTTGCAAACCTTTACCTTCAACTTACTTGCAACTCTCTCTAGTGAAATCTAAATCCTAATTAGATAGTGGAATAGATATGGGGTTGGAGTGGGATGATGAATAAAAGAAGTAAAATGGGGCTTTTATCATTGAAATCAAGTCATCAAAACTGTCGAGACGCTTGGTACACGAAAGCCATGAAGAGATCTAGCAGACTCGGGGGAATAGAGCTCACCACAAACCATGGGCACCACCACGGTCATACTATGGTGGCCACTGGTTCTAACGTTCGGTCAATTTTTATCTCGCTGCTCTCTTGGATCTAAATTAGTTGATGCTCATATAATGATTAGTCGAACATATGGGACCATAAGCCAGATATCAAAATTGATCACCCCGAAAGAATCATAAAGCATGTCATGCAAACACATGGAATGTTTTGGGATTGTGTGGATTGTTTTGAGATGCCCTCCTTAAATGATTCTTTAATCAGGTTAGCTTGAGTGAGTTTGAGTGACTTTTGATGTATAATCCCCTTTTGATGTTAAAATTTGTGAAGGTTTTGTGAATATTTCTTGTTTTGACCCATGTCTTGATAAAGACTTTATTATTCCTTGAGGTCACCATGATCATTTTATGACCTAATTATTGTTCGTAGATAATAGTCATTTTATGAGCTAATTCAGACATTGGTAGCTATCCTATTAGATTTAGAGCCTTCTTTGGACCAATTCATTATATTTAGTCTCATGTTTCTTTCATGTGTAGCTCTTTCATGTTGCATCTCTAGAACTTACCTAGATCTAGTTCTAAACTACATTCGCATGTGCATAGTTGATGATATGATAGAGGCATTCTTTCTCTAGTTTTTTTTTAGCCACATAGCGAAATAGCCTACCCTTGTGATACGTGCTTATTCCCTTTGCTAGCTCGTTTGAGCTATAATTATTTTCTTGTTATGATCCCTTCATATTAATTCGTGGTTAAACACATGTTCCTAGCCTTTACGCCAAGTCTATGGAGCATCACGTCATCTATGTAGTGTGTGGTTTTGGGGGTAAATGAGTTTGAGGTGGCTTTGGTATGTTGGTTTATTGAGAGACTGATGATATTGTGCATTTAGATTTGTTTGCATGTTGTTCGGGTTATATATGTATATATGTATTAGGTTATAAGCTGGGAGTTAGTGATCCTATCCCTTTTATTAATTGAAAATTTCTTTCCATTTCCCATAGAAAACAAAAGGAAAAAAAGGAAAAATCCTATTGAACAAAAGAAAAAGACCAAGTAAAGATAAACAAAGGAAAACAAAACAAAAAAAAGTGAATAAGTGATTAGCATTGGGCATTTATATAGCTTGAGTTCCTTTCTTTGTCAACTCATTTCCTACATGGTTCATTGGAGTATGGTTATTGTATTCTTGAGGTTTGGAGTATTGGCGAGCTTCCTGGTTTCTTGGGGTCTTGTTAGTTGTTCCCTAATCACTTTGCTAAATAGCTCCACATTACTCAAATTTATTAGTCCACTCCTATCCCTGAACCCTTTTAGCCCACGTTACAACCCAAGTAAAGTCCTCTTGATTGTTATGTGCACATGGCATTCCTAGTGGTGGAAAATGTGAGAGTCTTGGTAAGCATATGGTAGATTCCATCTTTAGAATGAGTTTTGAGTGAACCTATACTAAGCTTCAAACACATGAACAAGAGTGATTCACATTTCCTAAAAGTGAGGTTCTTGCGGTCCATTTGGCTCAAATCAATTCCATGTGCTTGCATGACATGCTTTGTGATTCTTTTGGGGTGATCAAGTTTGATATTTGGCTTGTGGTCTCATACTTTTTGGAAAACATTCACCTTCTCCTAATTTCAAAATATCTTTTGTACTATTTAGGGTTGTCATTAATTGATATTCTTGCCTGTGATGTGCTATGAGTTGCCTAGTTTGAGGAGGTTCTTATGTTTTTGAGTCCTAGATGCATCTTCCCTTGCTAGTTTTATTTAATGTTTACTTGAGGACAAGCAAAAGATTAAGCATCGGGGAGTGATGAATGTCATATTCATGTAGAATTTTATGAGTGCTTGGGAGTTATTTTAGGGTATTAATGTGCTTAATTGTATGATTTATGCCTCTATTTCTTCTATTATGTTTGGTTCTGCTTGTTTTGAGAGTATTTACTGATTTTGATCTTGTGAAACCAAAGCATGATGGTACAATGAAGATTTTGAGGCCATATGGATAAAAGAAGATAGCAAAAGAGACCCAAGTACACCCAACACGGACCAACCGCGGCCAGTACCACTGTCCAGAAGGATCCAGGAGAAGTAGCTGGACAAAAATGGATTGAGCATATGAACCAGTGGCCACCAAAGTTTGTGATGAGCTTTGTTCTAGCGAGTATGCTAGATTTCTTCGTGGCTTTTCGTGTCCCAAGCACTTGGACGATTTTGCAAACTTGATTTTAATGATAAAAGCCCCATTTTACTGCTTTCATTAATCATCCCAATCCACCGTGTATCCATTCCACAATCTAGTTAGGATTTAGATTTCATTAGAGAGGCTAAGAGCATGTTAAAGGTGAAGATTTGTAAAGATTTCAGGTATGGTTTACATCTACTAACACAAGTACGCATCGGCTAAGTAATTCATGTCCCTTCTCTTCTCTTTTCTCTTCAGATTTTTATGCTTTTTAGATTAGTATTGGTTTTTATGTTAAGTTTT
>JACYFF010031956.1:42886568-42900668 GCA_017589665.1 Selenicereus undatus | reverse complement strand
ATATGTATATGTGTGTATATATATATATATATATGTATATATATATATATATATATATATATATTTTTGTATGTATTTATGTATGTATGTATCTATGTAAGTATGTATATTTAAATTTACGCATGCATAAAGTTAATTAGTCATGTGCCAGCTTGTGGATTGGCGTGGGTTGGGTTGTCGGTAATGGTCCAAATTGACGACAAGCCTGGATAGGGTTAAGCGACTTCGTTAAACCAAATGCAGTCAATGAGGCCAGTGAGGGCGCTGGCCCCCTTTTATCCTGAAACTGAATGAGTGGGGCCTTGGTTGTTATATGTTTCATGTTGAGAATGTGTAAGTACTTTGAACTGTCTGTGTTTTTCCCCCATCCCTGAAATGGTTTGAAATAAATTTGTTTGCGTGTTTTGACTTTTAGCAATGGTTGTTATTGAGTTTATCTCACTTTTTCAAATGTTTTTTTTCCAGATGAAATGCTTGAACACGGGGATGGGGATCTAATTTAGAGTAAGGCCTCATCACCTGAGATTTAGATGCAATGAATTAATTTCATATTAAACTTGTTTTAGTGATTGTTGTTTAGATTGGACGTTACTGTAGTTGTCACCAGGATTCAGACTTATGCTTTAATTTGAAAATAAACTGTGCATTAATGTTTTTGGTTGATACTTAGCCTGGTATTTCCAAAAAGGAAATACGGCGGTGACAACCCACTTTGTTTTCTGCTGCCACTTAGGTTAATCTTAGCAAATAAAAAGGGATTAGAAAATCAGGGTGTTACAAAGAGGTATCAGAGCACAGGTTGACTGAGCTGAAGGCTTGCCTCAAATATTGTAATCTGGAAGAAAAATTAAAAACTTGTAGACCTAAGGACTGCACGAAGCCTAAGTGTAGGACGGGAGAAGGGGTTTGTCTGCATGTGCTTACTTATTCATAAACACATGTCTGATTCGGACTTATTAATGTATAGGATGAATACCAAATGACTGCTATGAAACCCGAGGTTGGTCTAGCTAGCCACTTAGAACAGATTGAGGCATTTATACATGGGAGACTAGAGGAGATACCAAATGACTGCTTGAGGTTTGGGAACAACTACACCCTATTTTTCTCCTGACCCTCCTGGGTAGCCCAGCGTGGCATTATAGGATTAACGAGCTTCACCCTAAGACTAGAGTGTTTCATTACTACAATAAGTGCTGCTTATGTGACTGGAAACTATAGGAATGAACCTAGTAGAGCTACTGGACCATCTAATAGATTTGGGTCCATATGATCAACCTTATACCCCTGATACCAGTGATGACACCCCACCATCCCCAGCGGAGGAAGATATTGAGGACTCTAACACTATACTACCTGAGGAGGAAGAGTATGTAGGGGGAAACGAGCTTGTGGATGGAGAGAAGGAACTGGGAGAAGAACCTGATGGGGAGGAAAACCCTAGAGAGGAACCTAACTCCGAGGAAGACCTTATGGAAGAGGAAGACCCATAAGAGGACCTCGAGGAAGAGCCTTTAGAAGAGGAGGATCCCGAGGAAGATCCTCTTGTAGAGGAAGACTCGGAAGAGGAATCAGTTGAGGAAGAGCCCAAACCTGAAGTTACCCATTGGAAGCGCGGAAGGTGTGGTACGATGTGTTAGGGTACCTGCCCAATTGACATCCTTGAGGAGTAGATGTTAGAAGTTTACTGGAAGTTAGAGTCTTTTCCTTTTAAAGACTGTACTGTTCTTATCTTTCCGTTTTGTTAGCAAGTATGAACTATGAAATTTTGTCAAAGTGCTTATGTAATGATAGTGTTGGTGTGTGGAACAGTTATTACTTCAAACCTATGCATTAGAGACTTCACTGAGTTACATGGATACAATTGTTTGTTATGCTTGGTTGAGAATTATGAACTTATGTTATATTTATATGTGAATGTTGTTATTGTTAATGGGATGTGTATGGGACGTGTAAAGATGTGATCGGGTCAGATGACCGTGGCAAGTGAATGCGACTGTTAACAGTATTGTATGTCTGTTGTGTATAATCACGTGGCATGAGATGCCTTACTAAACTATGGCAGCACAAGTGTCGCAAACTATTAGGGAAGTAACTAAACTCGACTTACTTCCGAAATAGGATGTCGAAGAATAATGGTAAAACTCAAATCGGGCCCTACCCCTTTCCAAGGCCCCATGTAAACCTGGACATTCCTATGGCTAGTTTGAGGCAATGACTGGAAGCCCTCCACCGCAGGAATGGAAATGGGTCTCATAGCCAGGTGGACGAAACCAACCCGCTTAAGGGAGTAGACCTTACCAATCTCCTATTGTTCGAGCTGCCGCAGAAACAAGGGAAACAACTATAGCAATAGAACGAACACCTATAGAAGATGATGGAAGCTAAGGAGAAGAAGAATGAGGAGGACATTCCCATATGTTTAAGGGACTCGCTAGTCATAACCCACCAGTCTACGATGGAGCTCCCGACCCCAAGGCCTTTGAGGATTGGATTCGAGGTATGGAGAAGCTATTCGATGCCCTCCAATGCCCTGAAGAGTGGAGGGTGGGATTTACGATGTTATACCTTAAGGATAAAGTCGACCTCTGGTGAGTGACCGTGCGAGAGAGACAGTATAAGCCAAGGTTCAACTGGAAAAGGTTCAAGGAGCTGATCAAGAACCGCTTCTACCATGTGTCCGTTCAGAAGGTAAAAGAGAATGAATTCATTCAACTGCAACAAGGGGGGATGAGCGTGTTGCAGTATACCTCCAAGTTCATGGAACTCTCTTGTTTCGGCCCTGCCTTTGTAGCTGATAAGAAACTGAAGATGAATTATTTTGCAGTCGGGCTCAATCTAAACATTAAAGAGTGGATGTTTGCATATCAGTACATTTCCTATGAGGACCTATATGACACCGCAGTAAATGTGGAAAGGGCAATGAAGGAGAAGAATGAATATTACAATGAGTAGTGTAGAAACAAGAGGAAGGGGGATCAGCAAGAAAACTTTCACTCTCAAGGCCCATACAAGAGGTCTCCTAGGAACTACCACCGCAACAATAATACACGTAGAGGCCAACAAACCAACAATCGGCCTAGGGTGACCTGCAATGCCCGTGGCAAGCCAGGACACTACACTTGGGAGTGTTGTACAACTAGGAGGTGCTACCGTTGTGGGAGTCCTTAGCACTAGGTGCGGGATTGCCCACATCCCCCACCTCATACCAATCAGGGTTGTGGGAGATAGTAGCCCCAGCAACACGACCAGAATAAGGGTGGACAGGTGGCCAACCTAAAGGATCAAGCCCGAGCACCTCAGCAGAACTAGGCGAGACCCCCCAATCAACCGTCGCGAAACATCAGGGGTAGAATTTATGTTATGCACAGGGAGAAAGTAGAGGATGCCCCAAAAGTGGTGACTCGTACATTTTCTAACCAAGCACAGCCGATGGATGTATTGTTTGATTATGGTGCTATCCATTCCTTTATTTTTGTCAAGTTGGTTGAGACACTAGGGCTAGTTCCAACCCATAGACCCCCTCTATTATCTGTGGTTCTCTTTGATGGGAAGACCGTGAAATGTGATAAACTGTATGAGGACTAGCCCATTCAAATGTATGAACACGAGTTTCTAGTGGACCTATATAAGTTTGAGTTGATTGATTTTGGTGTCATTTTAGAGATGGACTGGTTAGTGAAGAATCAGACCCAAGTAAATTGTCCAAAACAAAGAATCACCCTAAAGGGGCCCAATGGAGAAAAAAAAGTTCACAAAGGGAAGGTCGCGAAGGCTGGAGTGAAATTTATCATCGCGATGAAGGCCCACAAACTACTAGGACGAGGATGCAAAGGATTCCTATGCAATGTAGTGAAAACCAAGGCCATTGAGCCTTCCCTATAGGACATTTCAGTAGTTCAAGAATTCTCAGATGTTTTCCCGGAGATCCTTAGCATGTTGCCCCTTAGGGAGGTGGAATTTTGCATTGATTTGGTACCATAGGAAACCCCTATCTCTAAATCAACTTATCGGATGACACCCATAGAACTTAAGGAGTTAAAGACTCAAGTTGATGAGCTATTAGAAAAGTGTTATATCCGGCCCAGGACGTCCCCATGGGGAGCTCCAGTGTTGTTTATGAAAAAAGAAGGATATTACCCTGAGATTGTGCATAGATTACAAAGACGTAAACAAAACAACGATCAAGAACCACTATCCTTTACCCAGAATAGACGATCTTTTTTATCAACTTAGAGGTACTGGGATCTTCTCTAGGATAGACCTTCGTTCGGGGTATCAACAACTTCGAATCAAGCAATATTGCATTTCGCACCCGATACAGACATTATGAATTTGTAGTGATGCCTTTTAGGATTACAAATGCGCCAACAACATTTATGGATCTCATGAATAGGGTCTTCAAACCTTACTTGGATAAGTTTGTAGAAGTGTTCATAGATGATACACTGATCTATTCGAGGACCCCATAAGAACGTACCCACCATTCAAGGATCGTCCTAGAAGTGCTATGAGAGAATGAGTTGAATGTAAAGCCAAAAAAGTGCGAGTGTTGGTTGGGTTAGGTGGCATTTTTGGGGCATGTGGCGTTTAATGAGGGAGTATCTGCGGATCACCAGAAGATAGGGGCCATAACGAAGTGGCCAGGGCCTAAGAATGCAACGAAGGTAAGAAACTTCTTAGGTTTGGCAGGGTACTATCATAGGTTCGTTTAGAACTTCTTGAAGATTGCCACTTCCCTCACTAATTTGACATGGAAGGTTACCAAGTATGAGTGGACAGATCGGTGTGAGGAAGCTTTCTAAGAACTTAAGAAGAGGTTAACCAGTGCGCCTATATTGGCCTTACCCACCAACAACAGGAACTTCGTGGTGTATAGTGACGCGTCCAAAAATGGATTAGGGTGTGTGTTGATGCAGGATGACCATTTCATAGCCTATGCCTCATGACAACTAAAGACTCATAAGCATAATTATCCAACTCATGACTTGGAGCTAGCAGCAGTAGTGCTCACGCTAAAAATTTGGAGACAAATACTTATACGAGGTGCACTACAAGATCTTCATTGATCCCCAAAGTCTTAAATATTTGTTCTGGTAAAAGGACCTGAACCTGAGACAGACGAGGTGGTTGGAATTTCTTAAGGACCATGATATAAATTTCCAATACCACCTCGGAAAGGCGATGCATTAACTCGTATGCTATACCCAACTCTTAAGAGCTTGTTAGCACTACCTAGGGATTTGTGCGAGGATTTAAAGAGACTAGAGATCAATGTGGGACAAGGAAAACCAGATCTATACTATATACTATGGAGGTAAACCCTATCCTTATTGAGGAGATTTGAGCCGTTCAGAGCACCGACCCGCAGTTGGATAAGATCAAGACGGAGGCGTCAGCAGGAAAGACACCTATCTTCGTGATTCACAAGGATGGGACGCTAAGGTTCCAAAACCGGGTATGTGTTCCGCCTATAGAGAAACTCAAGAGGAAAATGCTAGATGAGGGACACAACACCCCACATTCTGTTCACCCTGGTGGGAACAAGTAATATAAAGACTTGAAATGAACTTTCTAGTGCAGCAATATAAAACAAAAGGTGGCAAACTATGTGGTGAAATGTATGATAATTGCTAAAACTGTATATCATTTTAAGGTCATTTTGCTGCATTTTTAGGAGAATTGTGTGCTTTAAGTTACCATTTATACTCCTATTCTCGTTTTATGCTTTGGTATGATTGTTTGATAATATCTGCAGGAATTTGGATCATTTGACCCAACATTTGACCCTCATTTGAGTGTATATTGACCCCCCACAGATTCCCCTAAGTTGCCATACCCGTGGAAAGAAAGAAGAACAGAAGTATGTCGAGCTAGAGCTGACCACGGTATGTTCGTGGTAGTGCCCACAGTCCGTGGTGTCTTCATTTCCCGCAAGGCGTTTTGTCTTCTCGCAAGCTCTTTGACTTCTTCACAGTTTTAATTCCATTATTACGCATGGTTGTTCGGCTTCCAGGAATTTTACTATAAAAAGGGTGGCTCTCAACATCATTTTCACACATCCTATCCATATTCCGTTTTCCTCTCTTCAATTTCTTCAATTAGATTAGGATTTAGATTTAGAGAGAGTTGTGAGCAATCAAAGGTGAAGACTGCAAGGATTCCAGATCGGGTTTGGAACGACGGTTCAAGCATGCATTGGCTGAGCAATTCTTCTCCCTTCTCTTCTCTTTTGTGTTTAGATTTTTGTGCTCTTTATATTAGTATTGATTTTTATGTTAAGTTTTGGATTGCTAATTGAGTTGAGTTGTTGTGATTGAACTAATTCTTTTTTTGATCTAAAGTACTTTGGATTTGTCAGATTTATTCTTTTAAATCTTAGACATTGAATTACTAGTAGGAAACTTGATCAATTTCTTACTTGTTTTAGACATTTTGTGAGGAACTGAAAAGGGAAACTAGATGTTGGAAAACTAAGATTCGACTTAAGTGTGTGGGATCTTGAGAAAGACTCATTGTTTAAGAAACCCCTAAATTTGATAACCCTATTCTTAATGATCTTAGATTACTCAAAAACCCTTGAGAAATGGTAGTTGATTAGATTTAAGAATTTCGTTCCACCTTGAAAGAGGGGTTTTGATAATTCAATTATCAGTTTTAGAATTACCTATCTAAAGGAAAGGCACTTGATTAATTCTTGAGTTGAAAATTTTCTTGGTTTGATTAAATTTCACGATTGATTATCTATTAGATTAGATAAGTAGCATAGATCAATTTCATTCACAAATTTTGGATTTGCTTAGCCTATCTTAAGTTATTATAACCCAGTAGATCACCCTAGTCCTTGTGGGATTGACCTTGATTTGCTACAACACTACCGTGCGCTTGCGACCATATCAAGTTTTTAGCGCCGTTGTCAGGGACTAGCGTAGAATATTGGGTTTTTCTCAATACGTTTGACTAAGCATATTGTTTCTCTTCGGAAAAAAAGCCAAAAAAAATTTGAAAATTTTAAACAATAAAAAATAAAAATCGACAAAAAAAAAACCGATGGCCATTTTCTAGTTTCCCCAATTCGAGCATGAATTATTTTGAAGGTATTTTAAGCGTTTAAATGTCTTTCTTGCTCAATGTTGCTATTGTATGGATAAATGGGAAATTTTAAACGTTGTTAATGACTATATGAATAGTGAAACTCTAGCTCTTTTGGGGTACTGGGATTTTTATGGTAAAAATGTTGATGAGGCATGGTATTTGCTTGAGTGGATTGCTTGTGGTTCATTTGAGTTTGAGAAGGCTAGTTGTATTTCTACATATTCATTTCCTGATCCTTGTGCATTTTAGTCTAGATCTTGTTATGCCCCTATTTTGTGTTATTCTTCTGGCCATGAAACAAATTCATGTCCTTATTATGCATGCTATGCTCAACCTGACTTTGCATCACCCATGGACAATACCGATGTTGTCTTGACCTTACATGATTCATCCTTCCCTTTAGCTCAGTGCACAGGGCTCGAGGCAGGTGAGCCTTTTAGGGGAGTTGCTAGGTTTTAGTATTGTTGATGCATGTTTTAAGTCGGAAGATACTTTAGATGAGGTGTATGATCTAGATAAGGCTCCTTCAGAGGGGTCACGTGATTTGTTTATGCATGAGGAGTCTCCTAGCCATGGTTGTAATAATGTTCTCCCTAATCTTGTTAATCATTCTCGTGTTTCACCTATTCGTTCATTATCCTCTTAGTCCCATGAATATTATCTTGATGAGCCCATTAATAATTTGCTGATTTGTGATACTAATATTGATTTGGGCTGTGAGGATAACATGTTTAGTATGCTTGGTGGAAGTGTTGATGATTATGTGTCCCTCAATTGTTTTAGAGGGCATGATCCCTCCAATGACCCTTATTGTGTAAGCCTAGGAGACTTGCCTAGGAAAATCATGTGGACTACATTCTTTAATTCTTCCTATGATTTTTCTAAGGCCTTTGATAAGGTTAAGAGGATACTTGTTGTCTTTTGTGTGACTTTGGTTATTGCCACTTACCTTTTATTTTCTGAATTGTGGTCCAGGAGTTTGATAAGCTCCTACATGTGTTAACGACGTTTGCTTTCTTGAGCTAAGTCTTGAATATGTGATGGAGTGGCTGATGCTCCATTTGGCCCATTTGTAAAAGAGGCCTTAGGATAGGAGCATCCAGCACCTAACCTGGTGAGATCGTTATGTTTTGTTTCCTTTCCCTTCTCTTACTTTTCTTTCCTTTAAATCATAATGCTTTATCTAAGCACGAGGGAAGGGTAGTTTCTATGTTTTATATTTCAATTATTAGTTTGCATTCTTGTTAGAGCATATAGTTTTAGGTTTCTTTTTGTTTGCATAGTGTGTTGCATTTAGTTACATTTTAGATTTGCATATAAGATCACATATAGGGATGGTATGGATTGGTTTGAGATACCCTCTAGTTTTTGTTAGACAATATTGCTTTTATGAGCTTGAGTAACTTTTGATGTGTAATTCCTTTTGGTGCTATAATTTTTGGAGGTTTAGTAAATGTTTCTTGTTTTGACCCTTATCTTGATTGAGAACTTTGTTATCCCTTGGAATCTTTAGCACTAATGTTGGTACATGTGAGTCATTTTATGAGCTTAATGAGACTTTGGTAGATGTCCTATGAGATTTTGAGCCTTATTTAGTCTCATGTGTCTTTCATGTGTTTGACTCTTCCATGGTACATTTCTAGAACTTACTGTACTCTTGTTCAGGATCACATTTAGCATGCATGTTTAAGCGATATGATTAGGACATTCTTTGAATTTATGAGCTACATTGACCAAATAACCACCCTTTTTATGATTTATCCCTTACTGTCCCCGTTGAGCCTTAACGTTTCTTTTTCTTGATGCAAACCTATAATATTGAACCTTGGCCGATTACATGTTCTACCCTCTTTATCCAAGACTATAGAGTTTCAGTAGTGATTGGGAGTGGTTGGTGGATACTGATGACGTTGTTGTTGGGTGTGGTTTATTTGTATGCAATGAAGGATTTATCCGATATTTTCCTTGTTGTTATTTGGGTTGAATTGTACGAGTTGTTAGAAACAGTGTTGAAAAGTCCAGAATTTCTCTTATCTTAAAAAATGAAAAAGATGGAAAAAAGCAAAAAAAAAAGGAAGCGCACAAAAAAAAGAAAAAAAAAGAAGAAAAATGCTGAAAGAGAAAAAAAAGAGAAGCAAAAATAGATATAAATTTTATATTTCAACACTTTTTTGCATACTCGATCAACTCAGGCTATTTTGTGTACTTGAGACATAGTGATGTTTAGTGTGAGGTGTATTTTTTGTGAAAAGTTGGGTGAAGATGATTCATACTCATAATCTTTGGCTTTGAGCTCTACAAATCCTGACAAAGTTGTTCCCTTGTTACATTGCCCATAACCCCATTACAACCCTATCAAAGTCCTCATGATTGTCTATCAAGCATTACATTTTATTGGTGGAGAATTTGAGTCTTGGAAACTGTATCGTAGTTTGCATCTTTGAAATGAGTCTTGAGTGAACCTATGCCATATTTCAAACACATGAGTGAGAGTGATTCACATTTTCCCAAAGTGAGGTTCTACTAGTCCATTTGGCTCTATTCAATTCCGTGTACTTGCATGATATGCTTTGTGGTTCTTTGGGGGTGGTCAAGTTTAATATCAAACTTGCGGTCTCGTAGCTTTTCGAAGACCTTCTCCTCTTCCTAATTTCGAAATGACTTGCGCGCTACTTGGGATTGCCGTTGAACTATTCTCGCTTGTGATATGCTATGACTTGCCTACTTTAAGGAGGTTGTTCCGTTTTGAGTCCTAGATGCATCTCCACTTGTCGGTTTTCTATAGTGTTTGGTTGACGACAAGCAACGGTTTAAGCATGGGGGAGTTTGATAAGTGCTAAAACTGTATATCATTTTAAGGTGATTTTCCTGCAGTTTTAGAAGAATTGTGTGCATTAAGTTACCAATTATACTCCTATTTTCATTTTATGCTTGGGTATGATTGTTTGATGATGTTTGCAGGAATTTGGATCATTTAACCCAGCATTTAGCCCTCATTTGAGTTTATATTGACCCCCACGGATGCCCCTCAGTTGCCATGCCCATGGAAAGAAAGAAGAATAGAAGAATGTCGAGTCAAAGCTGCCCACAGTCTGTCCGTGGTAGTGCCCATGGTCCATGGTGTCTTCATTTCCCGCGAGGCTTTTTGTTGTCTCACAAGCTCTTTGACTTCCTGCAAGTAATTCCATTATTATGCGTGGTTGTTCAGCTTCCAGGAATTTTACTATAAAAAGGGTGCTTCTCAACCTCATTTCCGCACATCCCATCCGTATTCCATTTTCCTCCAATTTCTTCAATTAGATTAGGATTTAGATTTAAAGAGAGTTAAGAGCAAGCGTAGGTGAAGATTGCAACGATTCAGATCGGGTTTGCAACGATGGTTTAAGCGCGCATTAGCTGAGCAATTGTTCACCCTTTTCTTCTCTTTTCTCTTTAGATTTTTATGCTCTTTATATTAGTATTGATTTTTATGTTAAGTTTTGGATTGTTAATCTTGGAATTGAGTTGAGTTGTTGTGATTGAACTAATTTTTGTTTTGATCTAAAAGTACTTTGGATTTGTCGAGTTTATTCTATTAAATCTTAGACGTTCAATTGCTACCAGGAAACTTGATCAATTTCTTACATGTTTTAGACATTTGGTGAAGAACTGAAAGGTAAAACTAGATGTTGGAAAACTACGATTTAACTCAAGTGTGTAGGATCTTGAGAAAGACTCATTGTTTATGAAATCCCTAAATTTGATAATCGCATTCTTAATGATCTTAGATTAATTAAAAACCCTTGAGAAATGGTAGTTATTTAGATTTAAGAATTTCATTCCACCTGGAAAGAGGGGTTTGATAATTCAATTATCGGTTTGGGAATTTCCCATATAAAGAAAAGACGCTTGATTAATTCTTGAGGTAGAAAATTGCTTAGTTTGATTAAATTCCTTGATTGATTATCTGTTAGATTAGATAAGTAGCATATATCAATTTCATTCACAAATTTTGGATTTGCTTAGCTTATGTTGAGGGATTATCAGCCAGTAGATCAACCTAGTCCTTATGGGATCGACCTTGATTTGCTATAAAGCCACCGTGCACTTGCAGCTGTATCAATGTTTGGCATGTCATCAAGTAAAAACATAGCACCAAAGGCCTGTAGAACTCTTACAACCCTTGGGAATCATCGACTGGAAGTGGGACTTGGTTTCCATGGACTTTGTAGTAGGCTTACCATCCACCTAGAGGAAGAACAACGTGATTTGGGTCATCGTGGATCGACTCGCGAAGACGGCTCACTTCATCACCATGAGAAACACATGGACCATACACCAATTGGCTCGAGTCTACCTAGAGGAGATAGTCCGATTACATGGTGTGCCGAGCTCTATAGTGTCAGAGAAGGACACTAGATTCCAATCGGGATTCTTGCAGAAGCTGCAGGAGGTGTTTGGGACACTGTTATATTTCTGTACAGCCTTTCACCCAGCAACAAATGGGCAGACTGAGAGACAATTGAAACCCTGGAAGATATGCTTCGAGCATGCGTATTGGACTTCAAACAACTATGGGATGAGCAGTAAGTACTGATTGAGTTCTCTTACAACAACAACTACCATGTTAGCATTGGAATGGGCCCGTAGAAGTGCTACATGGTCGATGGTGCAGAACCCCATTGTGTTGGCAGGAGATTAACCACACACTGACCATTTGACAAGAACTAATCCAAGCAACTACCCAGAAGGTCAAAATAATTCAAGAGCGAATTAAAGCGGCTCAGAGTCGGCAAAAGAGCTATGCAGACTGGAGGCGTAGACGTTTGGAGTTCGAGGTAGGTGATCGAGTCATCCTCCGTGTGTATCCAACTAAAGGCATTATAAGGTTTGAAATGATGAGCAAGCTTAGTGACCACTGTCGCAAGTGCATGGGCATTGTATTATAGATAAAATATCGTCGTTAGGGACCAAAGTATTCTATCAAGTCTTTTTTATCAGAAAATGCTAAGCAATAACTTAATCTAGGATTTGATTTAATAACTTCTAATTAACTGATTCTAAATTCAATCAAGAAGAAATGCCTAGGGATTTATGTAGTTAAGAAAGGTGTTGAATCAATATGATTAACATGCACTTTTCTCTAATTGGATCATTTCGAGGAATTGTAATCTATCCAAAATTTAGTCTATTCTTTCAAAATCAACCAAATTGCCTAAACTAAGCAAAAGTCGTTCTTTCAAACTAATTTGCCTTAATCTAAGTTCAACATTTTTGATTACCTTTAAGTCTTCCCAACATGCAAATCTCTCTTTCGAGTCACACTATATTAGGTTTTATCAAGCAGTCTAATAATCAAATTTCGCCTTTCAATTCTTCATTCAATTGTTTCAAGCATACAAGTAAAATTTGGCCAAAATTTACTCTCAACATGTTATTCACTTGATAAAATGAAATCAAACCACTGATGAAACAAAAGCACAATTCTATTGATTATAACATGATCCAACTACATTTCCATTGACTAACAAATCCCTAGACAAGAAACTATTTACTCATGATTAAAGATTAAACAACTAACCAATCAAATCAGCGAGATTTGAGAAGGAAGGGCTTGACAAAGACATACTTCAACAAAGTCTTCAAACTGCTAATAAAACCGAACTCCTCACTCAAGATTTCTTACTTGGACAAAAAGCAAACTAAAAATCCTAACTAAAAAGAGTAAAATTTAGGAAGGAAATGGACTATCTATGCTATGCTATGAGTTTATAAACAAGAACATGAGGATTTTCAGCCACATAACTAAATGGAAAACGAAGAGGCCATAGTTACACAAGTCTCCATAGTTCGTGGCAAGCACCACAGTTGAACTGTGGTCTTGGTTGGAGCCAAATTTCTGGTTTTCTCTTGCTCCGTGGGCATAATACCTCATGGACATCCGTGGGTGGCCAAAATATACTCAAATAAGGGTCAATTGCTGGGACAAAATGGTCCAACTCCAAGTTCCTCCAAGTATCATCAAATAACCATACCCAAGCATAAATTGAGAATAGGGGTATAAATGGTAACTTAAAGCACATAATTCCCCTAAAAATGTAGCAAAATGACCCTCAAATGATATATACAATAGGCACTTATTGTAACGCCCCTAATTACTAATATCTGATTAGTCTAACATAACCACTTATTATTATAATTTAGCAACGGAAGACTTCTAATTTGATTGGAGGCATTACCGCCGTTCCATGATGGAACACGGCTGCTTGATTTAGTGAACTTTATGGGGGCTCAAAAAGTAAGGCCCCCAACTCTAAAGTCAGAAGTTTTACTAATTTGTTCTTAAATCCTGGGACAAAACGGATAGAGTTTCCCCTACAACTTGACCATTTTCCCAGGCTTACAACCCTACAATTAATTCCCTGCACTGAAAAACAATAAAAACTAACTCAACGGCCACCCGCCGGACTACACAGCTCTACGGGCCACCCGCCCGGAGCACTGTAACCAATGCAGTTTAATGATAACCAAATAAAAGGCGACAAATACAATACAGATCTGACAACTTAGATGGTGGCTCATATGGCCATACAGAGCGACTCTAAATGATATGCAACTAAGCACACAAGAACTCAATTTACAATCACACACCACAAAACACATTGCAGTTCACGTACGAGTCCATCATTTCACTTCTAGGCAACAGTGATTCCCTTTCGGCTTCCTTCAGAAACCTGGAGGCACAATGATAGATGGGATGAGCGATAATCGCACAGTGGATAGCCCCCTCCCCTAAAAGATGCAATAATAACTTACAACCGTCGTTTGTAATTCCTTTTCTTTGAAGAATTCACCTGTCGCATAGTGCGTTCCAATCACAAGGCAAGAGAAATAGCATTTGCACCAAAAGCCACTCGTATGAACTCGTAAACTTAATAAAACAATATCATATGTTAATGTAAGTAGTGGACATGATCTATGAATACCATTATCTCCTCATAAATTTGGATCTATAACGTCATATTC
>JACYFF010031956.1:42849611-42859630 GCA_017589665.1 Selenicereus undatus | reverse complement strand
AATACCCAAAAAGCTAATAACAATGAGAATAATAATATTCATTTCAACAAAATCGACACTCAGGCAGAATTTATAACGGCATACATCGGCTGAACAGAGGGGTTGAAATTCCGGGTGTTACACTTATCAAACTCCCCTATGCTTAAACTATTGCTTGTCCCTAAGCAACGCTAAAACCAAAAATTATTCAAAACCTCCTCAGGATAGACATACGTACCAATTCAATGGCAAAGTCGATCCAAAATTAGCCTAAAAAATGCAAAAATCATTTTGCAAACATACTAGGGAATGAAATTTTTTAAAATCAATTGATATACCACAATGTCAAATTTGAATCAATCCCCCCAAATCATCAAATACAATTATTTAACATATGAAACAAATGGAGCTAGCAATGCCAGTAGAATCTCACTACAGTCATGTGGCACTCATCACTCATGTGTTTGAAAATATATGTATGAAGATTCCCTCAATTCTCATTCCATAGACTCAAATCTACCATAAGCTTTATAAGATTCTCTCATTCGTCGTCACTAAAATGCAAACACAGTAGACAGTCATGAGGATTTTCATAAGGTTATAATGGGGCTATGGGTAAAGGTAAGAGGGGAACAAATGTTCTGGAAATGTGGAGCTAGAAGCTATAGACTAAGAGCTAAATGTTTCCAATGCATCATACAACATCCTCCCTAAACCAATATAATTCATCAACAAAATGCATCCCAAATTGAAGAAACAAAGAGTTGAAAGTCATAAATATTTTACAATCCGTAGCAAGGCTAACACGTTTTGCATTATTCTCTTCTTTTTCCTTTTTTAAATTTTTGTGTTTTGTTTTTTTTCTTTTCAAAAGAGTTAGCCAAGCAAAATCCATACCAAAATTTGAATCTCAACTCTTCTCTAAATTTTGTACAAAAAGACAAGGGATTTTCTTTTATCAAACAAGATCACACATCCCTTCACCAAGCAACCGAATCCACTAAAAAGATCTCAATACACCTTAGTAGCTCCCAATCAAACTTGATGCAAAAGAATGAAATGCTCCTCTAGTCTTGGCTTAAGGGTGAGATAATCATTTGGCCACAGGCTATACTGAGGTTCAAATATAAACAGCGGATATAAGCTCAAGGGGGCTAGCAAGGGATATAATATGCAACAAAGGCGGCTATTTGGTCGTTGGGTTAAACAAGTCAAAGAATGCCTCAATTATATTGCCTAAATGCATATGCAAAATGTGATCTTGAATGAGAATCAAAGCAAGTTCTAGAGAAATTATGTCAAGGAAGAGTCACACATGAAAGAAACGTGAGACTAAATTGATAAATAGTTTCTCAAAGCTCAAAACCTCACAGGACATCTATCAAAGTCATAACTAGCTCATTAGTAAACGCATGTCAAAATTCATGTAAAGAGTTATGGGGTAATGAGCTCGTATTCAACATATGGTCAAAACATGAAGCTCAATTTCGAAAACTCATTCTCAAACATTTTTATGCATAATTTGGCAAATCAAAGGATCAAACTAAACCAAAGAAGTCTAAGTAGTCTACAAAGATCGTCATCGGAGGATTTTTCTTTTCTTTATTCATTCTTTTTTTTCATTTTTTCATTTTATTTTTTTCATTTTTTTTATATGCATGCTCCTAATAACAATTCAATCCTACAAAAAAGAAAATGCTAAAATTATGAAAAGAAACTAAAAAAAAAACTAAAATACAATCTAGAATGAAAAGAAAAAAAACATTAAATATACTTCTAGAATGCCTCTAACCAAATGAGATTAGAACCTACAATAAAACTCCAAAAACTATCACAAAAAATACATATAATACAGAAGCACACCAAACCAAATAAGGCATCAAACGCTAAATACAATGACTAGTTTCCCTATGCTTGAATTACACATTGCCCTTAATGTGGGGACATAGTAGAAAAAAGGGAAGGGGAGTAGCAAAAAGCAACTACAAAGGAGGTGGGGGAGGAGGACAGGGTGGTTGGCCATAATATATATGCTAATCCCACCAGGTCTCTAAATAAGCCTTATTGTCCTTGAAATACTGAGTCTGGGTAGCAAGCATCCCACAGAGCTCATCGTGGTGCTTTTGGACAAAGTCACAGAGCAGCATTCTCAGAAGCAATATAAGCTCGAAGGAACACTTGCTCGTCCTCAATGGACCTAAGGGTCGCTTGCAGGTTGGCATAGTCAGTAGGGGGTGATTTGGGAGGAAGAGCTAGGTCCGGCTAGATTAGAATGAGGGGGTGGAGGATGGGGTGCGGGTTGAACAACCTTGGCATTGCTAGGTACCGAATAAAGGTTAGCCCGGTGAAGTAAGGTGGTTTGATTGACATTGGGAAGCGGCAAAAGCTGATCCCCAGGGTGAATCCAGCACAAATGCCCAGCCTCTACTTTACAAAAGTTCATGATCTCAAAAGTGACTTTGATCAAGCCGCTTAGACCCAGAGACTCTATCCTCAAGGTTGGGCTCAATACCCAAAACTCTAGTAATAGTTGTTACAATACCACCTATGACTATCCTACCCTTAATGCTAACAGCAGCACTATACAATTGCCTACCCAAAAACAAACCGGGGTCAAGTTGGACACTGTCAAGCATACAAGAGAAGAAGTACAGCTCAGACAATCTCGGAACATTCAGACTATCATCCCTAACAAACAAACAGCAAGTTAGGATATGCTGAGCTACCAGAATGCAAGGATTCCTAATATATGTGCACTTAGATGAACTAGTGTTATACCTAACACTCCTTGAAAGTTCACCCCAAAATGCATTTAGGTTTAATTCGCGGGGGACTTGTCGATTCGGTAAATCCATACTAGGTGGAAAACCGAATATACTATCGAAGGTACTTAGGTTCAACTCATATAATTGCCCTTGCAAATAAAATGAAATGTACCCGGCTTGACATTGAGGCCCTCTAGTGATCTCAACATGAAGTGTACTAAGGAACTCTAAGGTCAGGTCCTGAAATGCATGCTCTTGTATTTCTATGAAGTGTCCCATACCACCGCATACAAACAACCATCTAATATCATCTAACATTCCTAAACGTGCTAACGATTCCTCATCATAATAACGGGTTGCCACAATCATGCGTTCATTTGAACAATTATATCTAGCAACATGATCGGGGTTGATTAAACCAAGAGGATGAGGAATGTTACCTTGGGCTTGAGCATTGGTGGAGGTTTGGGAGCTCCGTTGAGGTCGAGACGGTGCTTGGCTTGATGATCCAACCTCCTTGACACTTGTTTGCCTTTTGGTTCTTGCCATTATTGCAAAATGAAACAAAAATGGAAACAAAAATGTAAATAATAAAATATGAGGAAGAAAAATAAAGAATTTAATTAAAAAGAAGAAGAATTAGAGAGAAGAAGATGGTTATGGTGGATGGGTGAAGATGAGATGAGTTTGAAGAAAAAGAATAAGAACGAGATGAAATTTGCGGAAGAAAGAGAAAGATTAACTGAGGAGGAAGGATTTTGGGTGAAAATAGAGTAAAAATGAGAAGAAATGAGGGAGGATTGAAGGTGCAGTAATGGTGGGTTTAGAGAGACAAAGGGAGAGGTAGAGACGGAAAGAGTCGAAGAAGAAGATGAATTTTGGTGAAAATGGAGCGTCACCATGGTCAAAACCCTTGACCGCGGCCTATAACAGTTCACCATGCTTCGTCGCAGTGGCCAGAGGCCGACCGTGGTGTCTGCTGACACTAGAACGTTTTTGATTTCCTAGTTTGGCACCCCACAGCTACAGTGCTAGGCTGCTGGCAGTGGTGCCAAATAAATTTTATTATTTTCTTTCTTTTTCTCTCTTTTTTTCATTCTATTCTTATCCTTCTCTCTTTTTTTGTGTCTCATTTTTTTTTTCTATTCTTTTCTTCTTCTTCTTTTTTTAAAAAAAAATATAAAAAATAATGAAAAGCAAAGCTAAGAAAAGAAAAAGGGCTTAGGTTGCCCCCCAAGAAGCACATTTTTAAGGTTAAGGGTTTAATCTTCCATGCTTGATCCAGATCAGTGAATGTGCGGGCATTAACTTTATCAATAGATTGTCCCACAAAATACAGTTTTAATCACTGTCCACTGCCTATAAATGCACCAACAATCTCACTCCATACTTCAACTGCTCCACTAGGTTAAACGTTGGTGACTTGAAATAGTCTCAACCATCGGGATTTCAGCTTGCCTGGAAATAATCTCAATCTCAAATTGAATAATAGGACCATGTCACCTTTTTCAAACCTCTTCTTTATGATATGTTTATCATACCATTTCTTAGTTCGCTTTGTGTAGATGCTTGAACTCTCATAGGCCTCCAACCTTAGTTCATCTAGCTTATTCAATTGCAAGAATCTCATTTCTCTGGCTGCTCTAGGATCAAACTTGAGTGTCTTTCTAGTCCAATATGCCTTATATTCTATCTCTAATGGCAAGTGGCAAGACTTCCCAGACACCAACCAGTATGGGGTGCCACCTAGAGGAGTCTTGTAGGCGATGCGATAAGCCCAAAGAGCATCATTAAGCTTTAGAGACCAATCTTTGTGGGATTGATCCACCGTTTTCTCCAATATGCTCTTCAATTCTCAATTTGAGAGCTCCACTTGCCCATATGTTTGGGGATGGTAAGGCGTAGCAAACTTATGAAACATCCATATTTTTTCAATAGTGATTCAAGAGGCTTGTTGCAAAAGTGTGTTCCATTGTCACTTAGAACAGCTCTTAGTGTGCCAAACCTTGTGAAAATATTCTTCTTGAGGAACTTGATGACAACCTTGGAATCATTTATTAGGGTGGCAGCGCCTTCCACCTACTTAGAAACATACTCAACTACCACAAGGATGTAAAGGTTGTTATGAAAAGAAGGAAAAGAACCCATGAAGTCAATCCCTCATACATCAAATAACTCCACCTAAAGTATGTAACTTTGAGGCATCTTGTGCCTCTTAGTAATGTTCCCCGTTCTCTTAAATCTATCACAAGTCATGACAAATTTCCTAGCATCCTTGAAGAGCTTGGGGCAATAGAAGCCTACTTGGAGTACTTTCGCAATCGTTTTATCCGGTCCAAAGTGTCCACCATAGGTTGAAGCCTGGCAATGGTACAAGACACCACGGACCTCATCTTCAGGAAAACACCTTCTATAAATTCCATCTCCACACAGCTTGTAAAGAAAAGGCTCTTCACACATATAGTATTTAGCATCGGAAAGGAATTTCTTCCTTTGTTGATAGGACAATCCTGGAGGTAGAACCCTGCATACTTTGAAGTTGACCAAATCAGCATACCATGGGGTAGCTTGGTGGGAAATGGCGAAGAGTTGCTCATCAGGGAATGAGTCATCAATGGGGAGCTCTTCACTAGGAGTACCTTTGGGGCCTTGGTGAGATAGATGATCGGCAACCACATTTGCTAACCCAACCTTGTCTTCGATCTCCAAATCAAACTCTTGAAGAACGAGGACCCATCGGATGAGTCAGGGTTTGGAGTTGGATTTCTTCATTAAGTGTTTCAAAGTGGCATGATCAGTAAAGACAATGACCTTGGAATTGATCAAGTAAGATCGAAATTTTTCCAAGGCAAAGACGACGGCGAAGAATTCCTTTTCCGTCGTGGCATAATTCACTTTAGCCCCATCAAGAGTATGGCTCGCATAGTATATGGCATATGGCCTACTATCCTTTCGTTGGTAAGAACGGGACCCACTGCATAGTCACTTGCATCACACATTACTTCAAAAGGTAGCTCCCAATCCGGAACTTGCAGTACTAGAGCCATGATTAATGCTTCTTTTAACCTATGAAAAGCACTTAAACATTCTTCATTAAACTCAAAAGGCACATCTTTGACAAGTAATTGGGTGAGAAGTTTTGCAATTTTGAAAAATCCCTTATGAAACGCTGGTGGAAACCAAAGAAAACTCCTCACACCCCTTACAGAAGTTGGTGGTGGCAGGTTTTCAATGACCTCCACGTTTGCTTTGTCGACTTCAATGCCTTTATTAGAGATAACATGACCAAGGACAACCCCCTCTTGCACCATAAAATGGCACTTCTCCCAATTCAAGACCAAATTCACATCTTCACATCTTTGTAAGACCTTAGACAAGTTATTCAAGCAATGATCATAGGTTGCACCATACACAGAAAAATCATCTAGAAAGACTTCCATTATGTCCTTAATAAAATTAGAGAAAATAGTCATCATACAAAGTTGAAATGTAGAAAGGGCATTACACAGCCCAAATGGCATCCTTCTATAAGCATATGTACCATAAGGACATATACAAGTAGTCTTTTCTTAGTCATTAGGATGGATAGGGATTTAAAAGAATCCCGAATATCCATCTCAGTAGCAAAAATATGAGTTCTTAGCCAACCATTCAAGCATTTGGTCAATAAAGGGAAAGGAGAAGTGATCTTTACGGGTGGCTTTATTCAGTTTTCGATAATCAATGCACATACGCCATCTCGTGGAAGTCATAGTAGGAATTAGCTCATTATTGTCATTTTTTACAATAGTCATTCCTCCCGTCTTAGGTACAACATGGATGAGGCTTACCCATGTACTATCGAAGATAGGGTAGATAATGCCGGCTTCAGTTTCAAACTTTCCTTTTTGACCACCTCTTGCATGCTAGGGTTCAACCTTCTTTGGTGTTCAATTGAGGGCCTATGGTCATCTTCCATTAAGATTCGATGCACACACAAAGAGGTATGAATTCCTCTTAAGTCATCAACAGTATATCCTATGGCTTTACGATGCTTTCTAAGTACTCTAAGCAAAGAGTCAATTTGAGATGCATTCAAACTTGCATTCATAATCACAAGATATGTGGAGTTGGGTCCAAGAAATTCATACCTCAAGTATGAAGGGAGAGGCTTTAGTTCTACTGCGGGAGCTTTTGCCCCATCAGACGAGGGCTTATCTCATCTTGTAATAGTTCCACCTTAGTAACGGAAGGCAGAATTGGTGGAGAGGCCTAGAAGTTAAGCACACTTAGCTACTTCGGGATTTTCATCCTTAGTAGTGTTATTGTTCAACATGAAGTGCTCAACAGGATCATCAGAATCAAGGTTAGACATGGTTTCCCGTATCAATCTATCAACCACAACAATCTTATTGCACTCATCAGAAATGGAAGTGAATTTAGCAGCTTTTAGCAACTTAAACTCTATGTGTTCATCCCCCACATCAAAACATAGGTTATTGTTTTGCATATTAATACACCACCCAGTGGTGGCCAAGAATGGCCCCCCTCAATAATGATAGGGGTGCGCGTATCCTCTTCCATTTCTAAAATCACAAAGTCTATTGGCACATATAAATCTCCTACTTTTATTGGAACATCCTCTAAAACACCCACGGGGTATTTCACATAACAGTCCGCCAATTGTAAGGAGATAGTAGTTGGCCTTATCTATCCTAGGTCCTATTTTTCACACATAGAAAGGGGCATCATGCTCATACTTGACCCTAAATCATACAAAGCAAGGTCTATAGACACATTCCCTATCAGGTAAGGAATTGAAAAACTACCGAGATCCTTCATGTTTTTCTTTGTTAGACAGAATTTCTTTCAAAAACTTAGCATTTGAAGGCATTTGAGACAAAGCATCAGTAAATGGAATGTTTATATAGAGTTTCCTAAGGACTTCTAAAAACTTCCGAAATTGCAAATCAAGTTTTGCTTTAGCAATCCTTTGTGGAAATGGTAAAGGTGGGGTGTAGGGTTTTGGGGGAGTGATCTTAGGGTCTTTAGAAACCTCGTCAGACTTATGCATAACATCATCAATCACTTCCTTGGAGGGTGTAGACACCTTTTTCTCAGCATTCTCAACGTACTCATTCTTATCATGCAAAGACTCATCATTGGTAAACCCCTTAGGCCCCTCTAGTTGTTTCCCTCCTCTCAAAATCATAGCATTACATTGTTCCTTAGGGTTAGGTTCGAGCTTGCTAGGAAGTCTACCCGGGTGCGTAGAAAAAAGGCTAGCTTGTTGGGCAATTGGGGCTTCCAATATCTTGTTGTGAGTCGTAAACACATCAACCATAGAGGCTAATTGCTTAATATACTCATCCTATTTTTGTTTTACCATAATCATACTTTCCATCATTGCCTTTAAATTAGACTTTTGGGGCACTTGAGGAGGGAAATGAGGTTTTTAAAAATCAGGGTGTGGCCAAGCATTCATTGGGGGCATATTCAGAGGGTTTGGATTAGACCTATATGAGAAATTTAGATGATTCCTCTAACCCAGATTGTAGGTACTAGAATAAGGGTTATTGGCCGGTCTCAGGTTGAAGTTTTGGACATAATTGACTTTACTAGAGTCTTGGAAAAAAGGACTCCTAACTTGACAATTCAAAGTCACATGTTTAATAGAACCACGAATTTCACACGGAGGAAGGGCACTAGAATTCACATCATTAACATTTATACTGTCCAACCTTTGAGTCATAGCATCAACTTTAGCAAAAAGCATAGTAAGTGGAAGAACGTCAAGCTTACCTCCAACCTGCTTAGGTTGCCCTCGTTCGGTGGACTGCTGGAAATTGTTGAGTGTCATATCCTCAATCAAATTATAGGCCTCCTGAAAATTGTTGAGTGTCATCTCCTTAATCAAATTATAGGCCTCATCTTCAGTTTTATTCATCAAAGTTCCTCCTGCCACTGCATCAATAGTAGACCTTGCATGTTGGGTCAAACCATTATAAAAAGCTTGAACAATCATCCATCGTTGAAGACCATGATGGGGGCATAAACACAGTAGATCCTTAAACCATTCCAGAGCCTCATAGAGCGTCTCATCATCCCTGTGAGTGAAGTTGGTGATTTGATTCCCCAAACTTGTCGTTTTGCTTGGAGGGAAGAACTTGAGAAAGGTCTAGTAAGCTCATCCCACGTGGTGATACATACCGAAGGCAGAGAATGTAGTCAAGCTCTTGCCTTATCCCTTAGTGAGAAGGGAAATAATTATAGTCGAATGGCATCAGTGAGAGGTGTAAATTTGGGACTTCTGAAGGAGTGCCTCCAAAATAGGATTGTTGCACCATGGAAATGAGAGTTGGCTTTAGCTCGAAATTGTTTACATCAATGTTAGGGCAAGCGATGCTTGAGGTGTTTCCTTGGACTCCAGTAGTAACAAAATCCCTAAGCGTCCTCCTTTAGTCTCCTCCTCCTTCGTCCATATTTTTGATGTTCCTCTTGCCTCGCATCTTTGTTCTTCAATCTTTTGCTTCTTCCTCCTTAAGCAGAAAGTCATCTCTATCCCGAGATTTAGTTCGTATAGAAATCGACTTCGCATAAACGAAGAAGATTCCTGTAAGCACTATCACCAACACTACCAATGCAATCAAACAAGAAAATACAAATAAAAGACAAAAAATAAAATACTTACACTTTTGTAAGACTAACTCAATAGTTAGCAAATTAGTCCCCGACAATAGCGCCAAAAACTTGACCACTGCCCCAAGCACACGGGTGTAGTAATATAGATAAAATATCGTCCTCAGGGATCAAAGTAATCTATCAAGCCCTTTCTATCAGAAAATGCTAAGCAATAACTTATTCGAGGATTTGATTTAACAACTTCTAATAAACTGATTCTAAATTCAATCACGAAGAAACGCCTCGGGATTTATGTACTTAAGAAAGGTGTTGAATCAATATGATTAACATGCGATTTTTTTTAATTGGAAAATTTCGAGGAATTGTAATCCATCCAGAATGTAGTCTATTCTTTTGAAATCAACCAACTTGCCTAAATTAAGCAAAAGTCATTCTTGCAAACTAATTTTTCTTAATCTAAGTTCAATATTTTTGATTACTCTCAAGTCCACCCAACATGAAAATCTCTCTTTCGAGCCATCGCTATATTAGGTTTTATCAAGTAGTCCAATAATAAAATTTCACTTTTCAGTTCCTTATTCAATCATTTCAAGCATGCAAGCAAAATTTGGGCAAAATCTACTCTCGACAAGATCCTCACCGGATCAAACAAAA
>JACYFF010031956.1:42816227-42843170 GCA_017589665.1 Selenicereus undatus | reverse complement strand
ATAGTTACTTTAGCAATAGTTATTCCGACAAAGGCTGGATATCCTATTGTTGTAATTGAACTGGACTCATGTTGAACTTAAACGGTATTGAATAATAATTGACCTCTAGATTTTTTAGATGTCAGGCTTGCCATTAATAGGAACTCGAAATTATTGTAGTAACTAATTGTAATTGTTGTCGTAAACTTGAAATCACTATAATTGTAACTCGTGAACGAGTCTAAGGGAATTATGACTCTTGAGTTAGTAATTAACTTGTCAATAGTACTTTGTGAGTTATAACTCTTGAATTAATATTTTAATAGCAACCTTCGATCTGGGCTTTTTAATGAGTTGTAGAGGAATAACCTCATTAACAACTGGGGAAATTATGTACACAACTTGAGTGATTGTGTCACTATAGTAACAAAGTCACCAAATTGTAAGCTAATAAAATGCACAATCAAAAGATATCTACATCACAAGATGCAACTTGAATCCCACTTTTTGTTACACAGAACAATATGCAATGATATATAGACTTTGGTGCATGAGCGAATGTGTGTCGATTAGACTCGACAAAAACTGGCTGAAATCGAAAACCTAACCCGAACCCGCCTTAAAAATTTAGGTTTTGAACATGATTTTCTTTATCCATACTGGAATAAACCGAACTCAAAAAATACGCAAATTTTTCGATCAAATCTGACCTGAACCCGAACTCATTCGCTCAATCCGAATATTATATCCTTATTTTTTATTTTTCTTGAATTTTCCCCCCTTAACGATTATAGTTTTTAATTGCAATGAATCATTTAGAGAAATGTTATGGAATTATCATTTCCCCTTGTAAATTATACGTTGTTACCCATTCTTTCTCAAATTCATTCCCGTACAACGCCATATACAACTTATGAATGAAGCAATTTTAGAAAGGGGTTACTCCATAACTATCTAGTCTTAAATCAATTTAATATAAGATAAGTATTGAAAATGTGGAAGTCATATCATTATATTCTTAATTAAATGAATATGGCTCATCGCATTTTAAATAATATTACTATGTAATAATCACAAATTTTGATGTTATAATTAATAGATAATCAAGTCTCAATCCTTATGAATCAAGTTGCTAACATTGATGAGATCCTCATTTTCCTTGCTTAATTGATTTCTTTGCTTTTTTTTTCTTTTTTTTTTTAAGAATAATACCCACTTACAAAGACTCGGGTTTGTCCTAAATGGGGGTTTTATTAGATTGTACAAAACACTTATTTTATTACCCAAATAAATGTGTAATCAAGTAAAATAATGCATATTCTAGTCAATTAAAGATATGAAATAAAGATAGTGGCTTTGAACATTGGTGTTTCTTTTTTTGCCTTTATTTTTTTCCATTTTTATAAGTGGTTAGAAGGCAACTCAACAAACAAACGTTCAAATGTCCACTTAGCAACTATACCTGAAGAATTGATGAAAAAGTGATAAGGTAGACACAAAATTACACATATGAGATGGAGTTATTATGAAAAATAGAATCTACATCCTTAACTACAAATCTTATCATACGAACTTATTTACATATAACTCCATAACCCAGCAATGTGGGATCGCAATTACCTAGGAAAATACCCAAGTCCCAAAAGAAAGATAAAAATCTTTTTGAATTTTTTTGAAAATTTCAAAAAATATGTATGGGGCACCTCACCCCTACACCATGATACCAGAATGTCCTCATTGTGGGAATTAAGGTGCTAAAAAGCAATCACATAAACAATCCAATCCCAAAACTAACACAACTCTAACAAATATAAGTAAACCCACAACACCACCAAACAAAACACAAAACAAAATATACCGATAGATATTCCCAAATGAATTACACCACGAATAAAAAAAAACATGTAAAATAAGCAAAGGTGATCATAGCTATCTCTTGCTCAGCAAATTCGAAATATCACCTCAAAGATCAATCGCCAACAAAATCACAATCCTAAATATCAACACTTTGTGTAAAAAGAAAGCAACAAAATTGAAAGAGAAGAAGGAAGGGGTGGACCGATCTTACCAGGTTGGTACTAAATGTAACCAAACTAATACCTCACTTAGATAGTGTCAAGGAGGCCCATGAAGCATCATCCATTCCATGTCAGCTCACAAGCTACTACTTATATCAAAACCCACCAAGGCTCGTAATAACTTGTTAAATTGTCAGAAACAATCATCATAAAAATGAAAGTAGTGAGAATCGAAAAGTGTACTCCAAATATAGCACATAAGTGGAATGCAACTCAAGGCTCTCTTGAGCTTATCAAAGCTTAAAGCCTCATCATGAGAGGAGGTGTATATAAAAAATCAGGTACCCACGTCAATGGTCTAACAATGATGTGATTATGTGAATGCATAGACCATCTCAAGTGCTCTAAATGTCTAAAATAAGTCTGACATCTCCAAGAGGGGAGAGAAGAAGACCTAGGAAAAATAAATCATATGACATATGATAATCAATGCCTGCAAGATGACCTAAAGTTAAGTCCTCTAACTCAATGTGATCCTGAAGTTTCTTTATGTCAATATCGTGAAGAGTGTGATGTAAACAATGACTGCTATGCACACAAAATCTCAGACTCTACAAAAGTAGACTCGGGAGGGTTTAGGAAAGGGTGAAAAAGTAAGGGACGAAAAACAATAAAATAGTAGGAGTGGGAGCTAAGTCATGGGAAGATTCAACACCAATAGGATCAATAAGTTCTAAGAGGAGTAATCTCATTCAACTCTACAACATAAGGCTCCTAAAAAGTGACTGCTCCTAGGTAAATATATCGTTTAACTCAACAAATACATCACACTGATCATTAGAGCTATCTTCAGTTTCAAGTCTATCTCCCTGATTCGGCTCTCTTAATGGAGTCATGATCCATGTGAGAAAACCCTTAGCTAAATAAAGGCATTAATCTTGATGAAGTTTTTCAAATGGATGAGAATGAAAAATAACATACAAGAAGAACACCTTGATGAACCAGAATATAACTGCAAGCCAAGAACAAACCCAAAGCAAATAATTTTGTGGATTTTGATTTGTGGAAACTAGAATCAACAACAAACAAAAAAAGATGTGTTTAGGATAAAGGCCAAGCCATGACCTAAACTATTCAACCCTCCAATAAATCTCATAAAGCCTACGCAGCCAAGATTGAAATAAAGGGAAGATTGACATTCAAAACTCTACTAAAGAGATAAAGAAAATGAGATTTTTGTGGAGGTAATAAGCAACAAGTTTTTCATTTCATGATCCCAAATCTTCAAATATTATATAGAATCAAGCCATTAAATAGTGGGTGCCCTTATCTTCAAGCTGTATATTGACTAATATAATTATTAAAAAAACAACCAATGAAATTCTACCTAGTTGTACATTTAAAAGGGGGACACTAGATAAATACTAGGTTGGAACTTCCTACACATGTACTACGTTAATGTCATCCTCTATCATCCCAAAAGGAGGAATTTGGGGAAGATATTTTGGGGGATCTTTCTAGAAGTGACGATCAACTTCCAACAAAAGCTTAACCCCTACATCATCCATTTACTAACCCAATTAAACTCTTAATAAAAACTATGCATATCATGAACTACACCGACCCTTGCTTGATTTAAGCTCCATAACTCGCTCAATGCTCAGAGTTTGAAGGTAGTCTTTAGCTTGTTAGAAAGTAGTTTCTTGGGCTATCTAACTATAGGAAAACACTAATTTTGCAGCTATTTTGGTCATCCAAAGATAAGCTCGAAGTTAACCTACAAAGCTGAAAATTCTGGACAGCTTATGCTAGAAGCTTTAGTTGATATAATTAACTTTTAACAAGTGAACCATAAGTTTAATTAACTCAGGAAGATGGTTCGGTTTTTTTTCTCCATGTTAAACTCCCTTTCTTCAAAAGGAGTTGTCCTCAAATCCTTGTGCTTGAAACCTAAGGGTTCCAACCTTGATAACTTGTTACACTCCTTGAGTTTTAGGAAACGCGTTGTGCTAAGAGTACTACCCTTCTTGAACATGTAGGCGTTGTTGAATGTTTTAGAAGATACTCCAATGGAATGAAAAATCCTTTCAATGTTCATGAGCTTATTGAAAATTTCAATATACTCATCACAACTCATATCAAGAGAGATTTCCTTGTCATCTGCTAGCATTTCTTGTAAAGGATCACTTTTAAAAGGTACATGGCAATCATCAATGGGCAACAAAACATGAGAGGTTTTATCCTAAATTGGCTAATGGAGAATGGAAGCATATTCTCAAAATCCATCAAGGCTGACTGATGCAAGGGATGTAGGGGTTTCACTTCCTAACTTATGTTTTGTTCAACCAAGAGTAAGCAACTAGAGCTTTGCTCTTACTAATAGTTCTCTCTTATTCTGTACTTCACTCTTGGAGATGCCTTCCTCACAACCCTCCCAAGGTTTATATTTGTGAGAAAAATGCTAATTAGACATGGCAAAACTGACCCGAGATCTGAAACTCAAGCCAAATGACCTGAATCTATACTCGAACTGACGCCCGAAATGGGATGAATCGATTTGGACCTAGAAACCCGAAGTGAACTGATCCATAACTGAATGAAATTCGAATTGTAGCATGAACTAAAATAACCCACACCCAAAATGACCCAACGCAATTCAAAACTGTAACGCCCCCTAATTAACCATGTTTCACTATTTGCAATCACTATTCTGATTCCCTCAATTACAATTGATAAAGTCAATGATCGGGGCGTTATCGTCTTCCAAAGGACAAGGCTTTAAGCATGTGTACTAGAAATAATATAGGTAGACGTGGCTTCAACTATACACATTCATACATGATCAAACCATATACAGTCAATTGTTAACCAGCATAAGGTTTATACACCAAAGTAAAACAATTCACCATATAATCTACACCTCCATCCACTAAAGATTTCATAATACAGCTTCAAAATATGCATGTACTATGTCACTGTTGATCCATCCAGATTCCCTTGCTCAAGTTATTTTCTTCAGCTGGTTTGCTAGCCTGAGGGCAATTCACTGAGCGTTTGCCTAAAACAAAACATGAAAAACATTTTGAACTATCAGCCGAAGCTCAATATTTACAGTCCTGTATTGTTAACAGATATCTTCATAAATTAGTTGGGCCCACGCTTTGCAGTTCGTTTTAAGTTAAATCAGTGACTGAGATGAATGTAACCTGCAATTGCTAGTTATTATCTAATAATGAACCCCCTTGATGTTGTTACGATCTATGGATAGGTGTACTTCTGCCAAGCCGATCAGGGGGCCTGGCCTAAAACCAGGTGCGTAACTGAAGGGTAATGCCCTATAATTGATAACTGATGGAGTCACTGATTAAACTGATTCATTATTGTACTTACCAAAACATTATAATTTTGATAAATACGTACTGATTTCTAAAGATACAAGCAACGAATGTACCTGAAGTCGTTAAAATGCAATCTCACTTGATAATACTTATGGACAATGTGAAACGATAGACTAGGCCCCGTTTCTGCTAAAGAAATGTAGTTATAGGTAAATGCATTTAGTAAACAACTTTCACTCCTGTAATTTGTAACTTTATGAAAATTTATTAATAAAAAGGGCATTCACAATTCAAACAATTCAATATAGGATAAGTTATACTAAAATGATTTTGAAAAATAAATGAGTTAGGGTAATTGAACTCGAAGTAAAACAAGTTGGAGCAAAATAGACCAAAATAAAATAATTGAGTTGATAATGAAAGGACTTCAATGGTCACAAGTAGAATGTGGATTTTGACATTTCTGAGATGGATAACAACGGTTTGAGGGCAATTGGAGTAGTGGTAGGTTGAGAATAACTTTAAACACACTGGTTTGGACCAAGAAACACTGATCTTGAGTTATCTAATTCCCCACTTCAATTTCATTGCACATGCCATACAACCTAGTTTTCCAAACCGAATAAGCTTCTAAGTACAATCAAAGTTGTTGCCAATTCAAGGTCCCCCTTAGAAAATTCATAACATTCTCCCTTAACCTCAAATGGAGACCTAAATCTCAATATGGAAAGCTCAAGAAGTCCCTCCAAACTTTCATTCATAGTGAAAAATATAGTATTCCCACAATACGGTTCCTAAAATTGAGCTTAAACACAATTGTGCACAGTTCCGGTCTAACTTGCGCAGGCTTAGTAAAACAGCCATAACGCTTTCCACAAAACTTGAATTAAAGTGATTTAAAAGGCATTTGAAAAATAATTCATTAATCTATCTAAACATCAAAAATCACAATTTTTCAATATCCCATTCAATACTAGCTTATTCATAAACAGACCCCTATTCCAGGCCTCAACTTAGCTTGCTACCCACATTTTCAACCCCTCTTTTTTCACATAATTCCCTCTAAAATCACTTGTTAAAATTACTAAACCATGATTGGTTCTCAACATCACCTCACACAGCCATGATACTCAATTTTTACTCCATAATCATCTTCATCAAATTCTTAATTCTTCTCTTTACAAAATCACCCAAAACATATCCACAATCTTACTTATTTGCATAAATGAGCAAAATGACCTCTGACATAAAATTGGAAAATTTTCCACAATCTACCCCTTTGTCACAAGGATCACACCAAGTCATTTCCTAAGTTAATAACACATCCGATACTCATTTCTCATCCAAGTACACACAAATAACATGCTTGATATGAAGAGTAAACCAAACCATGCATAATCATGAAAACCCTAGATTATGGCCAACTTAGATTCACCTTTAACTCATCCAAAACCACACCAACACCACCATAATCATTTATATTTCTAAATACTACCAAATCAAATACAAAACAATCCGTAAATATCATTTTAACTTAAGCTTGCATGATTATGAACAACCTCAATCTTTCAAGATTAACCAATCAATTAAAACATCAAACTAGCTCTTGTTTCTATCCAAACAACATGATCGATAATCAAAAATAACAAAAATAAGCATCAAAAGTAAAAATCAACAAGAAGAGAGCTAGGGTTTACTCACTTTAAGCTTGAAAAAGAGGGTAGACTTGATGTTTGAAGGGTGTGGGGAGGTGGCTAGCGATTTGGGGTGGTGGTTAGTGGTCCTCTGGTGGTTCTTCGGTGGCAGATGGTGGTTATTTTAATCCATGAACAGTGGTGGTAGCAGTAAGGCTCAAGCTGCCATAGGGGTGGAGGAGGAGGAGAGAGAGAACAGGAAGAAGTAGAATGGGATTTGGCCTTTGCTTGATATTTATTTGCTCTATCTAGTTACTTGACTGATTTTATATGGCCATAAAGTAGCTTTTGCTAATAGAAACTTAGCATAAACGAGGGTGATTAATTAAATTCTATCACACCAACCTTTTGGGCCTCAGATTGCGCTCAACTGAGTTGGGCTCCGAAAACATAATGCTCCATTGCGATCAAATTTTTGTGTATCTCGGAATTAAATTTTTGTGATGTTATGAAAAATAATTTAATCTTTTAAAATATAATTAGCAGGGCCAGCTATTGATTCACCCGAAATTTTACGATAATAAAATCCAAATTGCAAAGTGGGGCCCAAATGGAATTTTTCCAACTGGGATGATGAAATGCAATGATTAAATGTGAGAAAAAAATAACATCACTTAATTAAATAAATAAATATGATTTAGGGTCAAGCCATTACAGTCTTCCCCCCTTAAAGAGTTTTGTCCATGAAACGTATGAGCTTTGACAAAACATTCAAGTTTATCTCAAATAGATGCTGGCACTTGGCTTGCATCTCATCCTTGGTTTCCCCCAGTGGCTTTTGAGGAGGTATGATTTGCCTAATGTGTTTTGATTAAAGGTATTTGCTTGATGCATAGCTGCTTAATCCAGCGATCTAGTATCTGGACTGAGTGCTCTTCAAATACTAGACCCTCATTGACCGCAATGGGTTCAGTTAAGATAGCATGGTCAGGATCTAAAACATAATGCCTGTGTTGTGAGGTAAAGAGCACGTTATGCACATGTTGGAGTTATGCAGGCAGATCTAGTCAACAATCTATGGGATTAAATCTTTCAATAAACTTGTATAGTCTAATAAATCTTGGCCTCAATTTAGCTCACAGTTCAACCTCCTTATACCCTTAGTTGGAGAAATTTTCTGAAAAAAAACCTTATCATGTACCTGAAAGTCGAGGGATTTCCTTCTTTTATCAAGATCGCTTTTCTGTCGGTTCCAATAGTCTATTTTCAAGAGTCTTTTGATGTATGTCACCTCATTGAATGTTGAAGAAGATCTTCATGATCCAAAACATGATTTTATCGTCAATGTCTGCATCATTTTACCCTGATGTTTCATGTAAAATTCTCTGCTAGTATTTTCACAACATTGACCGCTGGGAGCTTCATGCTTTCATCAAATACAAATGTTGGTCCTAGGTCGCGAAGTACTATAGGCTCCAACTCAAAAGCATTAGATCCATTAATATTTTTAGATGCTTGCCCATATGACACCAATTGAACATCCAAGTTCTCAAGCTCTCTTAAGAGGTTCAACTGAGTAATGACTACAATGTTAAGGGTATGTTGTGCCTTCCTAGTGAGAGCATCCACTACAATATTTGCCTTTGCTAGGTGATATTGGATCTACAAGTTGCAATCTTTAAGAAATTCTAGTCAATGCCTTTGTCTCAGATTGAGCTTCTTATGAGTGAAATGTACTTCAGGCTTCAATGATTAGTATAGATGTCACAAGGTACTCCATACAGCAATGTTTTCAAATTTTAGTGCAAAAACCACAACTTCTAGTCCTGGGTCATGGGTAGGGTGATTTTTCTCATAAGGCTTAAACTATAGGGAGGTACAGGCTACCATTTTCTCCTCTTGCTAACTTTGTAGCTTCCTTCAACAAATTGGTTAGGAAAGATGATCTTTGATGAATCCTTCCCAAAACTCTATCATACCCTGCTAAACTAGAAAAGTTTCTGATCTCAATAACATTGGTGAGCCTTGGACACCTTGTAATTGCTTTCACTTTCTTCAACTCAATCTTAATCCCTTCCTTTGCAACCACATGTCCCAAAAATACCACTTCTTCAAACCAAAACTCACGTTTCTCATATTTGCTATGTGATTGATGTTCCCTCAAGGTCTGCAACACCGTTCTCAAATGGGTAAATGTGTTCGTTTCTGTCTTTGGAGTAAATCAAGATATTGTATATGATTACCACCTCAAACTTACCCAAATAGAGTCGGGAAACTCTATTCATAAGATCGATAAAGGCCCTAGGGGCATTTGTTAGGTCAAAAGGCATCACGGTGAATTCATAGTGACCAAACTTAGTCCTAAGTGCATTATTTGAAATGTCTTCGGGTATAATCCCAAGCTGGTGGATCTTGATCTCAAATAAATCTTGGAAAAAACCCCTTCTCATTATAGTCGATCAAACAAATCATCTATTTGGGGTGATAGGTATTTGTTTTTAATGGTTATATTGTTCAACTCCTTGTAATCGATATACATCCTCAAGACTCCATCTTTCTTCTTTACAAATAGAACTAGGGCACTCCATGGTGACACACTTGGTCTGATAAATCCCTTCTATAATAACTCATTTAACTGAATCTTCAATTTTCTCAGCTTTATTGGGGCCATACGATATGGGGCTTTCGAGATACGTTAGGCATTAGGAATTAATTAATATCAAAATCAATTTCTCTTTGTGGGGCAGTCGCAACAACTCTTTAGGAAAACATCTCTAAATTCACCAACTACACGGATATCTTCTGCTTCTTCTTCCTATGGTTGAGTGTTAACAGCATGACACCAATAGCCAATATATCCTTGACATAAGAGTTCACTTGCTTTCATAACAGAATTTAAAGGACAAGGTATTTCCTCTCTTTGCCTATAAAACATATTTCTCTCCCTCATTCATCCCTTGAAATAGCCTTAAGGTCCTCACAATCTATACTACACAACCAGGTCATTTTCATAATGATATCAAGGTTTGACAAGTCAAATTGAATTAAAACTTCAGGGAATACTATCCCACCAATAGTAATTAGAACAATTTTATAAAAGGTAGGACACTAAACTATAGAGTCATTGGGTAGCTTGATTTTATAATTGGTTTCTGTCAAGATTCAGTTGTAGGGCATATCGAGTGGATGCAAATGAATGAGTGGCAACTGAATCAACCAAACACAAAATGGATTTGAAATTAAAAAAAGAGTTCTAGTAACTACTGTCCAGAGGTGGCAGCTTCTTTCTTGCTTAACACATAAGCCCTTCCTACAGCTACGGGCCTTGAAGGTGGGAGCCCTTGTCTACAGCCTTCAGTCTTCGGGGACAGGCAGCAAGGAGGTGCTCTGGGCTACCGTAGCACAGGCATTTGTTGGTTCTCACTCGACAATCAAGAGCGGTGTAGTTAGTTTTTCCACATTTCCCACAGGGGTCGTGCTAGGCCTATAGGACGACTCTTAGGAGAAGTAGGAGTAGATTTCTTCTGGTTTACACTCCCGCTCGACGCTCCCTGTTTGGTCCTCTTCCTCTTCTGATTAATCGGTTTCAATGCCCTCAACTCAGTCTTCACTCGTTCCACTTTAGCTGCTCACTCACATAACTCTTAATAGGAAAGAATTGGTTTACCAGCTAGCTGGTTGCGAATGTAGAAAGCTAATCCCTCTTTAAGTCTCCTCATCTTTAGTCTTTTAGGTGACACAAACTCCAGAACAAACTTGGATAGTTCTGTAAATTTGCAAGTATACTGCATCATAGTCATACTACCACTCATCTTTAGTTCTTCCCGAAATTTACCCCAATAAAAGTAAGGCCCTAACAGCCTATCCTTAACAGTGTTCCACCAAAAGTCTACTTCCTCAGTTAGGTAAAATGTTCCAATGTTCACCTTTTTATCCTCTAGAGCCTCCACTGTTGTGAAAATCTTTTCTATCACTCTAATCCATGCTTCTAGCACCATTGGGTCATACTTTCCATCATATACTTTTGGGTTGCATCGCCCATCCTCTCTGCTAATTTATTGACTTTATGAGGGACTTCGGAAGGTGCTGGGACTATTTTTTCATAAGATTGGACACAGAGGTCTGTTAATAATTAGAGTTCCCATATTGCTAACCAACTTAGGGGGAATTTAGGGCATTCCACTAAAAGTTATTGGCACATTACACAACACTTGGTCACCTGACCCCTAAACATGATTTGAATGTTCCTCTGTGTGGGTTTCTGCATTGTTTTACACAAGTTTTGCATTGTTTTACACAAGTTTTGACATTCTGACTATCCACTTAGCTGAGTAATTCAGTCGACCTACTGAAACCAACATATAAGATACACATACATAATAAATACAACTAGCATGGCCCAAGTATTATTAGAACATAACACAAAACTTTATTATATTATTGCCATAGTTGCTCGCATATATACATATACATGGTTCCATAAAGAATATCACATCTGATTGACCACCCAATGTCAACCTTTACACCTACCTCCTAACTAAAATACTACTTAGCCCCAATAGACTAAGTCTGCCACATACACAGAAGTAGGCGAGACTAGTCAACACGATCAGAAAGACCTGTCTAACTATATACAATGTCATAATATGCACAAAATTCATCTATCCAAATGGCTATACTATATACATGTGGGCTCAAAAAGTAATCTATCTAAGATGCCAACATATAATATAAATCAATCTAATAATCCCCAGATGGATCATAGTCTAGGTCAGACTCATCTCCAAGCCCCCCGCCCGAGTCAATACTATTGTCTGAAGCACCAATCTCTGTATTCTTATCATCATGATCAAGATGGTGTTCCTCTAATTCTAGTTCCTTATCTGGGTCTTTCATGAGGTCACCATTAGAGCTAAACTATGGTGTATCAGGAAGATCTATAAAAATGTGGACCTCATTTGATTCATTAGATACAAGGATCCCCTCTCTATGTCCCGATCGCTTTGGGTTATCAGGCGATTGAGGAGCACCCGGTGCAGGTGGTGATGGTGGGAGAGATAGAAAGTGTAACGAAAATATATACTGCAGAATGTCCATGTTATTCTCTCTCTGCTCAAACTCCTCCCTTAATAACAACTCGGTGATAATGTTAGCCCAATCCTTGCGAAACTGAAATTTAGGTTCGTCCCATCATAAGGCTCAAGTCATCATAAAGTCAAGATATCGGATCCTAAACTTAACCCAATGGCCAACTGTAGTTAAGTTCCACAACAACCTACGTGTATGGACCATAACACTATGAAACTCAGAAATGGGGTTTGCATGTGGGCTAACATACTAGCATATAGTAAAGAGATGTGAATGGCCACAGAAGTACTTGACATCATATTCACAGCATATGGATCCATCTAACAAGGATGAACATAAGTGAGGAACATGGGAGAGATAAACAAGCATTTATAATGTCATAAATCTCTAATGATATATTAATAACCTTCACTAACTAACCTTTTCACCCTCGAATCTCTATTTTCCACACTTAATATCCCATCAAAAAAAATCAACTAGGCTCTGATACCAAAAACTGTAACGTCACCTAATTAAGTATGTTTCACTTGTTGCAATCACTACTCTGATTCCCTCAATTACAACTGATAAACCCAATGATTGGGGCGTCACCGTCGTCCAAAAGGACAAGGCTTGAAGCATGTGTACTAGAAATAACATAATTAGGCACGGCTTCAACTATACACATATACATGACGAAGCCAAATACAGTCCACTGTTAACCACCATAAGATTTATGCACCAAAGCAAAACAATTCACCATATAATCTACACCTCCATACATTGAAGATTTCAAAATATAGCTTCAAAATACGCATGTACTATGTCACTGTTGATCCATCTAAATTCCCTTGCTTAATTTATTCTCTTCAACTGGTTTGCTAGTATGAGGGTGACTCACTTAGCGTTTGCCTAAAACAAAACATGAACAACATTTCAAACTGTGAGCCGAAACTCAGTACATGCATTCCTGTATTGTTAAAAGATCTCTACATAAATTGGTTGGGCGCCCACTTTTCAATTCATTTTAAGTTAAAATAGGGAATGCGATGAATGTAAACTACAATTGCTAGTTATTATGTAATAGTGAACCCCCTTGATGTTGTTACGATCTATGGATAGGCATACACCTGCCAAGCCGATCAGGGGACCTGGCCTGAAGCTGCATGGGTAACTAAGGGCAATGCCCTGTAATTGATAACTAATGGGGTCACCAATTATGTGACAAATCTCTGATTAAACTGATTCATTGATGTACTTACCAAAACATTATAATTTTGACAAATATGTGCTGATTTCTGAAGATATAGGTAACGAACGTACCTGAAATCTTTAAAATGCATTCCCACTTGATAATACTTATGCACAATGGGAAACTATAGAGACTAAGCCCTGTTTCTGCTCAAGAAATGTAGTTATAGGTAAATGCAATTACTAAACAACTTTCACCCATACAATTTGTAACTTTTTGAAAGTTGATTAATAAAAAGAGCATCCACAATTCAAACAATTCAATATAATATCGGTTATACTAAAATGATTTTGAAAAATAAATAAGTTAGGGTCATTGAACTCGAAGTAAAACAAATTGGAGCAAAATAGGCCAAGTTGAAATAATTGAGGTTATAATGAAAGGACTTCAATGATCACAGGTAGAATGTGGATTTTGATATTTTTGACTTGGAAAACAAAGGTTTGAGGGCAACTGGAGTGGTGGTAAGCTCAGAATAACTTTAAACACACCTGTTTAGACCAGCAAACACTGATGTTGAGTTATCAATTTCCTCACTTCTCCAATTTCGTTGCACATGCCATACAACTTAGTTTTCCAAACCAAATAAGCTTCTAAGTACAATCAAAGTTACCGATTCAAGGTCCCCCTTAGAAAATTCATAACTTTCACCCTTAACCACAAATGGAGACCTAAAACCTCAATATGGAAAGCTTAAGAAGGAACTTTCATTCATAGTACAAAATACAATTCCCAAAATACGATTCCTAAAATTGAGCTTAAACACAATTGTGCACAGTTCCGATCTAACCTGTGCAGTCTTAGCAAAATAGCCATAATGTTTTCCACAGAACTCGGATAAAAGTTATTCCATAGGCATTTGAAAAGTAATTCATTGATCTATGTACACATCAAAAATTATAATTTTTCAATATCCTACGCAATACCAGTTTATTCATAAACAGACCTGCTCTAGGTCTCAACACAGCTTGCTGCCCACATTTTCAACCCCCCCCCCCCCCCATTTTTTTCAGATAATTCCCTCTAAAATTACTTGTTAAAATTGGTAAACCATGATTGGTTCCTTAACATCTTCTTACACAGCCATGATACTCATTAATCATCTTTATCAAATTCTTAATTCTTCTCTCTAGAAAATCACTCAAAACATATCAACAATCTTACCTATTTACATAAATGAGCAAAATGACCTCTTACATAAAATTGGATAAATTTCCACAATCTACCCCTTTGTCACAAGAATCACACCAAGTCATTTTCTAAGCTACTAGCACATCCGAGACTCATTTCTCATCCAAGTACACACAAATAACATGCTTGATACCAAGAGTGAACAACCATGCACAATCATGAAAACCCTAGCTTATGCCCAACTTAGATTCACCTTTAACTCATCCAAAACCACACCAACACCACCATAATAATTTATAATGCTAAAGATTACCAAATCAAATACAAAACAATCTGTAATGATAATTTTAACTTAGGCTTGCATGATCATGAACAACCTCAATCTTTACTTGCTTTCAAGATTAACCAATCAATTAAAACATGAAACGAACTCTTGTTTCTATCCAAACAACATGATCAACAATCAAAAATAACAAAAACAAGAATCAAAAGTAAAAATCAACAAGAAGTGAGTTAGGGTTTGCTCACTTTAAGCTTGAAAAAGAGGGTGGAATTATGTTTGAGGGCTGTGGGGAGGTGGTTGGCTGTTTGGGGTGGCGGCTGGTGGTCCTCTAGTGGTTCTTTGGTGGCGGCTAGTGGCTGTTTTCATCCGTGAATAGTGGTGGTAGTAGCAAGGTTCAAGCTACCACGAGGGTGGAGGAGGAGGAGAGAGAAAAGATGAAGAAGTAAAATGGAATTTGGCCTTTGCTTGATATTTGTTTGCTCTATCAAGTTACTTGACTAATTTTATATGGCCATAAAGTAGCTTTTGCTAATTGAAATTTAGCACAAATAAGGGTGATAAATTAAATTCTATCACACCAACTTTTTGGGCCTCAAATTGGGCTCAACTAAGTTGGCCTCGGGAAAAATAATGCTCCATTGCGATCAAATTTCTACGTAAATCGAAATGAAAATTTTGTGATGTTATGGAAAATAATTTAATCTTTTAAAACATATTTATCAAGACCGGCTATCGATTCACCCGAAATTTTACGATAATAAAACTTGAATTGCAAAGTGGGGCATGAATGGAATTTTCCCAATTAGGATGATTAAACACGGTAATTAAATGTGAGAAAAAAAAACATCACTTAATTAAATAAATAAACATGATTTAGGATCGGGCTATTATAAAACCCGATCCGTAGTGACCCGACCTAAAGTGAATAAAAAATGGACAACCCAAACCCAAACCGAACTTGACTCGATTTAAAACTGATCTGATTCTTACCCGACTCAATTTTACCCAAATAAAACCCCAACACAAGCAGACTCGACCCAAGTATAACCCAAACCGAAGCATACCTGAAGTAACTTTTTTTTGGGTTTTAGTCTTTTCTCTTTTGGTGGGAATTTTAAAATTTTTAAACTTAATTAGTTGAGTATAGGTGGGAAAAGAAAAACTTAAGAGGGAATTTTGACAAATAAAATCAATTAAAAACTTAAGAGGAAAAAATAAAATAGTTGATAGTTTTAAGTTTTTAATTTGATAGATATGTAGTAAAAATATAATAGAAAAATATTTTGTCACAACAGGAATCGAGAAAAGATAAATATAATTAACAATTTATTAAAATTATTAGGATCTAACAATTTTATTTTACTATTTGATTCACTAAATGACTTAATGCAATGCCGTTATGATTATAAATTTATAATGTCATCTATGACTACTGTAAAAAATTCCATACTACTGACCGACGACTCTAAATCATCTTCATAACATGTTTAATTTCTACATAATCATATTCAAGAATGTATGTTTGCATATGTTCTCATAATAATGTGACTCATTTTAATTTTGGACAATTAAATTCTAAATCTCGAGTTTCGATAACGAGCATTCACAATCACATAAATGTAATAGTAATTGACCCATACTCATATATTGTCATTGCTTTTTAGTTTTGACTCATTGAGCAAATACGGATCAAGTTGTTAATCTCATAAAGAAAAATCTTTGAATTTTGATGTATAATCACTTAATGAGCTATCAAGAATATTGATTCGAATACTCAAAATGTCGACTTGAACCAACCTCTTTCTATTTACCAACTTCAATATGACAAACATGAAGTTATGAACCAACACCGAGGTCTGAATAAATATTTTGTTATTTTCTTTCTTTTGTATTTCATTTTTCAAGGTATATTTTGATATTGGACCTCATAAATGACACAATTGACAAACAATTTGCGTTAGGTTGGTTCACTTATTTTGTCATCACATGAACTCGATTGAGATGCTTGGAACTTGGCTTAGCGATGCCTAATTCTTTGGATAATTTCATGGGATATCTGATATAGGGTTAGGGATGGGTTGTATACTTGTATTTGTAATTTACTGACTTTCTTAGTAAATTCACAACTAACCCCATGTAATTTTCCATTAATTACATATATATACATATACATACATACATACATACATATATATATATATATATATATATATATAGATGTACACACACACACACACAAATACAGTACAAGTAAAAAAGAAGTGTTCTAAATATAAAACATAGCTGTATAATCAATAATCATTAACGTATGGATTAAAAGACAAATATAGAATAAATGGTTTTTCCTAATTAAACAATTTTTATCTTTTCAATATAATTTAAGCGTAAAAAACTAAAGATGACTACACTGAAAACATAGAACGATTTGAAATTAGCCTGACTTGATTTATATCCGATCCGATTTACACTTGACCTAATATTGACCCAAACATTGAACTAAATCCCACCCGACCCAAATTACACTTGATCCATACCCGATCCAAACTGAACTACTGTAGACAACCCGAAACAGACCCGACCCGAATTCCACTCGAGCTGAACCCGTACCAACCCGAACGTGGTACCCGTTAGTGACCTGAACCCGAACTTCACCCAAACCAAACCCGACTTGAGCATGGTTGACCTGAAAATGAACCAAATATGAACTTCACCCGAGCCGAACCCGAACCCGACCTAAACATAGTTGACCAGAAAGTGATCCAAACCGAACTAAGACCTGACCCGTGCCCAAATCGAATGACCCATTTGCCAAGTCCAATGCTAATGCTTGTCCTTGGTGCTTATATGACTCACGTCTATCACAACTCACATAATAATTAAACAACAATGATTCACCAAGCAAAGTGTAACAAACCCAATGCATATGTCTCACTATTTGCATACTATTTAATTATTCCCTGAATTAGAACTGATAAATCCGATGGTTAGGGTGTTACCACCATTCAGAAGGACAAGACTTTAAGTATGTGCACTAGATATAACATAGTTAAGCATAACATACAACCATACACATTCAAACATTATCAAAACCATATACAAACAGCTGCTAAGTACCATAAATTTACACACCACAATAGAGTAATTATCCATAAAGTTCACAATTGCATGAACAGAAGATCTTAAAATACAGGTCCCAAAATATTCATGAACCAACATCACTTCTGATCCATCCAGATTCCCTTGCTCACTTACTTTCTTCAGCTGGTTTTCTAGCATGAGGGCGATTGTCTGAGCATTCGCCTAAAACAAAACATGACAAACATTTCGAAATGTGAGTCAAAGCTCAACACATGCATTTCTGTCACATGATCACTGAAAAATTGGTTGGGCACCGGCTTTCCAATTCATTTTTATTTGTGTTCTAGTTATTATCTGGTAGTGAACCCGTGGTAACTATTATGATCTATAGATAAGTGTACACTTGCCAAGCCGATCGGAAGACCTGGCCTAAGGTCGCACAGGTAACTGGAGGGCAAGTGCCCTATAAATGATAATTAACGGGGTCACTAATTAGCTGATAAATCAATGAGTAAATTGATTCATTGATATACTTACCAAGACATTATAACTTTGATAAATACATTATGATTTCTAAAGATATAGGCAATGGACATAACTAGGGTTTCTAAAATGGAATCTCACTTGATATTATCTATGCATAATGGGGAAGGCCCCGATTCTGCTTCAGAAATATAAGTATAGGTATATATAGTTAGTAAACAACATTCACTCCCATAATTTGTAACTTTAATACAAATTATTAATTAAATGACATCCATAATTCAAACAATTCAATATAAGATAACTTACACCAAAATTATTCTAAAACTAAATAAATTAAGGTAATTTAACTCAAGGTAAAATAATTTAGAGTAATTAGACCAAAATAAAATAATTGAGGTTATAATGGAAAGGCGTTGATTGCTATGAACGGAATATGGGTTTTTGATATTTCTGAGATGGATAATTAGGGTTTAAGACCAAGTGGAGTGTAGTTACGTTCAGGATAGTTTTAATCACACTAACTTGGCTCGACAAATACTGTTCTTCAGTCATTACTCTCTTCACCTCTCTAATTTCATTCATTTGTCTATTTAGTTCAGTTTTTCAACCCAAGTAAGTTTCTAAGCACAATCAAAGTTGTCAAACTTACCGACATTAATAATCATCCAAAACTCTTAATAATACTTCTAATTTTCATGGTTTCTTTCTTATCTCATAAATCAAGCTAAATGCACCTTTAATGCCCATTAACCTTTGTTTCCTTCCTATCATTACCTTATGTTAGCCACAACACTCAAAAATTACTTAATGATCAACCTTACACATTTTTCAATACTTTCTTCAGATAATCACTAAAAATGCTCCCATAAACTTAGTTACTTGCATCATTAGACCAAACAGCCTCTTTTGCTCACTTATGAGATTTTTCATAATTCACTAATTTTGGCTAAATTCACACATCATTTTTCAAGCTCATAACATATCCAACCTTCAAATTTCACCTAATTCCACCCCAATAAAGATACTTGATTCAAAAATCAACCTTACTCATGCATGGTCATGAAACCCTAGATTATACCCAATTCAAATTTACACCCAAACCACCATAAACAAACATGATCACCCACAACCCTAAATTCATTTTTCATACCAAAGATCACAACAATTAGATAAACAAACTCAAATTCACACTTTCTTGGTTCAAACTCACTTGATCAAGTTCAAGCTCAACTACCCATAATATCCAACATATCTAAGCACAATAAAAATTACGTGCAAGCATTTATTTTGATCACATGAACATAAATTATAACTAAAACAATCACAAAAACCAAAAATAAATCAACATGGAGTTAGAGTTTTACCTCACTTTAGGCTTAGATTAACAGAGGAGGCGGTACTGGGAGGTGGTGGCTGCTAGTGCTGGAGCGGTGAGTGGCCAGTAGCAACCCAAAATAGGTGGCAAAGGTGGTGGCACAATAGCAGAAACAATGCAGCACAGCAGGGGGCAACCGTGGGGAAGGAGAAGAGAAGAAGAAGAAGATGTGGCTTGGTTTTGGTTTATTTTTATTTGTTTTTAGTTTTCCAGCACATTTTGGCTGATTTTATCCATCTAAAAAGTAGCTTTTTACTAATTATAATTTGCATAAATAATGGTAATTAGCTTAATTCCATTGCACCAACTTTTTGGGCCACCAATTAGGCTCAAGTGAATTGGGTTCGGGAAAATAGCACTCTGTTGCAATTTTTTTTTTGCGTAGCTGAAAACTAAATTTTTGCAATGTTATGAAAAATAATTTATCGTTTAGTCATATTTACCGGGCCTACTATCGATTCACTTGAAATTTTTATGATAATTAAAACTTGAATTGCAAAGTGGGGCCAAAAATAAAATTTTCCAAACCGGAATGACTAAATGCTATAAATAAATGCAAGGAATTAAATAGCATGGCTTAATTAAATAAACAAACGTGATTTAGAGTCGGACTATTGCACGAGGCTTGGCAAGCATTCCAAGAAAACGTCCCACACAAAGCATCATCTCTAAATTTGCTCATTAAGAATAAAAATAGAGTTTGTTTGGCGATGGTTACCTTAATTCTCAAATTGGAACAATGGAGAGCATAAGAGTGAGATTGAGAGACAAAAGGTGGCACACCTCCAAGGTGGTCTTTGATTTAATTTCTCTCTTCAAGATCTAAGATGAGCTCATTTTCTTCCTTGGCCTCTTCTTGAACTATGGTAGGCTCTTCTTTTTCTTGGACCAAACTAGACCCTTTCTCTTGAACCTTAATTTCTTCTTGAACAACATTGAAATTTGCTTCCAAGAGTTCTTCTTCAAAGAGTAAATCTCGGTAGAATCTCATATCGATGTATGATTTGAGCTAACTTCAAGTCTTGATTCTAGGCTTGCCTTGTAGAGCTCTGTCCTCCTAGGGCACTTAAACCAATAAAGGCCAATATCTTGGAGGTTTTGAGTAGCTATCATGAAACCTTCATCTAAACAATCATTTGCTTGAAGATAACCCTCTAAGGATTGAACCCATTTTCAGTAGTGGTTTGGATCCAAACTATCTTCAAACAAGGTGGTTCACTTGTAACCACTTTCACTTGTACTATTTGACTTGAGAGCCTCCTCACTTGATGTTGAAGATCAAGTAAGATAATATATTTCATGGTCTAGATTAAAGAAGAATGAAAGGAGTGGACAATAGGTGAAAGAAAATGGCACGATCGTATGAGCAAGAAAAAAGAGTTTGGAAGGTAGCACAAGCATGCTAGGTGCTAATGGGGGGGTTATGTCATATTTCTAGATCAAAATCGAGCGTGCCAAGTGGCACGGGGTACCTTTGCCAAATATTTAGTTTTGTGTTTCTAATTGTTTTTTGCTTTTTTTGTGCAGTTGAGGGTTGTGTTTTGTATTAGGGATTGTGTATTTTAAGGTTATTTATGGACTAAGAAAGGTTGATTAAGAAGAGTAAGTGAGAGAAATTTTGGGTGACATAAAAGTGTGGGTTTTAGCATTTTGGTTTTGGGGTGGAAGTATGTTTGGGCTCTTTTTGAGTAGATCAAAAGGAGAAGTGCAGAGGAATAGTTTTAGAACAAAATATGGTAGGATAGGCAGACCTAGAACAACAATCTAACATAAAGTTTGATGATTTGATGCTTACCTAACTAAAGGAACCTTTTGCTTTAAAACCACTTGAAACAGAATGATTTGTTGCGATACCAAATGACCCATATGATAATACCCTTCGCAAATAAAGGCATAAATCTTTATGAGGATTCTCAGATGGATAAGGATGAACAAATCCACAAAAGAAGAACACCTTGATGAACGAGAATGCAACTCCAAGCAAAGATCAAACCCAAAACAAAATAATTTTTATAGATTTTGATTTGTGGAAACTGGAATCAACAACAAACAAAAGAAGATATGTTTAGGACAAAGGGTAAGCCACCATCTAAACTATTCAACTCACCATTCAATCTCATAAAGCCTAAATGCCAAAGATTGAAATAAAGGAAAGACTCACATTCACCGCTGTACAAGAGAGAGAAAGAAAATGAGATTTTTTGGGAAAGGTAATAAGCAACAAAAGTATCATTTGATAATCCCAAATCTTCAAATATGAAGATATTACAAGCAATCAAGCCATTACATAGTAGGGTGCCTTTCGCTCCAAGCTTTGTACCAACTAATAGAATTATAAAGACAACAACTAATGGAATTCTAACTCGTGGTACAATTAAAAGGGGGACCACTACATAAATACTACGATGAAATTTGCTGCACATGTATTACCTTGGTGGCATCCCCTACCATCTCTAATGGAAGAATTTGGGAGACATATTTCTAGGGGAAGCTTCTGGAAGTGTTTGCTAATTTCCTATAGAAGCTTAACCCCTAAATCACCCATTCGCTAACCTAATTCAGTTCTTAATCAAAATGATGTATGTCTACACCAACACTAATCCTTGCTCAATTTAAGCTCCATAGCTCGCTTAATACGTAGAATTAGAAAGTGACATATAGCTTGTTGGATAATAAACATCTGGGGCTCTTAGGCAAATCATGTAAGCAAAGCTCCCTATTGAAGGCAACCAATTCTCCAATCCATGTGGTGACTAAGTAGTAGAAAAGAATAAACATCATGATCAAAGGAATAACAACAGTCACATAAAACAAGAGCACATGGAGTATAAGGAACTCATAAGATATACCCCCAAACTGACTCTGATCCAAAGGTATAGCATGTATCACATAAGGGTCAGTAATGCACTGACTAAAGATCCCTCTAGCATTTTCATTCTCCTAAGTTTCATAAGCCAAATATTCAACGAAGTCCAAAATTTCATTGAGAGACTAGGTAGACAAGCATCCCAAACCCTAGGGTGCATAATCTGAACATTTATTTATCATTAAAGTCTAAAAAATCACTTGAAAAATTTCTCATTTCTCAAAATAGGGACCAGCACATTGAACTTGAAAGTCATTCAATCGACTCAAATATTGCCAAGACACTTTATCCTCATATTGAGTAAAATAAAAACTTGCCATCTCCTTGAAATTGTCAAAATTTTCCACTTTGAGGGAATTTTAAATTTTCTTTTTTAAAAATTTCTAATTTTTCTAATTTTTTTTTTGGATTATCTCTAGGGAAAACTAAACAAGCATCATGAAACAAGTCATAGCTAATAAAGAAATAAAGAAAACAAAATTAGAATATACACAACTAATAAGAAAATTTCGTATAAAAGGAAAATGTGACCTAATCTCATGCCACTATCCCCGGCAACAGCACCAAAAACTTAAATGTGATTTTCAATGTAAAAATATTAGCTGCAAGAGTGTAGCTTATCACTATAGTAATTGAGGATCGTCAACTCATGGATGGGATGAAACTAGGCTATAAATAAAAAGTTAACTGACACATTTACACTGGTGGCAACCTCCAAGTTACCTGAAGCAGTTATTGATCAATGCTTAAAATCTAAAAATTTAAATAATCACAATGAGCAATTAGATAATCCAAGGACAACATAAAATCAAAGAAAATAAAGTACGGACTAAGGCTAAACCTGAAAGAGGACCAAAAACTGAAGCAAAGCAGCACTTACGAAGAAGAAAATTTAGTAACATCTACTAAATACACAAGAACATTGGGCCGAAGTCATCTAAGGTAAAATTTGTCACATTAGACAAATCAACAATGAACGCACATAATAATTAATTGAGATGGGAACAAAAATTGAAAAACTTGAATAAACCATAGGGCATAGAGGTAGAGAAAGAAAGACTAAGTCCTTTAACCTCCATCAATAGAGATCTCGGGCTCTAGCAGCAAGAATAGGACAAAAAAGGATTAAAATCAAGCATCCTTGCTTCTAGCTCAACTCAGGTTCAAAACCACCTCATTGATGGACAATCGAACAACAAGCAAATCCAAATCTCAAATTCCACCTTCCAAAACCACGCCAGCAGAAGTGAAAGCACGAAGAACCTAAGCAAAATTAGGAGAGCGATAGAACAAAGCATTTAACTCGGCGTCCCTGCCCTAATAATTCAACCCTAGTTTCAAAGCGACCTTCATTAATGGAGGTTTCGAGTTCTAGAAATGCAGCAACAACATAACCAAACATCAATGGCAAATCGAAATTAAGTAATTCAAACCTGACCTTGATGCACTTCTAGACTGAAAATCATAAATCTTACCGCAAAATTAGCAACATTAAACATCAATTACATGAAATTCAAAGCTATTGAAATAGATATGAAATTCAAGTGGGTAAATAGGGGAGGAATTCAAATGAACATAAAGCCAAACTAACTAAAATTATCTAAACTATGCTAAAAATCTAGAATCCTAAAAACCCAGCTTCTAAGCCGCTACAATTACTCGCTTTTATACAGCTTCAACCTCGTCAATGGTCATCCGATCTACGAATGATTGAACGGTGGGGATGAAAGTGGTATGGCATTGAGGGAGATTCATGATGGGCGACAATTAGGTGTGGAGCAGAACAGTGACGACAATGGGGTGAGATGGTAAGCGCTATTGATAATAAAGGGTGGTGATGAAGTCTAACGATGTTGAAAGTGGTGTCTATCACTAGTGATGAACGTGAGGGTCAAAGAAGACAAAAAATGGGGGGGGGGGGGGTGGGAGGTGTTCTGGTTAATCTAGAGTAATTGAGAGGAGAGAGAAGAATAAAGTGGAAGGACACTTAAGGATGAAAGGGGGACTTTTGGGGTTTTTTTAATTTTTCCTTTTTCTTGCTTTTAGTTGGGCCAAGGGAGGAATGGGCTAATGGCTCAATTTAGGTTGAAAGGGAATAAAGAATGCAATATTTCCATTTTCATCTTTTCGTGCATTTTTTATTTCTTGCAAAAATAAATAAAAACAAATAAAAACTTCAATTTCATAATTATTTTCAGCTAAAATCCAAGATTAATTAGGAGTATAAAAATGTATAATTTCTTAGCTAAACAAATACCCTCAGACATAGATTTTGCTCATCCTCAACTAAAACAAACTACCTAAAAAGAAATGAGAATAAGAAATGAAAATTATAACTAACTTTTATGGGAATTACAGTTGCATTTAGCATATGCAAGAAGCCCTTTAAATCCCTCGGTTCTCCAAGTGGACAAGTGAGATCTGGCGAGGGTTTTCCAGAGATACACCCACAAAATCTTTTCTAAAACAAAGGAAAATCTTTTTGATGTTTTAAACATGATCATATACACAAGTGGTGGAAAAATTACGCACACAACTTGATTGATTACATCACACCCTAGTAACCAAGTCACCAAATTATATACAAAAAGAATATACAATCAAAATATATCCAAATCACAAAATACAACCTAATTCTCCTTATTTCCCAGAGAACAATACACAATGAATTGTACATCTTGATGCATGAGCAAATGTGTGTCAATCCTCATGAATCAAGTTGCTAACATTGATATGATCCCCATTTCCTGGCCCAATTGGCTTCTTTGCTCTTTTTTCACTTTTGTTTCTTTTTTTGCAAGAATACTACTCACTTAACTTACAAATATTCAGGCTTTTCCTAAAAGGGGGTTTTATTAAATTATATAAAACACTTATTTTATTGCACAAATGGACGTGCAATCAAGTAAAACAGCACATATTCAAGCCAATTAAAGATAGTAGCTTTGAACATTGGTGCTGGGATTTTTATTCAATTTTTATTCTTTTTCTTTTTAATGAAGGCAACCCAACAAACCAAAATTTTAGATGTCAACTTAGCAACTAGACCCTGACAATTGTTGAAAAAGTGACAATGTAGGCACAAAACTAGACATATAAGATTAAATTATTTTAAAAAATTGGATCTACATCCTAGCTATCTCAGCTCAACAAATCCCAAATATCACATCAAAGGTCAATCACTAATAAAATCACAAACCTAAATATCAACAACTATATGCAAAAATAAAGAAACAAAAGAAAGAAGAGAAGTGGAAAGGGGGTTGAATGATCATACCCAAACTAATAACTCACTCAAATGATGTCAAGGATTTCCATGGAACATTAGGCATTCCATCTCGACTCACAAGCTGCTACTCATATCAAACCCCACCAAGGCTCACAATAACTTATCATATAATCAGAAACAATGCTCCCAAAAATGGAAGTAGTAAGATCAAGAGGTGTACCCCAAATATAGCACGTAAGCAGATTTAACTCAAGGCTCTCCAGAACTTATCAAAGCTATGAGCCCAATCATGAGAGAGATGTGAATATGTAAACATAGGCACCATTTTAATGGTCTAATGATGACTATGTGATGCATAGACCAGCTAAAGTGGTTTAAATGTCTAAAATGAAGTGAGACATCTTTAAGAGGGGAGGGACGATGACGTAGGATGGCTTAAAGTCAAGTCCTCTAATTCAATGTGATCCTTAAGTCTCTCTACGTCAACATAATCAAGAGTCTTATCTAAACAATGACTGTGAGATACAAAAATCTCAAACACTACAACGTAAGTCTTAGGAAGTCCAAAGAAGGGTGAAAAACTGAGGCGGAAGAAAAGTGCAAAATAGGAGGGGTGAGAGCTAAGCCAAGGGAAGGCTCAACACGAGTGGGATAAGCAGGCTCCATAATAGGTGTAACCGCACTCAACCCTATAAAAGAAGGCTCCTCAAATGACTGCTCCTTGGTAAATGTATCATCTGACCTAATAAAAATGTCACATTGATTATTAGAGCTAGCATCAATGTCAAGTCTATCTCCCTCCTCTAGTTATCTTAAATAAGCCACGGAAAGCGGCAAATCAAGAATGATCAAACTACCCTTATTGGTGTTAACAACTGTGCTAAACTCTATGGAAGGTGTAATTGCTAACAAAGATTAGGGATCACTCACTTCCTTATGGTTGGTTGGTCAAATGTGTATCAACATGAAAATCACGGCCCAAAGTAATAGGTGGCTCACTCCTAATGTCAAGACGCTCATAAGACCTAACCTTAGGTGTAGGGGACCCTAAACTATGGTTGGCCTTAAGTAAATCATGCAAGTGAAGCTTCATATTAACAACAACCAATGCTTCTAATTTATGTGGTTAACCAAGCAGTGGACAAGAAAAGAATCAACATCTGATGGAAGTCTGCAAGGGAAGAAGGACCCAAGCTATGAACTTCCA
>JACYFF010031956.1:42789299-42816217 GCA_017589665.1 Selenicereus undatus | reverse complement strand
GATTAGGATAAGATACACCACCTAACCAAAGATTAAGACTCTCTTGATCACCACTTAGCTCGGCCAAGAACTAAGATAAGCAAGGAAAGTATTTAGGGAACTCAAGACACAAAGTCTTTTCTCTCAAATTTAAACTCAAAGTATATATTACAAAATGAACTACTAAAGGCTTTATATAGCCTTCAAAATACATAAAATGAGCTTTCCTTACAAGATAGGAAAGTCATTAAAACACCTAATGCTACCTAGGACATGGTTAAGCACTAATCTAATACAAACCAAAAGCTTAAGGTCTTAATTATATCTTAGCATGATTATAAACCTTTCCTAAGCACTAAGGAAGGTAGATGAGTCAAATTCCTTGCTGGGAAGGGATGTTTCCCACAGCCACACCTCAAAATAGCTGAGAAATCCTTGCTTGACATGTGTTGCTAGTGTGGTCAAGTACATGCTTGCCAAGTGGCTCCTCTTCACTTGCTCCACGTGGTTGTCTCTTGCTTGGCTGAGTGGTGCTTACCAAGCAGCTCAATTTTGATGAGTAAGCACGTCCACATGTCACAAAACCCACCTAGGGAGGAAACCTCCTTAGCTTGACAACCGGGCACTATAGGTGCCGGTTTCTGCCTTCACTTGTGCTGCATGGTTGACAACCCAAATGGTGAGTAATCTGAGATTTTTTTATATTGCTGAAAACCTCAAGATGTCTAGAATACCCTCGATTTGGAATTAGAGCATTTGGACGTCGTTTGCCCCCTGAAAAGGTTGAAATGCCCAAACCGTGCAATACCGGGTTCAAATCAGCACGTCTTCAAAAAACAGCTTTGTTCCTATAGCAAATGAGCTCCAAATCCGATGATTCAAAATGTAAATGAAAGCTAACACCTTAAGCTTACATAATCACCAAACTTTAATCACCTAAGCTTGGATTAAGCTTAAGTAATTAAGTAACAAAAACCGGGTAAATTTCTGGATGCAAAACCATGTGCATCCACTTCAAAATTCTCCTTGGCCGTGAAGATGGACTTGATTGTGGAATTGTTTTGGACCATTTGGACTTGGGATGGACTCGTGGATGGACCTCCATCAACATCATTATCAAACAAATAACAATAACCACATGAAATAGGAGCACATGGAGTTTGAGGGGACTTATAAGATACGTCCCCCAAACAGACTCTCATCCAAAGGCATAGCATGCATAACATAAGGATCAGGGATAGGGTGACTAAAGATCCCTCCAGCATTTTCACGCTCCAAAGTATTTCGTCATCTAAATATTCAAAGAAGTCCCAAATTTCATAGGAGGACTTGGTAAACAAACATCCTATACACTTAGGGTAGATAGCCTCAACATGACCCCGATATTCATTATTAAGGTGCTCAACAATCACTTTACAAATTTCCGATTTCTCAAATATCGACCAACATATTGACCATGAAGGTCATTAAATCGACTCAAATATCGTCTAAATACTTCTTGCTCATATTAAAGAAAACAAAAAATTGCCACACTTTTTTTTTTTTTGAAATTTTCAAGTTTTTCAATTTTTACAAATCTTAAATTTTTTTCATTTTTTTCCATTTTTGATTTTTCTATTTTTCTAGGATTTTACTCAAGAGATGACAAAACAAGCTTTATGGACTATGTCATTACACACAAAGAAATAAACAAAACCAAATTCAGAATATATACAACTAATAAGATAATAACAAATAAAAGGAAAATGTAACCGAATCTCATGTTGTTGTCCTCAACAGTGGCGCCATAACTTTTACGTGAATTTCAATGTAAAAATACTAGTCGAAAATATTCAACTTATCACCGTAGCCCTTGAAGGGCGTCTCCTTAAGGACGAGGATAAAATTAGGCCACAAATGGACAGTAAAATGACATATTTACATAGGTGACAACCACCAAGTTATTGAATGTAGTTATTAATCAATGCTTGGCATCTAATTATTTAACTGCTCACAATAAGTAATTAGATAATCAATGAAATTAAATGACAAAAAGAAGCCCATAAACCTAAGTATAATATAAAATAAAATAAAATAAAATATGGACTAAAGCTAAACTAGAAAAGAGAGCAAAAATAGAAGCAAAGAAAAACTTATGAGTAAAAAATTTAGTACCATCTACCTAAATACATAAGAACGTTTGACTGAAGTCATATGATGTAAAATTCCTCATATTAGACAAACAAACAATGAACACTCATGATAATGAATGGAGATAGAACAAAAATTTAAAAATTTGAATCAAACCAGAGAGACTAGCAGGGAAAGAAAGCCCAAACCCTTCAACCTCCACCAATGGAGGTCGCGGGCTCCAGCTCCAAGAACATGATGAAACAAGGGGAATGAAGAGGATTAGAATCAAGCATCCTTGCTTCTAGCTCAACTTAGGTTCGAAACCACTCTATTGATGGACAATCAAGCAACAAACAAACCCAAATCTCAAATTCCACCATCCAAAGCCATTGCTGCAAAAGTGAAAGCATGAAGAGTAGAAGCAAAATTAGGGGATGGGAAGAACAAGGCATTTAACTTGGCATCATAGCCATAATAGGTCAGCCCGGTTTCAAAGCAACATCGATTAATGGAGGTCCCAAGCTTTAGAAACACAGCAATAATAGGACAAAGTAGGGGAGGCAAGTCGAAATTGAGCTATTCAATCTTGAAATTGATGCACTTTTAGATCGAAAATCATGAAGTTTAGCATAAAATTAACATAGTCAAATATCAATTAGATGAAATAGAGAACTAAAGAAAGAGACATGAAATTCAAATACATATATAGGGAAGGAATTCAAACAAAAATACACTAAAATCACTTATCTAAACTATGCTAAAAATCTAGAAACGTAAAATCTAGCTTCCACGTTGCTACAGTTACTCGCTTTTATACAAATTCAAGCTCATCAACGGCCATCCAATTTGCAGATGATTAAACATGGAGAGGTTTTGGGATTTAAGGGGGTTCATAATGGGTAACGATTCGTTATGGAGGAGTATAATGATGACGATAGGGTGAGATGGTGACTGTTGACATTAATGAAGTGTGGTGATAAGTATGATGGTGGTGAAGATGGTGTCTGTTGCTGTTGATCAACGTTAGGGTTAAACAAGATAAAAATTGGGGGTTGGGGGTTTTAGGGTTAATGAGAGGACTTGAGAGGTGCGAGAAGAATAAGAGGGCATGACACATGAGGATGAAGGGGGACCTTCTGGATTTTCTTTTTATTTTTCCCTTTTCTTGCTTTTAGCCGAGCTAAGAGGGAAATGGACCAAGGGCTGAATTTGGGTTGAAAGGGAAAGAAGAGCCCAATACTTCATATTTCGTCCTTTTGTGCATTTTAAAAAAAATTTACAAAAATAAAAAACACAAATAAAAATCCCAATATCACAATTACTTTGCACTAAATCCAAGATTATGGAGTATAACGATTTCTTGGCTAAAAAATATGTTATCTCGTAATTGTGGTTTTAATTTTAGTTCGTCTTTATTTAAATTAAGATCATCCATTTGTTCTATCAATGAATCAATATCATTCCTTTTGGCTATTACTTCTTTAGAATAGAAACCATCTTGACTTGCTTTAACATTGCATCAAGTATTTGATAGTATAATTATTTCGATGATAAATTTTTTTAATATCTACTAATTGACTTGGCCATTTTCAAGGTCAGGTCGTCCTATTTTGAAAAGAATTGTTGGAATAGTTCCTTCAGAAGTTGTGACTAAAATTTCTTCTAAAGGAGGAAATACAAATTATAAACTTTTTCCATCTTTTAATGTCCATTTTGGTGCTAATTTTGAAATCATATTAACACTTTTACTTTTGTTAGAGTTTGGAAGATTATTTTCATGTATGCATTAGAAACCAAGCAAAGACAGGAGTATGCGTTTAAATTCATTCAATCAATGACGCCTAATGTTTACCTTCTTTATTCTCAATTGAATTACAGTATTTTCTTAAATATTCTTCATCTATTGTAAAAGGCCTAGATATGACATTAATAGACAAAGGATGGAGGCTTCATAGTAAAATGTGCAATGAACCCAATCCTTAACTATCTAATTATCATAACCTAGGAGTTATTATTTTTAATTGTAGTGGAAGTCTTTTGATTAGAGGCATTACCGACATCCCAAAATGGACAAGGCTTCTAGAAAATACATAATTTCCTGTATCATTCTCACAGTCACTAATTCCACCAAAATTAAGGATATGTGTAACACCCCTACCGCCTAAGGCTGGTGATGTTAGCAATTTCTTAAATTCTAAAGTGAAACGGATAGAGTTTCACCTAAAGATTTACCATAATCCAAGCTTAAAGTCGTACGTTAGGCAACTACAATAAATAAAAACATTAAAGATATGTTCACAAGCTCAATGGCTAATTGCACCAAGTATAAAGTTCAATAATATGAAAGAAATAAAAAGAACAACTCAATGGATCACACATCTGACCGTTCAATGCCTCACATTACATCTCTAAAATAAATTATTCAAACTAATTTCAACAAAAGATGGTTGGCCTACACGGCCATTTAGGGCAACTGCTACTCAATATGCAATACGTGTACCAAAGCATTTCACTTACAAACGCTTAGGAATCTAGAATTCATCAAATTACATCATTTAACTTAGGAACCTACTTATATAAACACATAGTTCCTTTTTCCAAAGCAAACGAGAGATCCCATCTTGGCTTACGTAAACCGATTCCCACCTATCATATCAAGAACCTAGGGAAAAGGTGAATAGAGAGGGGATGAACTACCACATGCTCAATGACTGATTCTCAACCCTAAGAAAACAAAATAGTTACACATAATACTTTAAGTAGCAATCACATATGATTGATATTTAATATCATATAATAAACATACGAGGTATCCCATTCATCAATACTTCTATAATGCCCAGGATTTAAATAGCATCTTTTTCCTTCTTCCATCCCGCACACAAGAATTCTCAATATGCCTAACCTATGATGCTTACAACTAATCACATGTACTACACGTGTTTTGCATCACATAAAAGGCAGAAACAAGTCAATAGTAAGTTGCCTCAACCCAGGCATTGAGAACAATAAGGCCTTTAATTCACACATAAGCACTTAACATCAAGGAATTGAGTTAAAGTTACCCATTGGGGCTCTTTTAGAAAGAAAAAGGGATTAGCGCATAAAAGGCAAGGACTGTCACTTAAATCAAAGTAAGCATTTATGGAACACGCATTGCTCATTGGAATATCATTTGGAATTCAATAAAAGCTCCTTTTAAGGGTACATGCACTTTTCCAAATGTTTTCACTAGCATACTCCTCGAATGAGGAGTTTTCATCACATAACAAGTACAAAATCATTTCATGGGGCATCGGATTCTTATATTCGAGCTGGTTCAAGTGAAATTGTCACTGACATTTCATAGTAATGCCCGGGGCCTTTCATATTCAGTAGACATTTACCCTCGTCAGGGTCTTCTAGGGTTCCAACTTCTGGACTAACTTCTTAGGAATTAGGGTTCCCGTACCATGGGTCCATCTCTAAGCTTGTGTCCAAACCGTTAGTACCAATTTCATAGCCCAAAACATTTCTTATGCATCTCATTTTCAGCACGTTTTGCATCTAAATTTCCATTCTATCATAACAATCCCACTTCCATTTTGAAGAAGGCTAAAATGCCTTAATAAGGTCATTTGTCTTTCAAAAAGCATGTAACCACTCATTTTAGTAAAATATGCTTGTAAACGAGTTACTGACCAAGTACAGATTCAGTTTTCAAAAAGCATGTAACCACTCATAAGTTTTGCTTAAAGGCATTTTTATCAAACGAATGGTCTAACAGTCATTATGAACCACATAACTCAGTTCATACATACACACATAGCGCACAAATGAATCCATGGATAACAAAGCAAAACTCGATTCACCACCATGCTTCAATCAGATTTTTGACATTTAATAAGTAATAGCACAATATTAAAACATGGCAACACACTTCAAAAATTCACTAATTTATTACACAACTCGAGCTCCCTCCTTACAAGACCCACCACAAAAATCCTCGAAAATCATCCCAATTACAATCCCAAATTATTCCAATTAACTCAAACAACCTGACTATTACCATTATTCTCTCTTATTCAATTTCCTACTCCACATGCAACTCAATTTATTGAACGAAAATGTAAAACTTTGCAAACTAGTAATAGTTTAGGAATCAAGAACCACTCACCTCACTACAAGCTTAAGGACCCAACTAATAGGTCATATGGGTGGTTTCTAGGTTGGGTCTAAACCCATTTTTCCTTCCCCTGCTGTTGGCTGCAACGTTCCTCCTCCTAGCCTGCTTCTGCTTGGTTTACCTCCCTCTTGGTGCTGCTGATGTTGTTGTTCGCATCCCCTTCCTCTCACTCTCACCCTTTCACTTGCTCTGCCCTCAACCCCAACCACCAATGGTGGTGACGGTGGTCGTGGCATGCAGGTTGCGATGGTGGTGGTTGAAAAAGCTAGGGTTTTGGAACCTTGCACACCACCACCACCAACGCTGCCTGCATGCCACGACCATCACCTCCATCATTGGCGGTCGCGTGGAAGGCAAAGCGAGCGAAAGATTTTGTGTGAGAGGAACGAGACGTGAACAGCAGCATCAGCAACACCAAGGGGGAGGTAAACCGAGCAGAAATAGGCCGGGATGAGAAACGTTGCAACCAACAGTAGGGGAAGGAATGATAAACCTCTATTTTGACTTCATTTTGGCTCTTATTTGATCATATTTGCTCATTGTTTCTATGTCAAATCTAGATGAGAAAGTGTTAAATCCACTTCCTGTGATTCAATTGTGCTTATAAAGTGGTTCATCCTACTTTCAGGGGAAATCTTTGGGCTTTGATGGAAAGGACGACTTTGGCAAGGAATTATGTGGAAGATTGAGGTCTAATAAAGCCCTGAAAGCCAAAGGAAGATGGGTAGAAGAGGGCACGACCATGCACGACTTAAGTGATTTTTCGGGTATATTTGGGGGGACGTCGTTATTTTCCTTCGAGAGCACTTTTGGTGGAGATTTTTAGGGTTTTATTGAGAGTTTACTTCATGCTTTTAGACTGAATTCATTGCAATTGAAGATTGTTCTACATTCATTCAGCAATTAATTCAAGTTTGTTTCTTTCCCTTTCTCTTATGATATTACTTTCTAGGGTTTTGGTTGTTCATCCATGTTTGTTGAATTGGGTTTAGTGATTTGTGCTTTCAGTATGATTGTAGGCTAAATCCCCTATATTAGGTTGGGATTAGCCCCTATTATGTGATTTGTAATCATGTTCTAGGTTTTGTGAATGAATGCCATATTTGTGATTGAAATCACTTTGCATGTCATGTGTTTGATGAATTGCCTAAGAGGGATGTATTCATGTTCTTAATTAGGATTTGGGACTTAAACGAAAGTTGAATCCTTTATCTAAAGCGAATTTGTGAGTGATTGATTTTCCTAACATGAAAACAGTTAGGGTTTTAATTGGAAATTAAAGTTTGTTTAATCCTATGGCTTGTCGATTTGAGTTTCATGAGAATAGATAACGAAGATTAACTAGCCAGTCCAATGACCTGCGTAAGTAGGCGTAGATTCGTTTAAATTTGTAACCATTCCATCTAAGTTATTTGCGTAGGCAGGTTTACATGATCTAGTTCAAATTCCAAAGAGCATAATAGTGTGGTGAATCCCAATATAGGATTTTGTCATTTATTGATTTCATTTAATCAAACAGCTTTCACATATTGATACAACCGCCTTTCAGTTTTCTTCAACCTGAGTTGTTTTGCCTAGATTGAGTAATTTAATTAGTTCCAGTAGTTGAAAACAGGTTCCTTGTGGATATGACCTGTACTCGCCGACTGCTAGCTACAACTACACTGTTTACTTGTGATATAAATTTAAGACAATAAGTTTTTGATGTCGTTACCGAGGATCCTGGTAGCTCCTTTCCAAGAAAGGTGAGCCTGAGAGAGTTCCAGTGGTCCCTATTAGAGAGGTCTACAGCTCAATTCTCCAGAGTTAGTCGTCATCGAAGCTGCAGGATCCTGATAGCTTCTCCATCCCATCCTGCCTGGGGGATGTGCAGATCGAGAGAGCCCTTTGTGATCTGGGGGCCAGTGTGAGTTTAATGTCTCTCTCTCTCTCTCTCTCTCTCTCTCTCTCTCTGTGTAAGAAGTTTGAGTTGTTGGACTTGAAGCCCACCACCGTGATCATAAAGCTAGCAGATTGCACCCTTAGGAGACCTACTGGTATTTTGGAGGATGCTCCTATCCAGGTGGGTAAGTTCATTATCCCCTGTGATTTTATTATCATGGATATGGATTAGAGCTCCCAGGTCCCCATCATCCTTGGGAGGCCATTTTTGGCTACTGTAGGGGCAGTGATCGATATGCAGGCGGGCACTATGTCCTTCTAGTTGTGTGGGGAGAGGGTTGATTCCTGTTTCCCTCCACCCATACCATCTTCAATTCCTACTCCTTCACTTCTTGAGGCCCCTGCATATTCTATCCCTCAAGTAGCTGTTTCTAGCATCATGGTGTTTGGTGGGGATGGAGGACCTCATATGAGGTCTATAGTGCTGTCTGATCTACCTCCACCCATCTCTACTACTCATGGATGCACTACCTTTCACCCTGGGGAGGTGTTGGAGGCAACACCATTCATCACTACATTACCTCCACCTCCCTCCATCCTGCCATCATCTGCCAACCTGAGGTAAGGGTCAACCTATGGACCTTAAGCAAGGGCTTCTTGAGGCAACCTAAGCATCTTTAAAAAAAAAGGGTATGTCATTTTTCTCCTGCACTCCCCTCTTCCCTTACACGCTATTGGTCCTCCCCTCCCCTTGGTCTTTTTATTTTTCCTTTTCATTAAGGACAATGAAAGTCTCAAGCATGGGGGTAAGCTTATAGCTCTTTAGGCGAAACTATGGATGTTGGAGCATAGGTTGAATGGCGTCACTTGCATTCGCATCATATGGATAGAGTGTCATGTAGTTTTATTAAGTTGTCTTTTGCATTTTTCCTTTAATAGAGCATGTAGTTTAGAGCATATAGGTTAGATCTTGCATCATAAAGGAGAAGTGATCGAGTTGGGCATTCATAAGTTTTCCAGGCACTACTTCTTACCCTTCTCTTTATTATCCTTTATACGTTTACTGCTTTCTTAGTTAGACTTAGTGCATTCTAAATAAAAGAATTGCCTAAAAGTTTATGGAAACCCCCTCTTATGAAGAAAACACAAGGGGTGATGATTGATAGATCCTGTTGATTTGTGTGTTGAAGTGTGGCCCGTTATGGTGTGAGTTATGTGAAAATGTGTTTTGACATTGTCATCTATAGTTCCTTTGCCCCATATTGCATGTCAAATTACCCTTGAGACCCATATGGTTTGACTTGAATGACCTTGCTATTTAGGACACATCTTGGAGTAAGTTGCTTGACTGTGGTGGATTTACCTGTGAGACTTTGAGCCTAATGACTATTGATTTCATATAGTCTCATACTTCCTTTCATGTGTGACTCATCCATGACTACATCTCTAGAACTTGGTTTTTTTCTCTTTGAAATCACATTTAGCATTTGCTTGTGTTGACATGATTGAGGCAACTTTTGTTCATTATAGCCACATGAGCCAAAAAGCCACTCATTGATGTGTACTACCCCTTTTGCTAGACCATTGTGCCTTGTCCCTGTGTTTCTCATTGCATCCCTTCTACTACACACTTGGCCTATTCATATTTCCTATACCCTTTTCAAGAACTAGTGGAGTAACACTTCCATTTTGAGTTGGGTTTGTTTTGGAGGTTGGTTCATCTTAGGTATCTTATTAGTGGTTTGCTTAGGAGGAAGTGTGATTTGATTTTTTATTCCCCATGCCATCCATATGTATCTTGTTTTTGCTTCTCAAAGAAAAGAAAAAAAGGGGGAACAAAGGAAAAAAAGGAAGAAAAGAAAGAAATAGAGAAGTCGTGAATAGAGTAATTGGCACGAGGCTGTGGCAATAAGATTGTTTAATTCCCTCCTTGAGGTTTTTGTGGGGTTTGTTGTTCACTTTTCAATTGTGATGTAAAATTGTTGTTTTGACATCAGTTGTGGAAGTGTTTTTTTTGCTCCCTAGTCTTTTGACTATTAGCTCCACTCTTCCCAAATTTACTCCACTCCTGACCCTTAACCACTGGCCCCATTACATCCTCTTTGGAAGCCCTCATCATTGGCATATTGCATTTTGCATCAAGTGGTAGAGAATTGAGAACTCTACCAAGCTTATGGTAGTTTGCTTGATTAGATAGGACATTGAGTGTACTTTTGTTACATATTCCAAACACCTTGAGATGAGTGTTCTACTTTGTCCTAAAGTGAGGTTTTACCAGCTCTGCTTACTTACCATTTATTAAGGAAGGTCTTGTCCTGCTATTTGTTTCAATATTAAGGCGCTTGATGTGTCGCATTTGGGTAAGAGGACTTATGGGCGTTAGTGTTTATATTTTATTGAGAATGCATAACACCTTGACTTGGCCATCTTTAAATGCATGATTGAGCTTGGACTGTTGATCAATCATCCCTTGCCCAAGGAGGAGTGTGACTTGAGGTTTATCTCCGTCTTTGGTGTTTCATGAGTTACTCTTGCTTAGGGACAAACAAGAGAAAAGCACGGGGAAGTGATAAACTTCTATTTTGACTTTATTTTGGCTCTTATTTGATCATTGTTTCTCATTGTTTCTATGTCAAATCTAGATGAGGGTTAAATCCACTTCCTGTGATTCAATTGTGCTTATAAAGTGGTTCACCCTACTTTCAAGAGAAATCTGAGTTTTGATAGAAAGGATGACTTTCGCAATGAATTATGAGGAAGATTGAGGTCTAATAAAGCCCCGAGAGCCATAGGAAGATGGGTAGAAGAGGGCACGACCATGCTGCTAGAGTGCACAGTTGTGCTGCAGAGGCTGAAGCTGCACACTAGTTGGTTGTAGGAGGCGCATGGCCATGCACCTTGCCAGTGCGTGGCGCATGGCTGACTGTGCGTCTAGGCATGGTCGTGCACCGGCTCGCTATCGCGCGACTTAAGTGATTTTTCTGGCAATTTTGGGGGAACTTCATTCTTTTCCTTAGAGAGCACTTTTAGAGGAGATTTCTAGGGTTTTATTGAGGGAGTTTACTTCATGCTTTTAGACTGAATTCATTACAATTAAAGATTGATCTACATTCATTCAGCAATTACTTCAAGTTCGTTTCTTTCCCTTTCTCTTCTGATATTACTTTTTGGGGTTTTACTTAGTCATCCATGTTTGTTGAATTAGGTTTAGTGATTTGTGCTTTCAATATGATTGTAGGCTAAATCCCCTATCCTAGGTTGGGATTAGCCCATATTATGTGATTTGGAATCATGTTCTAGGTTTTGTGAATGAATGCCCATGTTTATGATTGAAATCTTACTTTGCAGGCCATTTGTTTCACGCCATGTGTTTGATGCATTGCCTGAGAAGGATGTATTCATGTTCTTAATAAGGATTTAGGACTTCAACAAAATTTGAATCCTTTATCTAGAGCGACTTTATGAGCGATTGATTTTCCTAACATGAAAACAATCGGGGTTTCAATTGGGAATTAAAGGTTATTTAATCCTGTGGCTTGTCGATCTTAGTTTCATGAGAACAGATGAAGAAGATTAATTAGCCAGTTTAATGACCTATGAAAGTAGGCGTAGATGCATTTAAATCTGTAACCATTCCATATCAATTATTTGCGTGGGCAGGTTTGCATGATCTAGTTCAAATTCCAAAGAGCATAATAGTGTGGTGAATCCCAATCCAAGATTTTTGTCATTTATTGATTTAGTTTAATCAAATGGCTTTCAGCAGATTGAAACAGCAGCCTTTCAGTTTTCTTCAACCTGAGTTATTTTGCCTAGATTGAGTAATTTAATTAGTTCTGGTAGTTGAAAGCAAGTTCCATGTGGATACAACCCGTACTCGCCCGTTGCTAGCTACAGCTACGTCGTGCGCTTACTGTATAAAGTTAAGACAACAAGGAAAAATGGGTTTTGACCCATCCTAGAAATTGCTCACACTACGCATAAGTCAGGTACTTAAGCTTAGAGTGGGGTGAGTGGTTTTTGATTCCTAAACTATTACTAATTTGCAAAGTTTTATCTTTTCATTCAATAAATTGAGTTGCATATGGAATTGGAAATTGAATAAGGGAATAATGTAATAGTCTATTTGTTTGAGTTAATTGGAATGATTTGGGATTATAATTGAGATGATTTTAAGGATTTTTTGGGTATATGCCGTGAGAAGGGAGTTCAAGTTGTGCAATAAATCGTGAATTTTAGAAGTGTGTTACCATGTTTTGATACTGTGCTATTACTTGTTAATTTCCAAAAATTTGGTTGAAGCACGTTGATACATCGAGTTGTGGTTTGTTAGCCTTGAATTCATGTGTGCACTATGTGTGTATGTATGGACTGAGTCATGTGGTTAATAATGACGATTAAACCATTCATCTAAGAAGAATGCTTTTAAGCGAAACTAATTATGAGTAAGTTGTAGGCTTGTGAGCTTTTAAGAGGAGTTTTTAGCATCACGTCCTTTGAAAAGTGAATGTGTACTTAACCATTAACTCATTTACAAGCATATTTTACCAAAATGAGTGGTTATATGCTTTACAAAAGACGAATGGCCTTATTAAGGCAATTTAGCCTTCTTGAAAACGGAAATGCCATTGTTATGATACAATGGAAATTTTGATGCAAAACGTGATGGAAATGAGAAGCATATGAAATGTTTTGGGCTAGGAAACTGGTGCTAATGGTTTGGACACAAGTTTAGGGATGGACCCATTGTATGGGAACCCTAATTCCTACGGAGTAGACCCAGAAGTGGGAATCCTACCCTGACGAGGTTAAATGTCCACTGAATATGAAAGGCCCTAGGTATTACTATGAAATTTGAGTGGCGATTTCACTTGAATGAGAACAAGTATGAGAATCTGATGCCCCATGAAATGATTTCATACTGTGTTATGTAATGAAAACTCCTCATTTAAGGAGTATGCTAATGAAACATTTGAAAAAGAGGATGTACTCTTGAAAGGAGCTTTTATTGAATTCCAAATGATCTTCCAGTGAGCAACGACTATTGTATAAATGGTTACTTTGATTTAAGTGACAGTCCTTGCATTTTATACCTTAATCCCTTTTTCTTTCTAAAAGAACCCTAATGGGTAACTTTAACTTAATTCCTTGATGTCAAGTGTTTATGTGTGAACTGAAGGCCCTATTATTCTCAATATCCTGGATTATAGCTTGAGACAACTTGCTATTGAGTCATTTCTACTTGTTATGTGATGTAAAACAAATGTAATATATGTGATTAGTTGCAAGTGTCATAGGTTAGACAAGTTGAGAATTCTTATGTGTGGGATGGAAGAAGGAAAGAGATGCTATTTGATTCCTGGGGATCATAGAAGTATTGATGGTTATGGGAGACCTTGTATGCTTACTATGTGACATTAATTATCAATTGTATGTGATTGCTGCTTAAAGTATTACATGCAACTGTTTTGTTTTCTTAGGGTTGAGAAGCACTCATTGAGCGTGTGGTAGCTCATCATCTTTTATTCCCCCTTTCCCAAGGTTCTCGACATGACAGTTGGAAGTCGGTTCACGTATGTCGAGACAGAATCTCCTTTTTGCTTTGGAAAAATGAATTATGTGTGCATATATGCAGGTTTCTGAGGTGAACGAATAATGTAGTTTAATGCATTCCTAAATTCTTAAGTATATGTGAGTGAAATGCTTTGATACATGTATTGGACATTGAATAGCAATCACTCTGAATGGAAACCCTCTTGAGTTCGAAATTAGTTGAAATTTATTATTTTTGGGATGTAACTTGAGGCATTTGAGTTGTACTTTTTATTTCTTTCCTATTATTGAACTTTATACTTGGTACACCATGGGCGGGTGGCTCATAGTGTTATGGTCTCCGACATGTAGCCATTCAGCTTGTGAACATGTCTTTTATGTTTTTATTTATTGCAGGGACATAATGTAACGCCTTTAGCATGGGTTACAGTCAATTTTTAGAAGAAACTTTGTCCGTTTCATTCCAGAATTTAAGAAATTGCTAACATCACTAGCTCTAGCGGGTAGGAATGTAAAATATGAGAGTACATTCACGACGTTATTTAGTTTGTAATACAAATTACAACTTAGTCAGGAGTTCTGAAAACAAATCAATAAACAATTTGACCAAAATTTATAGAAGCCATATGTCTTTGGGAGTGCTAGCCCGAAAATCCTTGTGAGCACCACACTAGCTAACCTTCAGCAAATTATGAAGTCCCTCTTCTATGTCCTACCACATTATGTCTTGTAAGGAGGAGGACTATTTACTAATCCTTTGCCTAAAATAGAAAACATAAAAACATTTTGAATAGCAAGTCAAAACTATATATGTAGATCCCTACGATGTAAAACGTAAACTTTATGTTCAATTTATTTAGGCGTCTGCATTTTAAAACATTTTAGTTCAAAAACAGACACACACACACACACACAGAATTTGAGTAAAACTACTTTTCCAGTTATTATCTAGAAGTGGAACTGTTATTAACGTATGAAGTGATCACGGAGATGGTTGTGCACCTCTAGGTCGATCGAGAAGCTTGAAGCTAAAGGGTGCAATCCCTGATGCTTGATAACTAATGGGCCACTTATTTAGATAGCAAAACATTGCTTCAAAATAATTCATTACATGAATATTACATGAACTTTGCGTAATTTGAGAAGCATATGAGTTTTCGAAGAACACACATAATAAAAGTCCCACTCCAAATGCATAATTTTATTATTAGTACAAGTTTAGATAATTTTATCAAACTTTCTAGCTTAATAAGTAATTCAAAATTCATTTGTCTCTTCTTTTAACTATTAATATACCCACCATCATTTACTTAAACATAAGCGAATTTTATTTCTCTTTGGTTCTACTCTTTCTTTTAATATTGTTCTGACCCTTGCCATTTGTGTCAGTGACGTTATGGTTGTTACACTATATACTTCACTTCATGTTTTATTAATATCCATGTTATTACCATTGTCATTGTTGTGTTCATGGTTACTAGCATCAATGCTATTATTGTTATTATTAGAGTTAGTGTAACCATAATCATTGTTATCATTATTATTATTATTGCTAATATTACTATTGTTATTATTACTACTACAGTTATCATTATTATTATTCTTATTAGGCTTATTATTATTTTGGTTATTATCTTTTCAAAATTTTAGAATCCTTTTTTGTGGGTCTTTAGGAGTTAACCTCTCTACCCGCAAGGATGCCTGTAAAGGTAAGGTTGCCTACATCTGACTCTCCTTAGACCCCACGAAAGCGGGACCCATACTGGGTGGTGTAGTAGTAATAGTAGTTGTTGTAGTTACCTTTTCGAAAGTAACATTATTTCTAGAAAACGGTACAAATTAGGTTAATAAGTTCCAATTTTATGGTTAAGTACGATGCCAAGCACTTGGTTTCACATCCAAATCAAAAGATGTTCACTCCATCTTTCCTTGCGAGTCCAAAATATGCAAATGGTCATTAGCTCATTAAAATCAATTAAATCACATTATTACATAAAATTAAACACGAATTAAGCTTTACACGCACTTCAATTACCCTAGAACTAAAACTTAAGTTGCATGTTTAATTCATCTAAATTCCAAATAAATGTCAAAATTCACATTAAGAATATTCACTTTCAATATTTCAAAAGAAAACATTTCCCTCCACCCTTTCCTTCACCTTAAGCTATCCCACACTCCAATCATCATTATCAATTCAAATTCCCACTAGCTGCCATTTTCTTACCGTGAAATGACTCACAAATTCATATTAATCAAATGAATTTCAAACTTCCAAAGTTAAACTATTTCCCTCCTTGACTCCTTCTCAACCAACGTCAAGCTTACATCCATGTTCATGGCTACGCACACAACACCCCCCCCACACACACATGTGTGCGTGTGCGTGCGCATATATTTCACTCAATTACTATTAAAATTCACTTAAAGTTCATTAAATTAATGAAACCAAGCTTGAACTCCCATTCAACCTCTAAACCCTAACCCACGATTAGCACCTCTAAGCTTCCAAGCATCAGCAATTAAATCCCATCATCCAAAATCCAAGAAACCCACAAATTAACATTAATTTAGTCTAATTGAAACATTTATTACCGTATCAATCAACAAAAACAATGAAAGGGAATGTCAGGGGTTAGGGTTTTCACCTTCTTAACCCATTTGAACAACACAAAACAACTGAAGAGGGAGGCAGTAGTGGCACAAACAGTGACAGACAATGTCGGGGCGATGGTGCAACAACAGTAGCGAGGGGTAGGGGATAGGCTCAAGACAAGGGAAACTGGGCAGGGGAAATTACGTGGGATATAGGGGATTGGGCGGTTTTGGGTAGGGGTTTTTTTTTTGGTTTTATTTTGTAAATTGTAGATCTTAGTGTATTAATCCTTACTTTTTTGGTTTATTAGTTTTGTTTATTTTCTTACATTTTTTTCTCTTAAGCTTAGTAATTGTTTATGCCAAAATTTGACGCTAATGTTTTGAGCTATTAATAGGATTATTAGGGTGTGGTTTGAAATTTGTAAACTTGACCATGTCTAAATTAATTCATTCATTGCATTTTATTTATATACTTCCTACATCATTGTTATTGTTTTATTTATATAATGCAAGTGGACAATTTGTGCATATCTTTATACTATATGACTTCCCATTTTATTAAAACATCTAATTTTACCCATTTATCATTAAATGTTCCTTTATGATTTTGAACGAATTAATATGGAGCGTAGTGAAGTTTTATCTCAAGGGCGCTCTGTTGATTCACCTTGCACTTGCTTAAATCTATAAGATGCAAAATTGAAATGCAACACCCAACTTAATTAAATAAGTTTCATCCTTGAAACTGGCAAATTTAAGAAACCTTAAATTAATCTCAAATCAGTACGGGTACTTGTTTCTCATGTCTTCTTCTATCTCTCTTGTAGCTTCAGATGAAGTATGGTAGCCCACAGAACCTTTACTAGAGGAATGCTTTAATTGCAAAGTTGCTTAACTCTGTAATCTAGTATTTGTATAGGATGTTCCTCATAGACCAGATGCTCAGCCATCTCTATAGGCTTTGCCATAATAACATGATTTGGATCTGGAACATACTTTCAGAGTTGTGAAATGTGGAAAACATTATGCACATGCTTAAGTTCAAGTGGTAAATCCAATCTATAAGGCATAGAGTTTAACTTCTTAATAGTGTCATAAGGCTTGATATATCTAGGGCTCAATTTACCCATGACATTGGACCTTCTCACTTTCGTGACTAATGATACCTTCAAGAACACTTTATCTCCCACTCAAAATTCCAATTGTCTCATCCTTTTATTAGCAATATTCTTCTGTCAGCTCTAGGTTACTTTAATATGTTCTTTAATTTGCCTTATCTTCTCAGTGGTCTCTTGAATCAACTCGAGCCCTATGGTCAATGCTTCATATGGCTCACTTGAACACATAGGTGTCATGCACTTCCTCCTATACAGTGCCTCAAAAGGATCCATTTTAATGGTATATTGATAACTATTATTGTAAGGAAATTCCACAAATGGTAAATAATCTTTTAATTTTCTCTAAAAATCATGCACACATGATCTCAGCATATGTTCCAAGATCTGAATCAGCTTTTAGTCTGTTTGTCAGTCTCAAGGTGATATGAACTATTGAAATTAGTTTGATTCCGACAGATTTCTATAGGGCTTGCAATCCTCGGTATCTGCCGCATACTATGTCCTTTGGTATGCCTTGTCATTGGACTATTTTTTTGACATAAAATTGTGCCAGTCTCTATATAACCCAAGTGTCATGGATAGGTATGAAATGAGCAGATTTGGTGAGTCTATCAACGATGACCTAAGTAGCATTCTTTTCGAAAGCTAAAAAGGGCAATCCCATGACGAAATCCATTGAAATTGAATCCCACTTTTGAGTGTGAATTTCCAGGGGCTTTAGTTCGTCTATTGGACGTTGATGTTCATCTTTGATCTTTTAACATGTCAGGCATTTATCCATATACTTAGTGATCTCTCTTTTCATGTTATCCCGCCAAAAGTACAACCCTAAATCTCTGTGCATTTTTGTTCCACTTGGATGCACCAAATAAGGAGTATTATGGTCTTCTTCTAAAATCCTTCTTTTCAATTCCTCCTTATTGAGCATACGCAGTCAATTTTGAAACCTCAAGTATGACATTCTATCTAAGTCTCAACTATGAAGCCAGGCTGTTTCTCCTCTATGACATTCTATCTAAGTCTTTCTAACTTAGCATCATCCTTTTGGCTTGATTTAATCTCTTCCACTGTGGAAGGTTGCACTTCTGATGTTGACAACAACCCATTTATTAACTCCCATAACATAAGTTCAATGCCCATATTAATGGAGGTCCATCTAGCCAGGCTAATTTGGGGGTCCAAATCAGTCAACGTAATCCACATTTGCCACCTAAAGTCCAAGAAATGACTCACATTCTATTAGGGTCCAAACAAGAAAGTCTCGGGTTCAATTCAGAGCAACAACCCGATTCTATTTACAAAAACTACTTAGGCCTCCATGAGGTTTAGGTTCAATATTTTTGTATATTTTACTTCCTAAGAAAGTTCGCTACCGAGACTAGCAGATAAATTCAAGTTAAGTCAAGTACAAAGTGAACAATCAAGGCCATTTTGTAAATCACGCTAGATTAGCACCTAATTTGCCTGGTTTTCTTTTGTTGGACATTTTAGGCAATTTAAGGCTGATTTAATGCTAATTTCTTAATAGGAGGTTTGTTAAAAGCTCGAGGTTTCCCCCCAAGCAAGCAAATGCAAATCAAATTAGTTGTAGCCAAGGCAAAAGGGCTGTAGAAAAATTGAGCAAATCTTGCTCTTTCACGCGGTTGGTTAGCAAGGTGGTTACTCCTTCCTTTTTGGGTGTGCCAAGAAACTTTGCTGCCTTATTGGTTGATAAGAGTGGTTGGAAGCATCATCATACCTTCCTTTTGGCCTAGTAAAAAGCCACTAAGAAGCAAGGAAAGAAATGCAAGGTAATTCTGATTGGCTAACCTTAAAGGGGAAGATCTCAGTAGCCTTTTTCTCTTTCTTCCCTGTGCAAGATAGCCTCTTTAAGCTAAGTAATACTCTTAGAAATGAGTTTACTCATCATCATTTTATTTAACTAAACTCATCGATTGTAATTAGCTTAGTTAAACATGCTTTATAAACTTTATTAATTTAAGCTGGTTTAGAGGTTTCCTAAGCATGAAGAGACCTCTTGTACTCCTAGACAGCAAGGGGATCGTGTGTCTAAGGTAGCAAGAAGCTCACTTTGTACAATCAATTTTGAGTATTGAATCAAGAAAGTTGAGCTCTGCTCCTTTGAACGTTTTAAACACTTTACTTGCTTATCCTTGCTTAGGCCGAGCTAGGTGGTGATCAAGTAAGTCTTAATCCTTATTTAGGTGGTGTTTTTGTACCCTAAATAAGATTAAGGGCCCTAAGCTTGTTCTTAGTGGTGATTTTGTATCTAAGAATAGGTTTAGTTTTGTTTAATCCTTCCCTCTCTTCATTTGAGTTCACCTAAACTCTAGCTAAAGTTTAGTTTGTTCTTAGCTAACATGCATTGAATCTTGAAAGTGAGTTGAGTTCTTGTCTGCATCCATCTCATATTCTTAAGGTCTCTCAACACCTAGGTTGGGTACTTATCATTGTGTTCAAACTATGTTGGGCCTTTCTACTTAATGCATCTACTACAACATTTGCCTTTCCTAGATGATATTGCATTTGTGGATCATAATCCTTAAGCAGCTCCAACCATTGTTATTGTCTTAGGTTGATCTCTTTCTGAGTAAAAATATACTTCAAGCTCAGATGATCGGTGGAGATATGCATGGCACCCCGTACAAGCTAAGTAGTGACACCAAATTTTTAAGGTAGAAACCACCATAGCTAACTCCGAATCATGAGTTGGGTAGTCTTTTCATAAGGTTTAAGTTGCCTCAAGGCATAGGTTATTGCTTTATCATCTTACATCAGCACACAACCTAAACTATTTTTTAGAGGCATCACTATAAATAGGGTACTCGTTACCCTCTATCGGTAAATTAAGGACATGAGTTGTGGTCAAGCGTCTCTTTAATTCTTAAAACGCCTCTTACAATTGTATGACCACTCAAACTTAGTCATTTTCTTCCATAGGTTGGTCAATGGGGATGCTATTTTTGAAAAATCCTTCAAGAATCTCCTATGGTATCCAACCAAGCTCGAAAAGCCCTTTTTGTAATGTTGCTTGGCCTAGGCTATTCAGTAACCACTTTTAACATCTAAGGATAAAGTTTAATCCCTTCTTGGAGACTACATGCGTCAAAAATGTTACTTCAGTTAACCAAAACTTACACGTTTTCAATTTAGCATATAGTTGGTTCTCCCTTAAGGTTTGTGACATAGTCCTCATATGATTGGTATATTCCTCATTGCTCACAGAGTATATCAAGGTGTCGTCTATAAATACTACTAAAAATTTATCCAAATATCACCTAAAAATGCTATTCATCCATGAATGCAATAGAGGCATTGCTAAGTCCAAAATGTATGATAGTAAATTCATAATGACCATATCTAGTCCCAAAGGTCATTTTGTGAATGTCTTCTAGCTTAATTCTAAGTTAATGCTAACCAGACATCATATCAACCTTCGAAAACACCCCAACTCCTTACAATTGGTCAAACAGATCATTTATTCGAGGCCAAGAGGTACTTGTTCTTGATAGTAATTTTATTTAACTCCCTATAATCTATACACAACCTTAAAGTTCCATCCTTTTTTTCACAAATAAAACAAGGGCTCAACTGGGTGACACACTTGGCCTGATAAACACTTTTTGCCATAATTTGTCCAACTGGGTTTTCAATTTTTTGAGCTCTATTGGGGCCATTCTCTATAGGGGTTTCGAAATAGGTTGTGTACCAGGGATTAGCTCAATATCAAAATCAATCCCTCTTTGAGGAGGTAAACCAGATAGTTCTTCAGGAAAGAGATCAAGAAATTCACACACCACAAGGATATTTTCTATTTTCATCTCCTCCTCTTTAACCTCGGTACCATAACATAGATGTCTTATGCAACCTTACCTTATTAGCTTGCCTGCTTTCATAATTGATATTATGGAATACTCCTTTCTATTCTTTTCCCCATAGAAGCATACTTCCCGAGTTTTTTTGTCTTTTAAAGTGACTTTAAGGTTCCTTTAATGAATAGTTGCCTCTATGACTAGTCAACCCGCCTATCCCCAAGATTATATCAGATTCTGACATGTTGAACAATATTAAATTTTTCAGGGAACTCATGCTCACCAATCTTGATAAAAAAATACTTATAAAGGTGGGACATCCTATTACTTGTCCATTTGACAAAATAATTCAGTAGTTAGCCTACACTCTATCTTTTTCTAAGTTCAATTGCAATGCAGTTCGAGTGCATATAAATGAATGGGTAGACCCCAAATTGAACAAAATACAAAATGGCTTTGAATTTAAAAAGAGAGTTCAAGTGACAACCACAACAAAAACTATAGCTTCCTTCTTGCTCATTATGTAGGCTTGTTTTACCGTTATAGGCTTAGGGGCATGGGTCCTTGATGTGGTAGAGCTAGCAGCCTCATAACTCCTTTTTCTATAGCCTTCTATCTTCTCGGGCAAACAACAATCGAGTGATCAGGACTTCCACACCATAGACATTTGTTAGTACCCACATGGCACTCTGTTGTAGCATGGTTCATTCAAGCACACTTCCCATAAGGTTTTGTCGGAACTATTGGATGACTCTTGGAAGGGCTAACAGTAGGTTCATTCTGGGATAGGCTCTTACTGGATCTCTCGTGTTCATTCCCTTTCCTTTTCTTATTCCTCGTGTTTAAGGCCCTACTCCATTCTTCACTTACTTCGCCTCAACAACTTGTTCATATAACTCTTGATAGGTTCAAATTGGTTTACTAGCCAATTGATTTCGAATGTAGAAGGCTAAACCTTCCTTAAACCTCCTCATCTTCATCCTTTTAAAAGCTACAAAGTCCGAAATAAATCTTAACAATTCAGTGAACTTGCTAACATACTGCATCAATGACATATTATTGCTTATCTTGAACTCCATAAATTCTTTCTTCTTCTGTCAGTGAACGTTAATTGGATAGAGCTTAGCCTAAGCTCCTCAAGAAACTTAGGCCACGTAAGCTCAGGTCCTTGTAACTTATCCTTTATAGTGCTCCACCAAGTATCTACTTTACCTACTAAGTGAAAAGTTATTGACCTTTTTATCTTCAGGTACCTCAACAATTGGAAATATTTTCTCTATTTACCTAATCCATTCTTCAAGTTCTATAGGGACAAACTTCCCATCATAAACTCGATGCAACCCTATTGGCCAACTTATCTTATTTAGGGTTCATTTTAGAAGGTACATGTGAATACTTTTTATTAATTCTGCCACAAATTTTTTCTAATAGTTTGGACCTTCAACACTACTACGTACTTAATGGGCTACTGTTGGGCCTCTGCTAAGGTTTTGCTGGAGGTTCACAAGCACTAAGTTTCCTAATGCTTGAGTTATGTCCTCATTATTAATTCAGATGATTGTTTACAGACTCTGATATACTGGATCACATAAACAAAGATTGTTTTCTAGATTTTCTTGCCATTAAGATAAATAATAACCACTCAAAATCAAACACAATTTTAACTTTGAACACTACTTTCATTGCATGCATATATAAAGATCACGAAAAGAATGTCAAGTTATAATGTTTCAACACACTCTGCATTTCAGTTGGGGTTTATAGCCTATTCCCTGTTTACACATATGAACTTGAGTTAACTACCTAGTCAATGTTGCCCTAAACCCCAAAAAGAAAAGACGGATTACGTCATCATAGTTGGTAGGTTAGCCTATCTACATACATCATATATACACGCAATGAGCAAAAAGAATATCAGCCTATACCAGCTATACTGTATATGCAATCAAAAGATCAAAACCTATAGCAAATAATAAGATAAATCAAACTCTAAGGACCCGAGGACAGATTGTAATCTAGTTCGGAAGAATAATCATTCTCCTCAGCAGAGTCGAAGCTCTTGTTAGACATATATACATCAGAACCCTTTTTCTCAAAATCTTCGTTCTATATCCCTTGGTCCTCCTCGGTTTACTCCTTAGGCTTGCGCTTCTTCTCCTCCTTAATTAGGTTCCTTTTCAAAGTTTAACTCGATCAACCCAAACGTATTTGGCACGTCCACCACCACATGGATTTATCTAAAAGCCCTAGAACCCTCAGATAATTGAGAAACATCCTCAGAGCTAGCTTGCGGTGGGAAGACAGACGGTTGCTGACCTGCTAGTGGCAGGGGTAGTGGTCCATGGGCAGGAGTAGGTGGAGGTGGAACAATAGGGGATGCACACCTAATGCAGGGAAGATATACAGTAGTGTTCAGTAAGTAATGCCCATTTGCTCTATCTTCTCTCTTAATAACAACTCCCTGGTGGCAGTGATCCATGCCCCTAAAACCTAAAACCTATCCCCATTAAGTGCCAGTTCTCCCTTAATTACAAAGTCATAGTACTGTAACCTGAACTCATCCAAGGGGTTGTGATAGGCACGGGCCATAAAAGTCTATGAGTGCAAACTAGCATATTATGGAACTCTGAAAATGGGTTCTATCTAGGGCTTACCATAGTAATGTGCAGCAGGGAGATATGGCCAATAATAGAAGTCCTCGGTATTATGTTAATAGTATCCAAATCAAAAGGAACTCCAGGGTGATTCATTAAAAAATAAGGAAATACACAAGCAAAAGGCGCAAACCACATTCGTATATTTTCCTTAGAATGACACAATTTACTCATGACATACTCTTTAAACCTCGCAACCTAATTCTGGAACACCCTACTACTCATAGTGATTTGTTAACCTAGCTCTGCTACTACAACTATAACTCCCCCAATCCCTAACTACATAATTATCTTAACTAGTAGTTTATTATTTATAAGTGTGGTGGAAGTCCTTTGATTAGAGGCATTATTGTCATCTCAAAATGAACAAGGCTTTCAGGAACTACGCAATTTCCTATATCATTCTCACGTTCACTAAGTCCACCAAAATTAAGGATAATAGATTACATTCACCACACAATTTAGTTTGTAACACAAATTACAAATTAGTTAGAGTTCTCAAATACATTATTGATAAATAATTTGACCAAATACTTATGCAAGCAACGTGCCTTTAGGAGTGTTACCCAAAAAATCACTGTGAGCACCTAACTAGCCAACCTTTAGCAAACTACCAAGTCCCTCTTCTAGCTTATGCTACCTTATGCCTTATAGAAGTAAGGCTGCTAACTAATCCCTTACCTAAAGCAGAAAACATAAAAACCTTTCAAATAGTAAGCTAAAGCTCAGTATGTATATCCCTACCTTGTAAAAAGTAAACTTTGTGTTCCATTTAGTTGGGCACTCATGTTTCAAAATATTTTAGTTCGAAAACAAGAGGGGGGGGAGTGAGTGAATGCTTTGCCATTTATTATTTGGAAGTGGAACCCCTGTTGACGTCTGAAATGATCATTCAGATAGGTGCATACCTCCCAAGCTGATCAGGAAGCCTGAGTTTAGCCACGAGGGTAAATTGAAGGATGTGAGCTCTGATGCTTGATAACTAATGGAGCCACTTATTTTTGTGACAAAACATTATTTCAAAATGACTCATTACATGGATATTACATGAACTTTGTATAATTTGAGAGACATGTAAGTTTTCAAAGAGCACAGGTAATAAATGTACATCATTTTTGAAATCTTTCTCCTTTTTATGAAAAATGTTCATTACGGCTTGAAATGTTAGAAGTGGCCTTCTTTCTACTCCAAATGTATACTTTTACAGTTAGTCCGAGTTTACATAATTTTATTAAATTTTTTAGTTGAATGTGTAATTCAAAATTCATTTGGCTCTTCTTTTAACTATTAATATACCCATCATCATTTACTTAAACATAAATGGATTTTATTTCTCTTTGGCTCTACTCTTTCTTTTAATATTGTTGCCACCCTTACCATTTGTGTTAGCGACGTTATGGTTGTTACATGATATACTTCACTTTATGTTTTATTAATATCCATGTTGTTACCATATCATTATTATGGTCATGGTTACTGTCGATATCCTGCTTATCGTCATTACCAATGTTATTAATATCAATGTTATTATTGATACCATCGTTGATTTATTAATATCTTCGTCATTATTGTTGTCATCATCATCATCATCATCATCATTATTGTGGTTAGTGTGATCATTATCATTGTTATAATTATGATTATTATTGCTACTATTGTCGTTATTATTGCAATTCTTATTAGTGTTATTATTATTATTATTGTTATTATCTTTTTGAAAATAACATTATTGCTAGCCACCATTATAGATTAGGTTAATCATTTGTGGCTTTAGGCTTACATGCGATATGTCAAGTACTTGATTTCGAGTTCAAACCGAAACATATTCGTTCCACCTTTCCTTGTGAGTCCCAAAGTATGCAAATGTTCATTAGCTCATTCGAAATCAATTAAACTGATTACTTGATAAAAACAAACAAGAATTAAGTTTTACAATCAATTCAATTGCCCTACAACTGACATTTAAGTTGCATATTTAATTAATCTAAATCCCAAATCAATGTCACAATTCACATTAAGAATAGTCACTTTCAATATTTCAAAAGTAAACATTTCCCTCCACCCTTTCCTTCACCTCAAGCTACCTCAAAATTCATAATAATCCAATGAATTTCAAACCCCCAAAGTTAAACTATTTCCTTTCTTTACCCTCCACCAACCTCAAGCTTACAACTATGTTCATGGCAACCTGTATAACATCACACACACACACACACACACACACACACACATACATATATATATATATATATATATATATATATATATATATATATATATATCATATTAATCTCATTCAATTACTACGAAAATTTACTTAGATTCCATTAAATCAATGAAGGCATGCTTTGCCCATCACCAACCCTAAGCTTCCAAGCATCACCAATTCAATCCCATCATCCAAAATCCAAGAAATTCACAAATTAAAATTCATTTAGTCTAAATAAAATATTTATTACAAAAATCAATCAACAAAACCAATAAAATTGAATGGAAGGGGTCAGGGTTTTCACCTTCTCAACCCACTTGAACAATATAAAAAGAGGTAAAGAGGAAGGCCGGTGGCGGCATAGACAGTGACAGCTAGCGTTGAAGCAGTGGTGCAACAACAGTAGTGAAGGGTAGGGGAGGGGCTCAGGACGGGGAAATTAGGTAGGGGGAATTTCGCGGGATAAAGGGGATTGGACAGTTCTGGGTAGGTTTTTTTTTTTGGTTCTATTTTGTGAGTTCTAGATTTTGGTGTCTTAATCCCCACTTTTTTGGTGTATCAATTTTATTTATTTTCTTACACTTGTTTTCTCTTAAACTTAGTAAATATTTGGGCAAAAACTTGAGAGTAATGTTTTGGGCTATTAATGGGATTATTAAAGTGTATTTGGAAAATTGTGAACTTAATTTATTTATTTACTGTTATTATTTATTTACTTGATAAAAACACGTTGAAGCATCTAAATTAATTTTTTGTTGCATTTTATTTATTTACTTGCTATATTATTATTATTATTATTATTATTATTATTATTATTATTATTATTATTATTATTAT
>JACYFF010031956.1:42745760-42781216 GCA_017589665.1 Selenicereus undatus | reverse complement strand
AATTTACCCACGAAAGAAACAGGCCCTTAATAGCTAAGAGAAATAGCAGTGGCAGTTTCTATCTCCCTATAACATTCTCTAAAAGTCTCTTATACTTCAGCTTCAAGTATTAATAAAAAAGTATGCTTTATTCAATCACTATCTCTATTTTTTCCATAAATTTCATCCTATATTGTGTTTATTTAAATTCAATCAAACTTTTTATTTCTCCTCATGTTTCATTCATTTTGCAATTTTTTACACTATCGCCATTCTCGATCGATCCTGCTCCCTAATTAGTATCACACCATGTTTTCTTATTTAGGCAATAGTCCTACATTTGTAGCATTGGTCAACCTAATAAACCATTGGTCAGCCTTGGTTAGGTGGTCCTAGTGGTCTCGATATAGAATGCATGATTTCTATTTAGTTATGCATTCTTAGCCGTGATTGCATCTTGGATAAGACATAGTGTGAGTCTTGGTGGTCTTGGTGGCCGAGAGTTGCTAGTGAGGTGGGAGGCTCCCCTGGAAAGATGGGCTTTGCTGAATACATACGAACCTTCAAAAGAAAACTGGGGAATAGCGGCGGGTGGTGGAGTCATCCAAGGTGACTGAGGAGAATGGATCCAGGGCTTCGCTGAAAATTTTGGGATATGCACATCAGTGAAGGTGGTATCGACAGGTCTTTGCATGGCTAGATCATTAGAGATGAAGAAGGTATGGTGCAGATAGACTCCATGCTGATAGTAGGTATGCTTCGCGAGTATGGTTCATAAAACCCCATTCATAAGCCACTTATTATTCAATGCAAGGAGATAATCTATTGATGTGATTTGGACGTTAAGGTATCTCACTGTTACAGGGAAACTAATCAAGGATATGGTAAGTTAGTCGATTTAGGTATCATTTGAGAGATAGGAGTTTATTATTTTACTTATCCTCCTACGGATGTAATGGAAGTACCTAATGTAGGTGTTGTAGGAGTCTTTTAGCCCAGGAATGCTAAGTAACAATATTCATTTTGGGGGCGTAGCTCCTCTTTTGCACCCCAAAAAAAGTAGGGTACTAAGTTGCTTAATTGATTTTTCAAACTAGAAAATTTCAAAACAAATAGTTGAAACTATTTATCAAATCGGTACTCTTGATTTCTCAATGGCTTTCTTAATGCTTAATCAAACATCAAGAAGAAACGTTTAGTTTGCAAGAAGAATTTTAAAACATTAATTTACTTTCTAATGTTGCAATTAAAAAATATAAGGAGAAATATAGATATATTCATTTTGAGTTGGTTCAAATGGCGTTTAAACCCCTTACTAGACTACAAGTAGAATGTCCCATATTCATGGCCGTTAGAAACGATAGACTAATAAGATATAAAGATTACTTATTAACCATGATTCAGACAAATATGTATAATGGTCTAATTAATTTTAATTGTTATCTAAATATTTTAGTTGATCTAGCTAACTGCTAGGCACTAGATACCTTAGTTTTAGATATTCATCTTCCCAATATTTCAAGTGTTTTGTTTAGGGAACATTTAACTATTTTGCAATTAGTTATATTTTTATTTTAAATTAGTATCTTCACACTTAACCCATATTACAACCTACCATGGATGAAATGATTTTATTAATAGCTAAAACGGATAATATTTCTACTTTTACGCTGAAACTATTAAAATGGAAAGAAATTACTATGCCTTCAAGAAGTTATTATTGAAAATAATAGACCACCTAGAAATATCTTCAAAAAATATATTAAACAAATTATAGAAGAACCAGATAGTAGAATACTTATTAGATTCAATTCTAGGCAAGAAAATCATTGTCTTCATTTTATCAAGGAGAACAACCACACTGTGCCTACTCTATGTCTCCTAGGTCATTCAATTATAAACCTAGTACCTCTAATGAAGAGTCATCAGGAATTTATTTCAAAACTCGTCTAGTTGAACCTATTGATGATAATATTCCAAACCTTAAGAAATTTAAAAGTATCAATACAAACTCAAAATTAGAACAAAAATAGACACTAAAACATGGAAAAATGTGTAGTCTAGACTTCTTCCTGTAGAAAAAATTATAATCACAATTCTGAAGGGCTATTCCAACTTCTTCTTCCAAAGTAGGAAGATCTGACCTAGAAAATAGCCAAGTCAATATAGTTTCTACTCAAATAGAAACTATAGCCAAAAATAATGATATTGATTCATTGATAGAGCAAATGGAAAATATTAATGAAGTGATTTTCTCCTCTCGATCCTGAGCTCCTATAGGAAAGGCGAATCGAGGAAGGCCACGAAGACCCAATCTACATCAGTGAGATCAATTGCATCCAGTTCTTATGAGATTCAGCCTCAAGCCCCGACTTTTGGAGTTTCAGAAGCGACAACTGATTGGGTGTAATCGATTGCACCCATGGCTAACGAAGCGAGTTCATTAAATACTAGAATCGCGTCTAGTGAATAGATCCCTTCAACATGATATACCACCTCCTTCATTTTGCATGAATTTTGATATTTCTAAGCTAAGGAATGCGAATTGCAAACTTAGTTGGCATGAAGTTACTTATACAAAAATCATATGGATGATAATAAACCTTAGGTCCAATTCTGGGAATTGACGGTGGCGTGCTATGTTCTTAGTGCATCTCCACCCATTGCTGTGCTTAATGGTTACCTTTGAAGAATTTGGAAGGACTTCATTATTGATAGGGATCAGCTTAATAATGGAGTCCTATTGGTCCGATTTGACTATATGGAAGCTTGGGATCAGGTTTTATAACTTGGGCCACACCACTTTGATAAGAAACTCTTTATAGTCAAGTCCTAGCATAAAGATTTTGAGAAGTAGAAAATAGACAAGGTTCCTGTGTGGGTACAGTTACCTGATTTGGATTTGAAATACTGGAGTGCATCCTCTGAGCAAACTTGCAAGTTTGATAGGTACTCCTATTATAGTTGGCAAGAATACTGAGGAAAAGAGTACAGTTAGGTATGCTCGGGTTTCAATTAAGTTCCAATATAGAAACACGCGCCAAAGTTCATATATTATGACAATAAACATGCATTCTTTATTCAGCAGAAGGTGTTTTTTAAACGTGAACCTGCTATTTGTGATAAGTGCAAAAAATTTGGCCATGAAGAAGAAAAACACAAGGACGGACAATGGCAATAAAGGCCAAAAATATTCAACTTGTCCAAAAATACCAATGAACAAGTAGTTGAGACCAGAGTGGAGAAAGTTACGGAGCACTGTAATGAAGTAGGTAATCCTAATAAAGCAAGCTAAGTTTTGTATAATGCGAATTCAACACCAGTTAGTAACTCCTTTGATGTTTTAAAGATCATTAGGGAGGAAGTTGTTGTCTATGAGATCTACTAGTTGGATGAGGCTAACCACGAAAAGGGGACACACACCCATGTTACTAACGGATAACCTAACTACTTGGAATATTAGGGGCTTTAACAGCCCCAACAAGCAGAAGGAAGCTAAGTCCTGCTGCTGGAGGAATAAGATAGGTTTGTTACGTCTTATGGAAACTCAGGTTCATGGCATAAATTATGACAAAGTTACAAGTAATTTTACTTAGTGAACACGTTTTGTGAACTTCAATGCTTGTGATTGAGGTAGAATTTGGCTTATGTGGTTACTTACTAACTTTACAGTTCAAGTTTCGAGGTGCACTTACCAATATATTCATTGCTTGGTGTAGCACGTATTCTCCACTAGCCACTTTTATCTTGCTGCTGTATATGGACATAATGATGATGGCTTGAGGCAGGATCTTCGGAGCAACCTAGTAGATCTGGCTGAACATATCACAAATCCTTGGGTGGTAATGGATAATTTTGATCACCTCCATCACCTTGATGACAGAATTGGATGCCTTCTTATCACGCAACAAGATGTGAAGGACTGTCAAAATTGTGTTTATCAAGCAGGAGTTCAAGATATAAGTTGGAAAGGACACATGTACTCTTGGACAAACAAATAAGAATTTAGATGTAGGATTTTCTCTAAAATCGATGGAGTGCTAGTCAATGGTGCTTACACTGACTTATTCCCGAACTCGGAAACTGTGTTTTTGGCAGATTAAACTCCTAACCACTTTCCAGGCCTCATTAAGTTCTTTGAGCGATAGGACTTTGGACCTAAGCCATAAATCATTCAATATGTGGTCCATAGATCCTCAATTTCTAGATACTGTTGCTACATCTTAAATCAACCTCTACAGGGCTCTGCTATGTCCAGAGTCACCCAAAAAAAAAAAAATTATAACTCCTTCAACCTACATTGAAAAGACTTAATAAGGAGAAATTTGGGGATGTGCAAGTTCAATATGCCAAGGGGAAGGAGCACTTCAACCTTTGCAATTAGACATCCAGTATAACCCTTCTAACAAACTGCTTTATGATGCAGAAAAGATGGTCTGGGAAACTTGCCACATGTGGTAGCAAAGGCTCCATAGTTTTTATGTGCGAAAAATTAAAGATGACTGACTTAACTTGGGAGATACAAATGATACATACTTTTTTGATAGCCTCAAGCAAAGACATCAAAGCAACAGTAGCTACCGAGTTCATGAACCCAGCCCCAGTAGCTGGTAAAAACCTATAGCCTACTTTAACACCCTCCACAAATGTATATCGAAGATGTGTTGTGGCAGATTGAGAAGGTTGCTACCTACTTCATGAAAACTAAGCTGCTTTTGTAGAAGGCAGATTTATATCTCACGATACCATGATTTGTCAGGACTTGGTTCGGCTATATCAAAGGAAGCATGTACCCCCAAGTTGCCTTTTCAAAATAGACTTGAAAAATGCATATAATTTGGTGTCCTAGGATTTTGCGGGAAAACTTCTACCTAAAATTAAATTTCTTCCTAATGTAATTACAAATTACAAAGATTAAATTTTTATAGATTCAATTGATTTGAATGGGTTATAATCTCTATGGATACAAAATCATTCTTTCTCTCTCAAGGATGGATTTTCCAACCCTGAATAAAGAGGGGTAGAGACCAATTTATAGGAAAGTCTCCCATTTGAAAGTCAAGACAGGCCTTGACTTGGGTTTTGGGCTTTGACCTAAGTTTTTGGCCTTTTAATCAGACTTTACCCTAAATTATTTTGATTTTCGTTTGTTCAACTTTGACTTTGACTTGGGAGTCTCCCAGGCTTGAGCAGAGCATTGACGTGGAAGTCGCCTCGAGCTTTAACCGGATGTTGACTTGAGAGTCGTTTTTTATGTTTGACTTGTGAGTCGATGTTGACTTTGACCTTGACTTTGACCACGCCATCACTTGAACGTCGTTCGGGCTTTAGGTCGTGACTTGACTTGGTAGTCGTCTTCAGCCTCGGTTTGGACTTTGACTCGAATTTTAACTGAACCCGGATTTAGTAGTCATCTGGACTTCATTTTGGGTTTGACTTGTGAGTCTGTTTTGGGCCTGATTAAATTAATTAAAAGGGTTGACCCAATTAACTAATTTAATTTAATTTTGATATGGCACGAATAAATTTTTAGTGCCTACAAATTGTCATCTCGAGACAAGGTCACGTACGAAACTTGTCGTTTTAGGGTGACCGATGTCTCAAATTTTTTTGAAACGTGCCATTTCAGATGCCCCATTTCACAGACCTCGCACGGTGGTCTCGCTTTTTTTTTGTGTGAGTTGGGCTGGGCCCATTTTCTTCTTTTTGTTCCCAGGCAGGAGTGACAATGCTTCATTACACTAACCACATGGAAAGCACTTGACATCTTAACCCTCATTCTTCATCTTCTTCCTTCGATCAGCCACCAAATGAGACCCCAGTTGTCCAGCCAAACGCCGCCACTGCTCGCCTGTCGCTATTGTTGGTTTATCGTGGGCACTGCCCCAGAACCCTTTGCCGCTTCGTTTAACCGGCCACACCCAGAACCCAGACTCCAGACCCTTTGCTTGGTTGTTGCTGGAGGTTGAAGAAACGGTTCGCGGTGAGGGTCGTCATCAAAGCCTCGGTCTTTGTCCGCCATTCTTCATCCTGGTAAAGGTATCAACTTTGCCCGTCATCTTCCATCTTGTTTCCTCCTTCACTTGACCTTCCCCTCTTCTTTTTTTTTACTCTGCTTTTTTGGCACGCCCATGGCCATAGCTTGAATCAGAGCAAGCATAAATCCTTTTCTCCTTGTGTGCGTACCCTGCTGCTTCTCTTCTTCCTTTTCGTCCTTTCAGCGAGACACGCCCAAAACCGAGACCCCTGTTGCTCAGACTGCCCAGTCCTCGCCATTGTTGTTGCTTCTGTGCCACGGTGAAAGCTCCTTTTTTTTGGATTGTTGAATTCGGGTAGCTTCATACCGATGTGAAAGTTTCTGGGTAGCTTGAAGTTTGGCCCTTTCTGAGTCAATTTTGGTTCGAAAGAAACGAGGGCAGCTTCTACAATTTTGTGGTTTGAGGAGAAATTCGGAGGTGGTTTGTGGTTGACATGACTCAAGCCTCGTGGGGGTCGATCATGAAGATGCACAAGTCGCCTCAGCCACAGCTGGGCATCGATGAACCAAAGGCGGCAAGGCCACTCACACAACCATACGCAACGTAGAGGGAGAGGAACATCAGAAACTTAACGCCCTTATTAAGCTTTCCAAGCCCAAAGGAATCTCTGAAGAGCTGATCTTCGTTTACCAAGAGATGGAAACGAACTTGGTTTACTTTTAAGGCAGCGAACTTAAGTCTGCGGCTCTTAAATTACTGGAGCTTGAGAATGCACTCCAGGTGTTCGATGATTTGATTCAGGGAACTTATCGGCGCATTGTGCCTAATTTTGATTCTGGGTGCTGTGATTCTGGGTGTTGCATCCTTAGTCCTCTAAGGCTGGTCAGCAACTGAGCAAGAATTAGATTACAGGGCTGCCTTGCTGCTTACAAATCGCTTACTGGAGTTTTAGGGAAATTGCTGCTGAGTATTTGCCCGTGATATATCCCTTTTATGCCAACCATACTTCACCGAACTTTAGTTATGCCAATATCAATGCAGTGCATTTGAGATTAGAAATTTTCCATTGCCACAAGCTCCAGACACTTTGGGTACATGCTGCTATCTTTCTGTTTGTTCCCTTGATTTTTTTTTATTGCCACAAGATTAGATTCTTGATTTATTTATTTTTTTTGAATCTTGCTTTGTATCTGTGTTGGTGCTTGATATAGTTGGGGATGGACTCCTGGGCTGCTACTGCAACATGTAAAGATCTTCGTGAGCTTCGTCCACCTTTTTTTTTAATCTTTATTATCGCATTTTTGTATATCACGACGTCATGCTCACGTGTTAAAAGATAGCATTTTTGTCGCTTGTGCTTATTTTTCTTTTTTTTTAATGCCGAGACCCCCCTTTTCTTTTTCTTTTTTTTTCTCTTGTACTGCTGCTCGTGCAGGTTGAGGAGTCATTTGAAGAACCACTTGCGACACAGTTCGCTACTTGGCCATGGGTCTTGAACGGAACTTATGCGTACAAAAGTGGTATTAAGACTTGAAGAACCACACTTGCGATACAGTTCGTTGCTTGGCTTTGGGCCTTGAACGGAACTGATACGCACGGAAGTGGTATGAAGATTTCAAGAACCACACTTGCGACACAGTTCACTACTTGGCTTATGGGCCTTCAACGGAACTGATACACACGGAAGTGGTATGAAGACTTGAAGAACCACACTTGCGATGTAGTTCGCTGCTTGGCTTCTGGGCCTTGAACGGAATTGATACGCATGGAAGTGGTATGAAGATCTGAAGAACCACACTTGCGATACAGTTCGCTGCTTGGCTTATGGGCTATGAACGGAACTAATACACACAGAAGTGGTATGAAGACTTAAAGAACCACACTTGCGATACAGTTCGTTGCTTGGCTTCTGGGCCTTGAACGGAATTGATACGCACAAAAGTGATATGAAAATTTGAAGAACCACACTTGCGATACAGTTCGCTGCTTGGCTTATGGGCCTTGAACGGAACTGATACGCACGAAAGTGGTATGAAGATTTAAAGAACCACACTTGTGACATAGTTTGTTGTTTGGCTTATGGGCCTTGAACGGAACTGATATGCACGGAAGTGGTGTGAAGATTTGAAGAACCACACTTACGATACAGTTCGCTGCTTGGCTATGAGCTTTGAACAGAACTGATACGCACGAAAGTGGTATGAGTAGCAAAGAGTAGGTAGCGCGGCAGTCAATGAACATTTGATTGTTTTTTTTTGCTCCACGCTTCACCATTCTTTAGTATTTATTTTGTTTAGACGCGGCTTTGCTTACTGATTTCTTTCTTGAAAAAGAATTTAACTTTGTGTTTTATTCTATTTTCAGGTGATTCGTACTGGTGCAAGTTGCGAGGAGCAGCTTGGCGACAGAAAGGTGATGTCTTTGATCTCTTTTCTTTCATGCCCCCTTTTTAGTGTGTAATGTGTTTGACTGCACCTGGTGATTTGCTGAAACTGCCTACGTACTTATAGGTACTTGTAAATCCCCATAAGATCAAGTTGTTACGTAGTTCAACTAAGCATCCTTTTTTCATTTGTTTTGTTGTTCACAGTTTATACTCTTACGGGTCAGGAGTAGCACAAAGTTTTTTTTTTGGCTTGAGTGAATAGTTTATGCTTTTGCTCGAGAGTTAGCATTTTCTTGATGTGTGTGAACAGTTTTTCCTCTTGTTCGGGAGTCTTCTTTTTTAAATGTGCGAACAATTTAGCCTCTTGCCCAGGAGCTGTCTTCTTTTTGAATGTCCGAACAGTTTAGCTTCCTATTCGGGAGTCTTCTTTTTGAATGTGCGAACAGTTTAGCCTCTTGTTCGGGAGTCTTCTTTTTTGGAATGTGCGAACAGTTTAGTCTCCTATTCGAGAGTCTTCTTTTTGAATGTGCGAACAGCTTAGTCTCCTGTTCGGGAGTCTTCTTTTTGAATGTGCGAACAGTTTAGCCTCCTGTTCGGGAGTCTTCTTTTTTTGAATGTGCGAACAGTTTAGCCTCCTGTTCGGGAGTCTTCTTTTTGAATGTGCGAATAGTTTAGCCTCCTGTTCAGGAGTCTTCTTTTTTGAATGTGCGAACAGTTTAGCCTCTTCTTTTTTTAATGTGCGAATAATTTAGCCTCCTGTTCGGGAGTCTTCTTTTTGAATGTGCGAACAGTTTAGCCTCTTGTTCGGAAGTCTTCTTTTTTTTGAAAGTGCAAACAGTTTAGCCTCCTGTTCGGGAGTCTTCTTTTTGAATATTCGAACAGTTTAGCCTCTTGTTCGGTAATCTTCTTTTTTTGAATGTGTGAACAATTTAGCTTCCTGTTCGAGAGTCTTCTTTTTGAATATGCAAACAGTTTAGCCTCTTGTTCGGGAGTTTTCTTTTTTTGAATGTGCGAACAGTTTAACCTCCTGTTCGGGAGTCTTATTTTTGAGTGTGCGAACAGTTTAGCCTCTTGTTCGGGAATCTTCTTTTTTTGAATGTGCGAACAGTTTAGCCTCCTGTTCGGGAGTCTTCTTTTTTTGAATGGGCGAACAGTTTAGCCTCTTGTTTGGGAGTCTTCTTTTTTTGAATGGGCAAACAGTTTAACCTCTTGCTCAGGAGCTAATTAAGCCCCTTTTTTGTGGTGATGAACAGTTTAGGCTCTTACCTAGGAGCTTTCTTTTTTTCAAGGGAAGTCGCTAACATCCGGGCTTACGTCGCAACTGGAAGAAGCTTGCCCCTTAGTTCTTTTTTTTTTGAACTAGACTTAGCCCCATGGCCAGTGAGAATTATGATGCGCCTCTTTACTTTCAACGAGTCACCCACCTTCACATCCAAAGTGGCAACATGCTTCATGCGTGAAGGAATTGAACTTTGGACTTCATTTGTTTTGCCAAGGCAGTTGAACACTGAATCCTTCTTTTGGGAAGGCGGTGAGCTTGATGACATTTTGCCTGTCTTGATTCTAGCGAAGACCGAGGGTTTAGGTTGCTCATCCTTTTTCAACCTATGAAAGACAGAGGGCTTCAGGATTTTACCCTTTCCAATCCTTCTAAACACAGAAGGTCGTTGGCACGATGTTGACGACTACAACCTGTCGAACACAGTCGTGTTGGGGTTGGTCTTAGCATTTTTGCCCTTATTATCATCAACCTCTTCAGCTGTGGTATATTGCGTGAGGGCTTGCTTGTCCTTACGTCATCCCGAAATCCTCACAGGCTGGGGCGGTGCGTAGCTAAGACCGACTTTAGGTGTTGCAGAGTTACCCCCTTGACTTTGTACGACCCTTTGCGTGCTGTCAAATCCATAGGGCTTAGCTTCGATCTCATGACCCAAAGATGTTGGCTGGTTGAAGTCATAGTTGGACGTCTTCATTAACTTGTGCATATTAGGATTACACCTATCATTGATGCGCATCTTTGACAGCTCACCGTCTTCTTGGAGCGAGCCTTTAGAAGAGGCAACAAAACCAAGGAGAAAAGCCTCGGTCCATTTGCTTGGGTTCACCCTATGAACTGGAAGCACACTCTTTTCTTTAAGAACGCAACAACTTGCTTCATTGAGCTTGCGTTCAACCTTAGTTGCACTTTTAAGATTTGTACATTTGAAGACTGGCGCCACCAAATTTGCCGCGACATTTGCTTGCTTGACGGACGAGACTGGAATTGTCATCTCATTCTTTTCTTTCAGTTCTTGTGGCTGGATGCTGCCATCACCACTTTCTTCATGAGGGACATTCTACTCTTCATTTGTCTCGTCATCGTCAATTTCAAAACATGAGATTGTGTAGACAGCCACACTATCAAAGAAGCTTTTTATGAAGCATTCTCTTAAGCCCTCTAGCACTTCAGCATGATCCATTTCAGAATCTGACTCACCAGCCTCTTGCATTGTGATGTGGCCAACTTCTGCTGTTTTGTCTAAATCTAAAATGATTCTTCCTTCCTCAGCCAGTCGCATGGTACATTCCTTGAGTGTAACGCACATTTCAAGAGGGTGACTAACGATTCTATGGTATCGACAGTATTTAGGGTCGGCGGTCCTCCCAACTTCCTTTATGCGCTTTGGCTCGGGCAATTCGTTGATACCCTTTTTGAGTAAGTCATCTAGCATGCCTAACAAATCTGAGTCAGAAAATGGATACTTCTTTTCCTGAAGTTCTTTTAGTGTGGGATGCTTATTTGACACAACCTTGAACGACGAGGTCTTCTTGCCCCCTAGTTTTGGCTTTTCCAGAATGCGAATTGGCTAACTTGTAGAGGTGGACATCGCTTCTTTGGTCATGCCCTTAGAAAAGTTAACATTCTTCTCGAACTCAACTGTGTCCCTCTTTGATTCAGTAGAATAGAAGGAGTTGGTGCGACGACTAGCTATAGTCACCTCCATGTCATGCGCCTTGATCGCCAATTCTTGAAAAGTCCTAGGTTTGCTCATTTGTAGGACGTACAGCAAGTCCCAGTGCATGCCTTGGGTGCACATTTTGACGGTGGATGCTTCAGAGAGCAGATCCTTGCACTTAAGGCTAAGAGCGCGCCAGCGGTTGATGTAGTCAAGAACTGGCTCGTCCTTCCACTGTTTTGTGTTTGTTAGCTCAGTCATGCTGACAATGCGATGAGTGTTGTAGAACCTGTTAAGGAACTCTTGCTCCATGTGTTCCCAGCTATCAATGGACTCAGGTTCTAAGTCGGTATACCAGTCAAAGGCAATAACTTTTAATGTCCTGACAAACTGTTTCACCATAAGGTCGCCGTTAGTCCCAGCATTGTTGCACATCTCAATGAAGTGCGCGACATGTAGTTCTGGATTGCCTTTTCCATCGAATTGTTGGAACTTAGGGGTTGGTAGCCGTGGGGCATGCAAAGAGCATCCACCCTCTTAGCGTAAGGTTTGGTGTATAGGTGAGTTCAGCACGAATCTTCACCTAGCTGCGCCTTAATAGCATTTGCTATCAAGTCTTGGATTTGCTCAATGGTCATTGATCCGGAGGACTTGACATGTTTAAGGGTGGCGCCTTTCTTTGACTGCTTCTCGCTGTTAGAGGCTTCAATGTGAATGGACATTTTTTCTAAGTCCTTTGTGGAAGATTGAGCTGGCCATTTTTCTAACTTCCTGGTCAGCTTAGTAATCTTTTCTTCTTAAAGCTTAATGTACGCTTTCTTTTCTTCGTTGTCCATGGTGAGTGTTTCTAGGATGGCTTTCATGTTAGCCATCTCCTCTTCCAGAGTGGTTGTACCTGTCATAATGGCTGGCATGACAACAGTTTTGGTGGACTTAACTTCAATCTCTGACATGCGCGCCCCCTTCGGTGAGGGCGAAGAAGAGTTACTACTGTAGTAATCTTCAACCTCGCAGACTGGAGAATGAAGCTAGACGTTTTGAATTTCACCCATCCAAGAGGACGCCTTTTGCTGCGTCTTCAGGTCTTGGAGTTTGGGTGGGGGCAACGCAGTTTGCCTAGGAGCGGTCGGCGCAGCAGCTTTCGCCATACTTCTGATCTTCATTGTGCGTGCGCACTTGCTAGAAGTGTCGCTCCCTCCACATGATGTGCATGAAAAAGATTTTGTGCTCTTCTTCTTCGAAGCTTGCGCAGCAACGTTCTTTGTAGCCATGTCTTCGTTGAAGATGATGTTCTTGTAACTTGAAAGACTTATTTTTAAGAGAAAGAGATGAGAGGTAGAGATGTCCCACGGGGCGTGCCAAATTTGTAATCACAAATTACAAAGATTGAATTTTTATAGATTCAATTGATTTGAATGGGTTACAATCTCTATGGATACAAAATACTCTTATTCTTTCTCTCTCAATGATGGATTTTTCAACTCTGAATAAAGAGGGGTAGGGACCTATTTATAGGAAAGTCTTCCCTTTGAGAGTCAAGACAGGCCTTGACTTGGGTTTTGGGTTTTGACCTAGGTTTTGGGCCTTTTAATAAGGCTTTACCCTAGACTATTTTGACTTTCGTTTGTTCGACTTTGACTTTGACTTGGGAGTCTCCCGGGCTTGAGCAGAGCATTGACGTGGAAGTCGCCTTGAGCTTTAACCGGACGTTGACTTGAGAGTCATTTTTTATGTTTGACTTGTGAGTCGATGTTGACTTTGACCTTTGACTTTGACTTTGACCGTGCCATCACTTGAACGTCGTTCGGGCTTTAGGTCGTGACTTGACTTGACTTGGTAGTCGTCTTGAGCCTCATTTTGGGCTTTGACTCGAATTTTAATTGAACCCGGACTTGGTAGTCATCTGGGCTTCATTTTGGGCTTCACTTGTGAGTCTGCTTTGGGCCTGATTTGTGAGTCTTTTGGGCCTAATTAAATTAATTAAAAGGGTTGGCCCAATTAACTAATTTAATTTAATTTTGATATGGCACGAATAAATTTTTAGTGCCTACACCTACTTTTGTCCATGGATAATGACAATCCTCACTTCCTGCACTTACACTCTTAATATCAATAGGAGCAATCATGAATGCTTCAAAGGTTAAAAAGGATTAATACAAGGAGATCTAATCTTTGCCCTTATTATCTTACTAGATCCCTCAATTTTGCTATGTAACAACAGGCTTTTGGGTTCGATCCCATGTGCAAGGCCTTTCAACTTTTCACTCTTTGCTTCACTGATGATTTGATGATGTTGTGATGATTATAAAGGATACTTTTGAGCATTTTTCAAGAGCAACTGGTTTGTAGATGAATCCTTAGAAATTGCAAGCATTTATAGCCAGTCTATCTAACAAAGTTAGGGAGAAAATTGTACATATGACCGCCTTTGGACAATGTGATTTCCCAGTTAAATACCTAGGAGTACCACTCACCACACAATGGTGGTCTAAAGCTGACTGCAACATGATTATGAATAAGATTGTTAAAAGAATCAAATGCTGGGCTTCTAGGAACTTATCACATGCAAGTAGGCTTTAATTAGTTTACTCAATTCTATTTTCCCTAGATAACTATTGGTCATTTCTATTTATCTTACCCAAAGGGGTAATTAAAAATATAGAAAGAGTGTGTAGGAACTTTTTGTGGGGCCAGGAAGCTGACTTTGTCAAAGCTCCCCTTGTAGCTTGGAAATCTCTATGTAAAACTAAGTTAGAGGGGTGCTTGGGGATCAAAAACTATGTAAAGTGGAACACAACTGCCATTGCCAAGCATCTATGGCTCGTAATAACGAATAAGAGTTATCTTTGGGTCAAATGGATACATGGGATTTGTTTAACGAAGCACGATATCTAGAGTGTCACGAAGAGATAATCTACAACTTGGTACAGGAAGAAGATGCTGAAAATCAGAGATATTTTTTCTAGGGGTTTTATAGGTAAAGTCTAGAATGCACATAAATCTGGGTAATATTCTATTGCAATTGGGTATACTTGGCTGTTGGATACTGGTGTGAAAGTTTCCCAAGTAGAGGTCATATGGGGCAGGTTCAACATTCCCAAGCATAGTTTTTGTAGTTAGAGAATCTATCTTGGTAGACTTTACACAAAAGACAAATTAGCACACATGAATATAGAAAAACTTGACATGCTATGTATCCTGTGTTTTGATCATTAGGAGAATCACTCCCACCTTTTCTTCAGATGCGATTACAACTAATGTGTTTTACAGAATTCATTCAGTTATTTTGGCATGAGGATGGGGATTACAAATATCCTAGATATACATATGATCATTAAGAATATGAAAATGGGGAAGTGCAAAAACAGCTTGTGAGCTTGTGTATCACTTGTGTCTCTTATTGCCTATGGCAAGAGAGGAATAAGAGAGTGTTTACATATAAGTAGAGATCACCTTTGCAACTTTTGATACATGTAAATATCATGTTTAGAGTAGATTATAGTATCTGGCTAGTTATGGTAAGAGGAAGAATGCAAAACTATTCTCAGAGCAGGTCTTAAAGGCTTGAGTTCATTACTCTCCCTTTAAGACTTTGTTTGAGAGAACTTTTTCTCAGTGATAATGAAAATTCCCACTTTCTTACCACAAAAAAAAAACAAAAACAACAAATGGAAGATCCTAATTTAAAGAGAGGTGAAGAAAAATAAAAATATGATTCATAGATGACATATGCAAACTTTATTTCAAAATTAATAGTTTTATCGGACTAGAGTTACCAAAAAAAGCCTTTAGTTTCAAAAAAAAAGGGCAGCCCGGTGCACAAGCATCCCGCGTTCACGCAGGGTCCGGGGAAGGGCCGCACCTCATGGGGTGAATTGTAGGCAACCTAACCTGACTTTGTCAGTGGCTGATTCCACGGCTCGATTTAGTTTCAAAATTAAACAAAAAATTTAGACTAAACTCCAATTTTAAGCAATAAGTAAATATTGTGGAGCCCATTCATAATGATACCGATAGTGACTTTCAAGAATAAAATAAAATTGATAAAATATGATTCTCATACTACTCTAGGACAACTCAACCAAATGTGCAACTAGAAAGAAGTAAACCATTAATTGCTAAAACGTTACAGAAGCTCAATTTATGAAAGGAATATAGATGGAAAAAGTAAGCAAGCATGGAATAATACAACATTCCATAGGATGCTTACTGCTTGTAATGCTTATCATTGCAAAATAAATGATGAGTTAGTAATATATGATCTTATAACTGCAGAATCCATAAGAATATTAAAAAATTGGTAGGATTTTTATCTCACTGAAGGCGAACGAAATGCTTTAATAAGTCACAGAAGTACTCAAGACAGATTTAATGCTGTAGAAATTCTAATTCATTCTATTACAATGAACTTTATAGGCACCCCCAAAGCAGTCTATGCATCTCCTGATACAATTTTAACAAATTTAAGATGCCTAACACTACATGATTACAATTGGTGCACAGACACTTTCTTTACATACTAAAAAGAGGTGATTGTAAACAGCAGTATTGGTAAGAAAAGTTTTTATTAGGAGTATCTTCATTATTTTCTCGAAAAATATTCAATAAACTTGGAGAAATTACATAAAAAGATGCACAGAGTGTCTACATATTCAAGAAAAAAATAATATCTTCATTTGAACTCAATGATAATTAAAGAATCCTACTAAACTCAAAAATATTGTATTAAAGAAAGGTTCAATATCACCTCCACCAATTGCAAGTTTAACAAAATTATTTACAAATACGAAAACCAAATATATTAAAAATGGTTGACACTCAAGATTTAAAAATAAAAATTAATACTCTAAAACAAAAAGTAAAAGAATTACAACTGAAATTATGTCCTCTTCAAACTAAAGATCCTGAAATGGAAATAAGAACCTCCCAATGAACAATTCATATCTATTATTGACCGTATTGATTTTTAAAAATGGAATATTTATATTACTTTGAAAATAAATGATAGTTTTGAAATGAATACCATAACACTACTTATAGGGGTGTGGATCACAATTGCATTAAAGAAAGATTAACTCCATATCAATATTATGAAAAAACTAAACTAATACTAATGGAATGACACTACAAATTAAATATAAATTGGTGAATGCCTATATTTGTAATCAAGGATGTTGTTTCCAAATTATTTTAGTTAGAGATACAGGTTAAGAATAACCCCATTCATCACTCCAATTTATCCATTTAAGGTACATCAATACAGAGTTCATACCAGTATAATAGGAAAAACTATTTCATTCAAATGTACCACTCGAATTTATCAAAAGGGTTTGACATTACTGCAAACCTCATCCATATCAAACAAGTTAATGTGCTTAGGATGAATAGTAACAAGTACATGCTAAAAAAACAAAAAAATCATTTTGAAAGAAGACTAGACACTATATGAAAAGGGGAAGAGGCCATATTAAAACACCTAAGCTATTTTGATCAAAGATTACTAAATATGATATGGAAGGACAATAAACCTAGATTGCAACAATTAATAAATGCATTTAAAGAAACAAAAACTCAATGTCTGTAGGAGAACTCTGAAGAGATAGATAGGATATTGTCTAGAGCTCAGCTATTAAAAGGATCAGAAAAATATTAGAGACAAAACGTTTAAGTAGTTAAAAAGACCTTGATGAATTATGAAATAATTCAGCATAGGTGCATTTTAAATTCAAATAGATTCATTCATGATACCATTCCAAATGATGCTTAGGATTTATCATTTACATTCATCTTAAAGTGATTAAAACCTTTAGAAATGTTTTCAAAAATTCATTTACGATATGCCATGAAGTCAAAGGTTGAAGCTCCTCCTCAATTTTCAATTACAATGACAAACTCATTCTAAGCATTACCCGGACAAGATTTTCCATCAGTAACTTAGGCACAAGCCTCTACCAAACCCACTTCTACCTCCAAATAGATTCCCTCAAATGACCCATCAAAAATACATTACGAACATGTGACACAATTGCACTAGGTTATCATTACCAAATTCAGAGAACCTCCACCACATTCCCCCAATTGAAGGGTTTAATCAAAAACACCTTTATTCCAAAATGATACCATCAAAACTAGATAACAATAAACTAGGCAATTTTATGAACTTATTCTCTTAGATTCCAAATCTGTTGAGATCGAATGCATTCCAAATAGAATTAACACAAACCAAATCACGTATTTGAAATGCAAAATCCTTAAAGTTTTATCAGGAAAAGATTGGCCTACAACCTGTACCCCCAAATAATTTTCTATCCCATTCAATCCTTTGATTATCATTGCATTGATTATCAAAAGGCTTGGTATAATAAATTCATTTTCAATCCATTCAACCATTCTTGGTATTTCAACTTTCAACCGAACTCCCAAATAACCTTTCCAATAAATGAATGGTGGCTCACCTTAGGCAATATTCAAGACATATGCCTAATTGAAGATAAAAAAAATCATTCCAATTTTATCCAAATATTCTATAAATAGTAAACCTTATAGAAATACTATTCAATAAGCAATTTGGTATTCCTTAGATTCTTTGTGGTCATTCAAAATTACTCAGTTTTACAAACAACTAGCAGCAATGTCCCTTGTTCGAGAATTCGAACTCAAATGGTGGGAAAAATTTGCTGTTCAAAAATATTGCTCCATTGATGTTGTTAAAAATAGGATGCTTCATACAACCAATCAAATCATTCCAGCCCAGCCAATTACTCCACATAAAAAGGAAGAAAACACTTCCAAAGGTAAAGAAAAGGTTAAGCATTCAACAGATTCAGAAGAACTGCAATTGCTCAGGAAGAAAGTCAAATTCTTAAGAAAAGCAACATCAATTATTGTTATTTCGGAAGGAAATTCATCTTCAATTTCATCATCGTCGTCTGTAAGTACATCTTTTGATCCGTTTGGGGGACCATGCTCCCATCACCTTTATGCATAGAATAAAAGCTATTCCAAAAAAAAAAGAAAAACACACTCTTCTTGCAAGTACATCAAGGACCACCTTCAACTATAAATGAAGCTATTCCTCCATAGCTAATTCAAAAGGACGAAAGAATGGTTGAAGGTTAATTTTCAAGGACTAATTCAAGAGTTACTGTTCACAATGTAGTATTCACATATTGCTATTCAGAGTTATTTCAAGGTTATGGCAGCATCTACGCCAGGTTATTGCAATAACTTTAAGTCACTGTTCAGGATAAGTTCGACATCCCAAAAATATGAAGATCAATTATCGTCCAATACCATTCAAGTTCTACATGAATCCACGTAAGTTGCAACAACAAGATTTCAAACTTTTGTCAAAACAATTATTGCTGAAGTTACTATTCATTTTTTAATTTAATTTTTCATGTTCCCATGTATTAATTTCTCTTGTACTCTATAAATTACATCCCCCAATCCATTATAGGGCACGTGCTTCCACTGAGCCAGTAGCTAAGAGCAATAGCAATAACAGTGAGAGCTCCCATTCCCTTGTAAAATTCTCCAAACGTCTCTTGTACTCTAGCTTCAAGTATTTTAATAAAAAAAAAGTAAGTTTTATTCAATCACTATCTCAATTTATTTTTCGCGACTGCTTTCGTTTTTTCAAATTCAATCATCTTTTTTTCTCTTGGCTTTTCGTTCGTTGTACAATTTTTCTTACGCTATACTTCATTCTTTCTATTTATTTTCTACAAATTTCATCTTGCTTTTTGTTTATTTAAATTCAATCATCTTTTTATTTCTCTTTGCGTTTTGTTCATTTAAAAAAATTTTACACTATCCTCAATTCTTGACATATCCAATCCTCGATAGGTATTAAAGCCAAGTTTGGATATTTATGTAGCAGTTCTACATCTGTAGTTTTGGTCAACCTTGGTAAAACTGTTAGCAAGCCGTGGTGAGGTGGTCTCGGTAAGATTGGTCCCAGTGGCTCCGATACAGCTTGCATGATTTTTTGTCTAATTGTGCATTCTTAGCTGTTATGGCATACTAGTTTAGAGATCATCTGAGTCTTGGTGGTCTTTATGGTAGTAATAATAGGAGTAGCAATCTAAAAGTAGTTAATAGTAGGGAACTAAGTTGCTCAATTGATTTTTCATGCTTCACAATTTCAAAACAGAGTTAAAACCGTTTATCAAATCGATACTCGACATTTCTTAATGGTTTTTTCAATTAAACATCATGAAGAAACATTTAGTTTGAAAGAAGAATTTCATACCATTAAATTATTTTCCAATGTTGCAATTTAAAAATATAAGGAGAAATACAAATACATTCACTTTTGGATGGTTCAAAAAGCACTTAAGTCCATTACTAGATTAGGATCAGATGGTCACATATTCATATCCCTTAGAAACAATAGATTAATAAGATATAAAGATTCATTTTTAATCATGATTCAAACAAATATATGTAATCGTCAAATTTAGTTGCTTATTTTTTTTTCAATTGATCTAACTGACTGTTAGATATTAGTTAACTTAGTTTTAATATTCGTCTACCAGTATTTCAAACTTTTAGTTTAAGGATCATTCAAAAAACTTTGTAATTGTATGAATCAGAAATGTGCTATTTTTAAGGTACTTTTTCACTGGTTTTATGCTCGTTTTAATAATATTTTTTTGGGTTTTTAATTGATTTTATTTTATTTGGCAGATTTTTAATAAGTGGAAAAAGGCTGAAAATGGCGAAAAATACGAAAAAAATGGGGAAAATATCGGGAACCAAAAAAACCGGTCCAAAATTCCAAGAAAATCGGTCCAGGCAGCAAAGGAAAAAGAAAAAAACAAAATCGATCCAGAAAAAAACCCGGTTCGGACCGGCCGGTTCAAGCAAAACCGATTCAGCGCTTTAAGTAAACCCCCTCCCCTTCACCCTCGCGTCTGCTTCTTCTTCGACCCCCATTCTCTGAACCCCGAATTCGCCCCTGCTTCCTCAACCCAGAAATCCTCGCGCACCCAGACCTTGCCTTTGCCATGCCCACTCTCTCTCTACCTCGTCATCTCTCTCTCTCTCTTCCAGCACATCCCCAAACCCACCGAAACCCAGACCCAGAAACCACTTCGCCCACAGTAATCCCTGAATCCTCTACCCCCGAAACCCAGAAACCCCCGAAATCCACCCACAGTTTCGCCCATCTACAACCCCATCCCACCACCAGGACACGTACGCACCTATGCTGGCTTCATCAGGCACCAGCCACGACACCAGCATCGTCACCACCTTCATCCACTGTCCACGCATCATCACATCGAGGGCCCAGAGCGAAGCAGATCGGGTATTTAAGAGCTGGAGGACGCCATTGGGGGTTGGAGGTTTTTTTAGGCAATTTTAGGTAGAATTAGGAGTAGGTTAGGTTTAATTTTGTTTAGGTTTGGTTTAAATTCTCTTTCCTTTTCATTTTCGTATTCGAATTTCCGTTTTCATTTTCGATTTTTCCAGATTAGGGTTTCGAATCTTAGTTCCATTACTCAGTTTTCGATTTAGGGTTTTGATTTATTAGTTGTTTCCAGCATTTAAATCCTTGTAATTAAGCTTTGATTTGGGATTTTTTTTGTTCATGAATCGAGAAGTTTGGTTGCAATTTTGTCCAATTTCGTTCGATTTTACCCTTCCCCTATTCGAATTCGATGCTTCCCCTCTTCCAAGGTTTCTGTTCTGTTCGAATCTTAAAATGAAGAAATCGCCATCTTTGGAGGAGCTTGAGGCTCGTTTTCTGGTCTTCTGGGTCGTGAACCGTCACCTTTACTGGTTTGGCTTTTTTGCTTTATTCATTTTCTGCTTTGTTCTGCTTTAGACTCAATTAAACTTGGTTATAGACTGATGGTGGTGATGTTTATTTAAGTTCACAATTTATGTGATGTTTTTGAAGATTCTGTTGTCTTCTTTTCTGGTTTGGTTTGAATTTGCCAGTAGCTAGGATAGTTATTGGTTGTTGATGGAGGTCGTTTCAAGCTTGCTTAATTCTGCTGCTTCATTATGCAGGTTAATGTTGCTTAATTGATCTGTTGCTGCTGATTTGATTGTTGATACTGCTGAGGTATTGGCTTGATGCATTTGTCCTGTTTTAGCTTAGGTTAGATCAATAAACAGTGACCTATTTAGGATATATTATAATGCTTAGTTTGGTTGCGTGATTACTAATCTGATTTTAAGTTAGCTAAATAAGTAGAGTTAGTAGTTTGGTTGAATTAGTTGATTTAGTAGTTTAGGAGATTTAGTTTGGTTGATTTAAGTTCAAATAGTCTTGTTGATTTCTTATGTTTAGATGGCTTTGATGATTCGAAAGGTTTGGCTTGGCTTGGTTAGTTGAATGCTTAGTTGAATAGCGTTGCTTGCATAGTCTCCCTACAATGTTTCGCTTAGTTGAATTAGGATGTTAGATTGCTTTAAATAATTCCACTTAGGTTAGTTAATTAGTTTAATCACTTTAAATGACCATAATCTAAACGTCTTCCCTATGGACCGACCCTTAAGTACTACGACTGACAATCGAGTATTTGAGGTTTTCTTTTCCTTTTGTCTTTAATTTTCCACCCCTCAAAATCGCTCAACAATTTTTGGCGCTGTTGCCGGGCAAGATGGCATGAGATTTGGTTAGTGTTTTTAGCTACTTTCTTTCGTTGCTTTGTTTTGTTTATTTCTTTAGTAGTTGTGAGTTGATTAATTAGTTATTGTGTTTTGTTTTGGTTGATTTCTTTATTTTGGTATTAAATGTTACTTAGTATAATCGTTTTGTTTTCGAAAAAACCCAAAAATCCAAATAACATTTGAAAAACCTTCAAAAATCCAAAAAAAAAATGAAAAATGCATAAAAACTCAAAAACATCTGAAAATTTTGAAAACCACAAAAAAATTAGAAAATTCAAAACCCAAAAAAAAAGTGAAAAATTGAAAATTCAAAAAAAAATTGAAAAATTCTTGAAAAAAAAAAGATAATTAAAATGCGAGTTTTCAGTTTCCCACAATATGAGCATGAACCTTTTTAGAGCTATTTATCGCGACTTAATGATTATCGTGCTCAATTGCATCAAACTTTTGAAAAATGAAAATTTTGTGAGGTCATTGTTTTGGGTCTAAATGCTGAATTTAGGGGTATTGTTGAGTCCATGTGCCCAGGGGTTTGCTAGGATTGTTGTCTCGATCTCAAGATGAAGTTTGGGATTTCTTTGAAAATTTAGCTTGGGATACTTACGAGTTTGAACAAGCTAAAATGAACTTAAAGTACCCAACTCATGTTGAGTATGCTTTTTATGCTAATCCTTTCCCCGAAGATCATTTTCTAAACCCATATGACCCATCTTATTCTTATATGCCTCCTATTTTGTGCGATTATTGTGAATCTCCTTATCATGATGCTTCTGCTTGTCCTTTTCATGATTATGTTGATGCTACATATGCAAGTTTTGAAAAGAAACTTAATGATATGAATGATAAAATGATAAAGACTATGAAATTGAGATTTGCTGAATATTCTCAATGTTTTAAACAGATTAGGGAACCTTCTAGTGAGATTGATTCTAGTTTAGGATCTCCTAAACCTAATATTGATCTTTGTGATGTTTTTGAACCTTCTTATTCTACTAGGTCTGATTTGAATAAAAACATGTGTTTGCCTAACTTAGAACAAGAAAGTGACCTCCCTAAGTCTCTATCATCGGACCTTGCACCCTTCACTAGCTCACCTGAAAATGTCACTGATGAACAATCTGATTCTGATAGTGAGTTAGAAATTAGCATCATACCTGCAGTAGAGTTTCATGATCCGGATGAATTGAAAGATATCACACATGAGTTGCATGATGAGATACCTTAATTCACTATGTTGGACTTTGATGATAATATTCTGCCTGTAGAGTATGAATCTTTTTCTGGTGAGTTTGGTATTCGTGGAAGTTCTGATGATGGTTTTCGTGCTGATTATGAGTCATTTTCTTTTAAGTCCATTCAGATTGACTTCCTTTTTGAATTTTGCAAGTCTGATTATGTTGAGTCTGAGATTGTTGTTACTGAGAACTTTACTTTAGACCAGACTCTTGTGCCTTTTGATATTAACAGACTTGTAAAATGTGCATCCTCCATTTGGCCTAAATTACTCGTTCATGCTAATATAGTTTCTAGGCCAATGACCTCACCACTAGTTCTTTTTGAGTATGTTCATTTCCTTCTTGATTGGGCCCCATTGTTTGATAAGTTTAAACGGGCCTTTACCTGTGCTTTCTTGGCCATATGGTTGTACTCAATCTGGTTCCAACTCACTGCGTTTCATAGTTGCTATGCTATTGAGAGTTGGGCATCCTTGTTTGATAAGCTGTTACGTGCTCTAATGAGTTTTGATTTGAATAGCACTTTTTTAGCTTAATATGGAGTGACTGATGCACCATAAGCTTTATAGTTTGGGTACAACCTGTATCCAACCTGGTATGATCGTTCCACCCTTCTTTTCTTTTTTGTTTTCTTTTCTTCCTTTTCGTACTTAGTTGTATATATTAAGATTTTGTAAATACTTGTTAATTGTCTTTATCTAGGGTTGTGTCTTATGTTTCATTTTGTTTCTTTAGCATAGCATGCTTTAGTTTCCCCTTTGATTTTATTTTTCACTTTTGTTTTTCTTTCTTATGTTTTAGATTTCTTTTGGTTTAGTTTAGGATTTAGTAGGTCCTTGATTTTTGTTTTGGTTTTGTTTTTGTAAATATGGGTGTTTCCTTTGCTTTTAGTTTTGATTTTCATTTTCATTTCGGTTTTATTTGGTATTAGTTTCATTTTTGGCTTTCTTTTGTGATTTGGTTTTTCTAGGCTTTTGTGAATATGTGTGTGTTTTGTTTTGTTTTGTTTTTGTTTTTCCTTGTGTCCTAGTTGTATATATTTTAGGATTTACGGTTGTATAGCTTATGAGCTTGCTTTTTAGTGCCTTAATTCCCACAATGAGGACATTGTGAAGTTTTGGTGTGGGGGTGAGGTGCCACTTTTTTTGAAATTTTTGAAGAATTTTTGTTGTTTTTGGGGTCGTTTGTACTTTTTCTTATTAGTTTGAATTCCCTGTGCTTTAGTTGTTAGTTTGTATATAAATAGGATGTGCATGATAAGTCTCCAACTTCAAATGTGATATTCTAAGCCCTGATTCTAACTTCAGTTGTTCATTAAAGGTTGTGTTATCCAGTCCTTATTTATTCTTTCATCATTATCTTTAGGTTTTAGGTTTCCATGAATGATTCTCCCACTAGCTTATGGCATGATTACTTTGGAAAAAATTGTGGAAAAAGTGTATTATGAATAGAAAAAAAAAGAAAAAAGAATAAAATTTGGAATGACAAGTAACCCTTTGAGGCATGCGCTACTGGGTGTTACCCTTTGAGGCACGTGCTACTGGGTGTTACCCTTTGAGGCAATATTGCTACTGGGAAAGCTTGCTTCCAAAGTCAGTATAAGAATAAATGTAGTTATGTTAGCTAAGAGGGATTGAGTCTGATTCTGGCAAACCTAAGCCCTGGGATGATGATACACATACACACGAACACAAGGATGGATACTAAATCTTGATGTTCAATGGGGTGAAATAGTTAGTGTTATGATGTCATTTAGAGGTAAAGGGCTTTGAAGTGCATTCTATGTATATATGGGTCGATAATTGAGCACATAGGTGATTTAGCTTATTAGAATTTGTGCATATGTTTCCCAAGTTTTGTACATATCAGTTTTGAGAAAATCCAAAAACAAATTTCTTTTATTTTTGGAATAATTTTGTGGGTTATTTTCACTTTGAAACCCTCACGATACCTCACTCGTCCACTTGGGAGTCCAAGGGGTTTAAAGGGCTTGTTGCATACGCTAAATGCAATCGTGATTCCTACGACAGTGAGTTAGGATTTTCTTTTCCTTATTTTTCATTTTCTTTTAGTTAGTTTAGTTTATTTTACTCGAGGACGAGTAAAATCTTGGTGTGGGAGTATTTGTTTGAACCAGAAATCTGCTATTTTTAAGGTACTTTTTCAACGGTTTTATGCTCGTTTTAATAATATTTTTTTAGGTTTTTAATTGATTTTATTTTATTTTGCAGATTTTTAATAAATGTGGAAAAAGGGCTGAAAATGGCAAAAAATACGAGAAAAATGGGGAAAATATCGGGAACCGAAAAAACAGGTCCAAAATTCCAAGAAAACCGGTCCAGGCAGCAAAGGAAAAAGAAAAAAACCAAACCGGTCCAAAAAAAAACCCGGTTCGGACCAACCGGTTCAAGCAAAACTGGTTCAACGCTTTAAGTAAACCCCCTCCCCTTCACCCGCGCGTCTGCTTCTTCTTCGACCCCCATTCTCTGAACCCCGAATTCGCCCCTGCTTCCTCAACCCAGAAATCCTCACGCACCCAGACCTTGCCTTCGCCATGCCCACTCTCTCTCTACCTCGTCATCTCTCTCTCTTTTCCAACACATCCCCAAACCCACCGAAACCCAAACCCAGAAACCACTTCGCCCACAGTAATCCCTGAATCCTCTACCCCCGAAACCCAGAAACCCCCGAAATCCACCCACAGTTTCGCCCATCTACAACCCCATCCCACCACCAGGACACGTACCCACATGTGCTGGCTTCATCAGGCCCAGCCACGACACCAGCATCGTCACCACCTTCATCCACCGTCCACACATCATCACATCAAGGGCCCAGAGCGAAGCAGATTGGGTATTTAAGAGCTAGAGGACGCCATTGGGGGTTGGAGTTTTTTTTTAGGTAATTTTAGGTAGAATTAGAAGTAGGTTAGGTTTAATTTTGTTTAGGTTTGGTTTAAATTCACTTTCCTTTTCATTTTCGTATTCGAATTTCTGTTTTCATTTTCGATTTTTCCGGATTAGGGTTTCGAATCTTAGTTCCATTACTCAGTTTTCGATTTAGGGTTTTGATTTATTAGTTGTTTCCAGCATTTAAATCCTTGTAATTAAGCTTTGATTTGGGATTTTTTTTGTTCATGAGTCGCGAAGTTTGGTTGCAATTTTGTCCAATTTCGTTCGATTTTACCCTTCCCCTGTTCGAATTCGATTCTTCCCCTCTTCCCTGGTTTCTGTTCTGTTCGAATCTTAAAATGAAGAAATCGCCATCTTTGGCAGAGCTTCAGGCTCGTTTTCTGGTCTTCTGGGTCGTGAACCCTCACCTTTACTGGTTTGGCTTTTCTGCTTTATTCATTTTTTGCTTTGTTCTGCTTTAGACTCAATTAATCTTGGTTATAGACTGATGGTGGTGATGTTTATTTAAGTTCACAATTTATGTGATGTTTTTAAAGATTCTGTTGTCTTCTTTTCTGGTTTAGTTTGAATTTGCCAGTAGCTAGGATAGTTATTGGTTGTTGATGGAGGTCGTTTCAAGCTTGCTTAATTCTGCTGCTTCATTATGCGGGTTAATGTTGCTTAATTGATCTGTTGCTGCTGGTTTGATTGTTGATACTACTGAGGTACTGGCTTGATGCATTTGTCCTGTTTTAGTTTAGGTTAGATCAATAAACAGTGACCTATTTAGGATAGATTATAATGCTTAGTTTGGTTACGTGATTACTAATCTGATTTTAAGTTAGCTAAATAAGTAGAGTTAGTAGTTTGGTTGAATTAGTTGATTTAGTAGTTTAGGAGATTTAGTTTGGTTGATTTAAGTTCAAATAGTCTTGTTGATTTCTTAGGTTTAGATGGCTTTGATGATTCGAAAGATTTGGCTTGGCTTGGTTAGTTGAATGCTTAGTTGAATAGCGTTGCTTGCATAGTCTCCCTACAATGTTTTGCTTAGTTGAATTAGGATGTTAGGTTACTTTAAATAATTCCACTTAGGTTAGTTAATTAGTTTAATCACTTTAAATGACCATAATCTAAACATCTTCCCTGTCGACGGACCCTTAAGTACTACGACTAACAATCGAGTATTTGAGGTTTTCTTTTCCTTTTGTCTTTAATTTTCCACCCCGCAAGATCGCTCAACAGTAATCATTTATAGGGTTTATTTTAGACTATTTCCTTGACACCATAATCCAAAATGTCTATTGTAAGCTACTATGGATGAAACAAATACTATTTCTACTTTTACTCCAAAACTATTAAAATGGAATAAAATTACTATACCTAATGAATTTATTATTCAAAATAATAGACAAGCTGGACTGCGCAACAGCGGCCATGGCATAAGGGAGGAGCAGAATGCAACCTGAGGAGCAAGAAGGTAGAACCTAGTTTCAAACTGTCCAAATCAACCCTCAAACGGGTCCAGGAGCTTGAATTCAAGGTGAGAGGTTCTTTGCTTCCTAAATTAATAGTATTTTGAAATTAAAATGAATTTGTGTGCTTGTGTTTATGGCTTAATGAAGCTTGGGTGGAAAAGATGCAGTGTGGGTCTTGTTCTTTTCTTTATTCATGAGTTTATTTCTTTTCCTTAAATATGAGTTGTTCTATGTATTGATGTGCCTGGGATAGGTTGTAACAAGCCTCTGGTGGTGTATGATTCCTTTATGCTTGGAAGGTTTGCGAGGGTAGCATGACTGTTGACAATACATGTCTAAGTTACAATTTGGAAATTCTTAGCATGGATGTCGTTGACATAATGTATTTGAGGGTTGATGGAGGGCAAGTCTTATGTAGGGGAATGTTTTGATGTCTTGTTGATGTTTAACTGGGCGATGCTACGAGGTTGCAAGAATATTTCTTACTTTAATTGAAGGGTAGAAAAGGGTCGAAGAATTAGTGGACATAGTAGAGCCTATTTCCTTTTTATTTTTAAGGCATAGCGAAGTAATAGCCAACACAGGTTGCTGCTAGGTCCAATCTGACCTATTATTCATTTCTGAACCACTAGCACAAACCGTACAACACCTGAATCAGGGGTTATACCAGTGTTTGTATCCCCTAAAAAAGAGACAGATTGAGAGATATGAGAAGGTAGTTGTTTTGAGTTAGTACTAGGATGCCAAGCCAAAAAAAAAGGGCGTGGAGTGCTGACTCATTTAGAACTAGGACAACAGCTTGATATGGTAGCAAACTAGATTGATTGTTCCAGTTTAAGGGGAAAAAGGGGGAAGATGGTGAATAACTTGTGATTTGTGAACTAGTCCAGTTTAGCAAGCTTGGGATTATGTAGTCAGTTACTCTTCGGGGTCTATGTAGAGAAGCTACAATTAGTAGTGTTTATGCATAGCTATCAAGCATTTACTCTTTATATGAGCTGTAGCTATAAGTCGTCTCATTGGTAATACTTTGTGATGTCATGGAAGTTGCAACACTGACTCTTGGTATGAGGTTGAACCAGTTGTCATTTGTTTAGATGTTAATTGAGATATGATTGAAATTGTGAAATATATGTTCCTTGGTTATTTATCAATTTGTGGCACCTATGAACTTATGTATGCTTTAACTCGGTTGTGATTTTTCTTTCCTAATCTCCCTCTTGCTACCTATGTGAACTCTGTAATATGTGCTACATTACTTGCTAATCGAATTAGCCAGAAAAGTATTTCGTGAAAGCCTTTGAAAATCATTAGGAGGGTTGTTTGTACTCTAAACTTTCCGAGCTTGAGTTTACACTTCGAACCAGAACCATAAAATGGAATGTTTTTCTTTAATTGGAATTGGAGAGTTCAAACCTATGCTTTGGTATGTTTCCTTTAGAGCATCTTCATGACCCAAAGTATTATTTTGATCTTAGCTAGGAACTCAAATTATGAAAACCTAATTGATTGCTAATGTTTCGATTTATGTAAATTTTCATGAATCAAGTCTTGTTTAATTTTGATTATGCGAAATGAATCGATTGCTAGTGCTTTTTGCTTGTAAAGGAATTAAGCAGAATTTTTAATTTGGAAATGGTCAATCTTGTATTGGAGGAGCTAGTATGAAAAGAGAATCAACACCCTTGTATAAAAGGGTCGTTATTTGACAACCAAAGCTCTTATATGGAAGAGTCATTGAAAGATGTGTGAATATTGTGGTTTTTAGGACCCTGACAAGGGTATTGTAGCTCTTCTACCTTTAGTTTCCTAGAATGTAGGGGCACTAGGTGTATGCGACATCCAAAGGATTTGACTAGGGGCTTTATAATTCTATTTCATGAGAAGTTTTTTGAAGCTAAAGGTGAGTTTGCACCTTGGTATTGGAAGGTGGAGAAGGATTACTAAATCAGAAGGAAATACTCCTTTGTGGTTCTTAGTAACGTTAATTTGGATCTCTCTCTCCTTGCACACATGTTTAACTTCTACTACACTTGCTTAACTCTAAAGATCTTTAATTTTGGTCCTTTATACCTGTTTTAGATGGTCTTATTTATATGAAACTAGCTTTATATTAGCCTGAATATATTTGAATTAAATTTTTAATGGCTTCTGATTGCTATTACCATTTATGTTGATCAGGGACTAAAGTAGTAACTTAGGTAAACCTTTTGTGTCTTAAATGTAATTCATTATTTATCACTATCCTTCATACTTGAATGTTATCAAGTGAATGACCTTAATTGAATCTTGAGGTCTGAATGCTAAGTAGGGAGTTAGATTGAACTGTTACTTTGATAGTTTGACCTCTCTAGTTGCTAGTGAGAAAATAAGGATTGATTGATTATTGTTTGGTTAATATGTTACTATTAACTAAACATGAAGTGTGATTGCTACTTATTGTACTGTGTGCAACTGTTTTGGTTTTTGGGAGTCGAGAACTTCTCATTAAGCGGTGGTTGCCGATCCTCCATTATTTTTCTTTTTTCTAGGTTTCAAGTACTAAAAGCATCTAAAGTTAGTCTAGAAAGTTGTTGGTTTATATTGAATGGCTTCTTAGTCATGTTATAATTTGTTAGATGAGCATTAATGTAGATGGATGAGATCTAGAGTCAATGATGTAATTTTAAGCATTTGATTTGCATTGGGATCTTAAAGGTATCTCGAGAACATTATGTGATTCATGTAGCCTAGTCACTGTAAATGGCCATTTGAGCAAACCATCTGAGTTGATAGTCATCTTCAAGTTGTTACACTTGAAATGTTTCCGAATGTAAATTCCCTACTTCGAATGTCTGACCCATTGAGTTGTACTTTTTCTTTTTTTCCTTTTCTTTTATTTAATTCCACAGTTTGAGTACTCCGAGGGTATGACACATAGAGCTAATTATTCGGCGTGTATCCGTTGAGTTTATTTAACTTTATTTAGTCATTTGTATTACAGGTATAAGTGTAAGGCTATTAGCCTAAAACCATGGTCAGTTTTTAGATGAAATTCTGTTAGTTTCTTTCTAAAATTTTAAAAATCAATAACATCACTAGCCCTAGGAGGATGGGGTGTTACACAAATTCAAAATTAGCACCAAAATGGACATTAATAGATGGAAGAATTGTACAATCTATAGTTCCTCCTTTAGAAGAAATTGTACTCCCGAAGGATCTATTCTAGCAACTCCTTTCAAAATAGGAAGGCATGATCTAGAAAATAACCAAGTCAATTTACAAGATATTAAAAAGATTTATCATCAAAATAAATATACGTACTAATCAAATACTTTATACAGTTTGAAAGCGAGCCAATATGCTGCCACTCAAATGGAAGCGATATTTGAAACAAATGATATTGATGCATTGATAGAACAAATGGAAGATTTAATTTAAATAAAGACAAAAAAAAATGAAATCCACAATTCCTGGATGATATAAGCAAATCTTATTTCAAAATTAATCATCCTATTAGTCAAGAGTTGCCTGATAAAAATAAGCTTTTAGTTTCAAAGATAAATAAAAATTAGACGAAAATCCATGTTCAAATAACACAGTTATTGTGGAGTCCTTTCATACTGATAATGATAATGATTTTCAACAACTAAATAAAATTCAGAGAATTCCCACGCTACTCTAGGACAAATCCACTAGGTTTTCAACTAAAAATTAGTAAAGCATTAATTGATGAAACATTTAATGGATGCTCACTTTATGAATAGAACATTGACAGTAAAAGTAAGCATGAAATAATTTTAACACACCATTGAATGCTTATTGCACAGAATGCTTATTATTACAAAATAAATGATGAATTAGTAATATTTGATCGTATAATCATAGGATTTACTAGAATAATAAGAAATTGGTGGGATTTATATCTCTCTGAAGAAGAACAAAGTACATTAAGAAATCATGGGATTTATATCTCTCTGTAGATAGATTTAACGGTGGGATTTAAGAAGTATTTCATACTATTACAATGAACTTGATAAGAAATCCAAAATAAGTCCATTTATCTCTGAAACAATTTTAACAAATTCAAGATGTCCAACACTAGATGATTAACAAATGGTCCAAAGACACTTTGTTTGCATACTTAATAAAAATATATGATTGTAGACAACCCTAGAAAAATTCATGTAAGGATTACCTTCATTAGTTTTTCATTATTTTTTTGCATAGTTCTATACATAAGCATCTTGGGAGCATGTTTCCTAAAGGGATCAGAAGATGTATTTATAGACGAGGACGATGAAACTAAAGATAAATTTTCTTTGGACATTAATAATAATTGATGCTGCTTTTTTAATAATTTGATCTCCTTCTTGAGTAATTAGAGTTCCTCTGAATCTATTGAATGCTTGACTTTCCTTTGCATTTATAAGTGCCTTCTTGCTTTTTCTGTGGGGTGAGAAATTGGGCTGGAATGATTTAACTGGTTCTATGAAGCATCCTGTTTTGGGCAACATCAACAGAACAATATTTGTCTACAACAAATTTTTTTCCCACCAATTAACTTTAAATTCCCAAACAAGTGACATTGAAGCTAGGGGTTTGTCAACTGATAAAGTATGTGGGTATAATTTGAAAGGACTATTTTGAGAAAAAAATTAATTTGTTTCCAATTTTCTATTAATGTGACTCACTTTGAGAGCGATATGATCCCTGGAGGAATTTTCTTATAAGAAAGTCAGGCAAAGAATTATTTTTTGCCTTGAATAAATTCAATGTCGAACTTAAAAAGTAGATAAAATGGCTTTCCATCTTCAAATATTTGTTTGGAAATGATATTCTGAACATCCATTTAATGCACATAAATACATTTGTTTGAAGAACTAAAAAGAAGAAATATTTTATAAAATAGATCATCTTGGACTTTTGATGCATATAAAACAATAAATAAAATATCCTTTTTAATAGTCGAATATTATTTTGTGGCCTGATCCAATGGTTGCTTCTTTCACATAGATGCAAACTCCTTTTGTTTGAGAATGCCAACTTAACCAAGGTCAAATGCATTTGTTTCAACTATCATGAATGCATTTGGATGAGGTATGCTGAAACATGGTAAGCTTTGACTTTTAATGTAATTGGGTTTTATCCTCAATTTCACTTGGAAATTTTGTTTGCAAATTCGATCGCTCTAGTAATAGGTTGTATGATACCTTGATAAAAGTCAAGAATCAAAAATTGAATTTTTTTTCTGAAATAATTACGTTTGAGGTGCAGAAATAACGAGCTCATTTTTCTTAATCTACTTTAAATGGATAAATTTGAGTAATGAATGAGGTCTCGAGAATAACTTCATTATAATTAAAATGAATGATTTTTTTGAAACAATAGCCTTGATTACAAACATAAGAGTTTAATAATTTATATTTAATTTGTAATGATATTCCATTGGTGCTATGAAGTCGTTCTTAAGCTTTTTCATAATCTTGAGAAGAAATTAATCCTTCTTTAATGCAATTTTGATACCCGCCACTATCAATAATGCTATTGTATTCATTTCAAAACCATCTAGTATTTTTATAGTAACATGAATATACCATTTTTGCAAATCAATACGATCAATAATGGATATGAATTATTGATAAGAAGCTTCTTTAGAAAAAATTGGAATATTATCTGGTTACACATTAGAGGAAGATGGTTTATTTTCTATTAATGCTAATCTTTTTTCTATGTGAAGATCTTTGATTTGATGAGAACGCAATTTCTTTTGTAATTTTTTTACTTATGCTTTTAGAACATTAATTTCCATTTCTAAATCTTGAGTGTCCAACTTTTTTTATATGTTTAGAGTTTTGCATTTGTCAAACAATTTAGTCAAACTTGCGGTTTGGGGAGGAGATATTGAATCTTCCTTTACTATAATATTTTTGAGTCTAGTAAGATATTCTTTCTTTAATTCTATACCTTGAATTTTATCAATTAAGTCACATAAAAATTCTTTTTCATCTTTTTTTGTCATTGATATATTAATGCAGTTATGATAATATAATTTTAAAGATTCATTTTTTGAGGGCTCATAATGTGAATCGATTCCATTTGCTATATTATATCTTCTTCGTTGTTTGATGGTGAATCTTCTAATTGAATAGGAGTATCTTTGAGTTCAAATAAAGATACCATTTTTTCTTGAATATCTAGATACTCTGCACATATTTCACTAACCTTTTTCTTAACTTTACAATTATTGTCTTTATGGCCAACTTTACCACATTTGTAACAAGTTATTTTATCTGAAGTCCTTTTTGCCTTTGTCTTTTTAGAATATGGTTTTTTATATTTAGTGTGGGACTTATATTGCCTTTTTTCTTTTGCAGCATGCGCTTTTCTATGCTTTCTGATAGAAGGGGCTTGCATTTTTGGAAGGCAAAGGTTTGCAAAAAGATCCTAACTTTGTCCGTGTAGTTTTTTTCAAAGAACATTTTGCTTGAAATTTTAATTCCATGCACAATGAAATTCCTTATTTTTTAATGATACATAATAATTGACCAAAATTTATTTTATCAAATCGTGTTGTGCCTTTCCATGCAATAACTCTAAGTTTATTGAATATTCTTTGAGAAAATAAGGAAGGTAATCCTAATAATAGGGTGGCAATGGATCTTGGATCCGATTCAGATTCATTAGATCTGCCCCATTTGAATGGATCCAGACCCATTATTTTTGGATCCAATGGATCTCAAAAAGGATATGGATCTTAAAAGGGTCTAAAGATGGGTCCACTGCTTAGATCCTGATTCAATATCTTAGACCCATTAGACCCATTGCTCTTATAACCCAAAAATCCAACAAACAAGTTTTTTAAACTTGCCTCTCACTCTATCTGTCCTTTACATATTGTACATTACTAGTCTCCATTTTTAGGGATGGTATGTATAACCAGTGAATAAGTACCCAACCCTATCCACTCAATGTATATACCCATCAGTAGTACTAAAGGACAATAATATTGTTGTATAATAAATCAAATTAAAATAAATCATTTTTCAATGTATTTCTTGTAAGGTAATTTGGAATTTAGTAGCAAAATTCAACTTCAACAATTTAGATCGAAACTTGACTACTAACAATAAATATTAGAAGAAGTTCGAATATGAATTTTGTGTTCAAAATATATTCATATATTTAACATTTATTGTCACTACAATAATTTAGTCAGCATATATCTCCACTATAATTTATTTTCAGTTATTTTTTGTTCTATGAATCTTATGAACTATTGTGGAATTTGTTTTTGGTATTTTGGTTGGTGGAATATGATTTTGAGGAGACTTGGTCGTATGAGGTACTATTATAGTTGTCACTTTGCACTACTTGGTGCACTAAAGTTATTATTATCTTATATCTCATGTCTACCATTGTCTTTATTGAAAATTGTGTTAATGTGCTTATTGAATGGTTACTACATACCTTACACCCCTAATATGCATTTGTAAAGTTGTGGATCCATTTAGGATCAATTTGAGATCCATAGACCCAATGGGTCTACGAATGAATCTCAACTTTTAAGATTTAATGGGTCTAGACTGGATGTGGACCCTGACCTAGAAAATTAAAATGGATCTGGATCTAAATAAATTTGATCCATATCCGACCCACTGCCACCCCTACCTAATATAAACTTTCTTTCCAATAATGTCATCCACAATCATCTCTTTTTAATAAGTATACAAGAAAAGTGTTTATGTACCAATTGTAATCATCCAATGTTTGACATCTTAAATTTGTTAACGCTATTTCAAGAGATTCAGGGACTTTCTTTAGGTTGACTATAAAATTCATGGTAATAGTATGAATTAGAACTTCTACACCATTAAATCTCTGTGTGTGTGTATATGTGTGTGTGTCTATATATATATATATATGTGTGTGTGTGTGTGTGTGTGTGTGTGTGTGTGTGTATATATATAT
>JACYFF010031956.1:42694436-42745360 GCA_017589665.1 Selenicereus undatus | reverse complement strand
AAAAAAAATTCTACATATGAATATTTTAGTTCAGGAGTCAAACGATTTACCATGATTGATCGGTAATCTCCTTACGCACATGTCAGTCTATCATTATTTAAGTTCATGTATCGCATGTCATCAAATTGTCACTCTAAATTGGCGTGTCAGATGGCCAGTCGTCTTCCAATAGTTGGAGCTGAATTATTTGGGATGTAGCCCAACACGATTCGGGATTGAGATCCACAGAGCTATACGTTTTGTTCTTTCTTTTATTTAAATGAACAGTTTACATACTTTCGGCATGTGGCCTGTAGAGTTGTGGTCTCAAGCTTGTAGCTATTGAGCTTGTTTAAATAAGTGCCTTATTCTTTTATTATTACATGTGTTTGTGTATAAGGCTAAAAGAATAGGACCATGGTCAACTTTAACGCAGCAATCTGTCCATTATGTCTTCAAAATTAAGAAATTACTAAAACCTTTAGCCTTAGGGATGAGGGTGTTACACCTTCCCAATACAAATTTACGAATGGTAGCTTATCTTTGGCAGTATTAAAGACATAAGGCCAGTTGAAGATAAAAAATAATTCCAATTTTATTTGAAATATGCTACAAATAGTCTAGACCTTACAAAATCCTATTCCATAAACAATTTCGTATTCCTTAGACTCTTTGTTGGTTATTCAAAATTACTCAATCTCACGAACCACCAACTTCAATGTCCAAAATTACTCAATCTTACAAACCACCAGCTTCAATGTCCCGCATTCAAGAATTTAAAGCTAATTGGTGGGAAAATATACTATAAACAAATATTGCTCCCCTGATGTTGTTCAAAATAAGATGCTACATATAACCAGACAAATCATTGCACGCAGCTAGTTACTCAACAGAGAAAGGAAGTAGGCACTTCCAAAAGAAAAGAAAAGGCCAAACATTCTACAGATGCAGAAGAAGCCAAATTAGTCAAGAAGGGGATCAAATTATTTAAAAAAGCCAACATCAATTATTATTAATGCCCAATGGAAATTCATCTTCAGTTTGATAATCGTCATCCCTAAATACATCTTTTGATCCTTTCAGGGGCCCATTCTCCTAAGACCCTTATGCATAGAGTAAAAGCTACTCAAAGGAAAAAAAAAAGAACTTTTCTCGCAAGTATGTCAAGGACCACCATGCTCCAATTATTAATAAAGCATTTTCCCTAATAGCTTATTCAAAAGCCCAAGAGGATTATGGAAGGTTACTATTCAAAGATTAATTAAAGAGTTACTTTTTTTGAAGTACTATTCAAGAGTTAAGGATTAATTCAAGCGTTAATATTCAAGAAGTACTATTCACAATGATTTCAAGATTACATCAGCACTTATGCCGAGTTACTACAATAATTTAAAGTTACTATTCCAGATAAGTTCAAATAACAAAATTTGAAGGTTAATTATCAATCAATACTATCAAATTATCAATCAATACTATCAAAGTTACATGCGGATCCAGACAAGTTGCAACAACAAGATTTCAAGCTTTTGTTTGAATCGTTATTACTGAAGTTAATATTCGTCTTTTAATTTAACTTGTTCAAGTGTTCATGTATCAATTTCTATTGTACTCCCTAAATTACATCCCTATTCCATAAGAGAGCAAGTGCTACCATTGATAGTTTGTAGCTCATAGCGATATCAATAGCTGTGAAAGCTCCCATGCCCCTGTAAAGTTCTCTAAAAGTCTCTTGTACTCTACCTTCAAGTGTTTCAATAGAAAAAGTATGCTTTATTCGAGCATTGTCTTATTTTTGCAAGCTTTATCACACACTTTGCTTATTTAAACTCTATCATCTTTTTATTTCGCTTTGTGTTTCATTCATTTTAAAATTTTATATACTATCTGCCATTCTTAACTGATCCTACTCCTCTACTAATCACAGTGATATCAAGATTGCACCACTACTTATGCCATGTGACTATGATAATTTCTGGTTACTATTCAACATAGATTTGACATCTCAAACATCTGAAGATTGATTATCATTCAATACTGATCAAGTTTCACGCATATTCGGTCATGTTGCAATGATAGGATTTCAAGCGTTTGCTACAACAATTATAACTTAAGTTACAATTCATCATTTAATTTCAATCGTTCACATGTTCATGTATTGATTTATCTTGTACTCCATAAATTACTTCCTCATTCCATTAGAAGGCATGTGCTTCCATCGAGAGTTAGTAGCTGAAAATACTAGCAAGAGCAATGAGAGTTCCCATCTTATAAAATTTTCTAAAAATCTTTGTACTCCATGTCCAAGTATTTCAATAAAAAAGTAAGTTTTATTCAATCATTGTCTCTGTTTATTTTCACAAATTTTATCTTGCATTTTGTTTATTTGAAGTTAGTCATCTTTTTATTTTTCTTTGTGTTTTGTTTGTTTCACAATTTTTTGCACTATTTCTCATTCTTTGCTGATCTTCCTCTTCAATTGGTATCAGAGCCATGTTTGCATATTTAGTTAGGAGTCCTATATTTGTAGCATTGGTTAGCTGTTGGTTAGCCTTAGTAAAAGTGTCAGTCAACCATGCTTACGTGTTCCAGATAAGGGTACTAGTGGTCTTCATATAGCGTGCATGATTTTGATTTGACTGTGCATTTTTAGATATGATGGCATCCTAGATTAGAGATCATCAAAGTCTTGGCGGTTTTGGTGGTAGTAATAGTAGTAGTAATTCAGAAGTATTCATTAGTAGGGAACTAAGTAACTTGATTGATTTTTCACACTGGAAAATTCCAAAATAGAAGTTGAAACTATTTTTCAAATATGTACTCTCGATTTCTCCGGGACTTGTCCAATTAAACATAAAAAACAAATGTTTAGTTTGCAAGAAGAATTTCAGACTGTTAAATTACTTTCTCATGTTGCAATTGAAAGACATACAGAGAATTATAGACATATTTTTTTTGGGATGGTTCAAATAACTTAAACTCCTTACTAGACTAGGATTAGACTATCCAATATTCCTTAGAGACAATAGGTTAATAAGATATAAGAATTTATTATTAGCCATGACTTAAACAAATATATGCAATAGTCCAATTTATTTTGATTGCTATCAAAACTTTTTAGTTAATCTAACTAACCCGTGGGTGCTAGATGCCTTAGTTTTAGATATTCATCTTCCCATTATTTTAAACATTCAGTTTAGGGAATTGTAGACATCTACAAAGTGTTTACTTTTACTAATAGAATAAGAAATTGGACCCCCGGATATTGAAAATAAAGAGCCTTCAAATGTGCCAACATTTCTTAATTCACCCAAACCCAAAGATTTCCACCAAAGGCTTATAGAGCCCAAAAGCTCAAATAGACTCAAATTGGCAGTGTTCGGCTTTCAATTGAGGCTTCCAATTGAGATTTATTCTACATTTTCACCCCATTCTAGTATGCATACAACTATTGAGTTTAGATTTTAATATTCTTCATTGAATAATCTTTTTAATAACATGTTGTGTGTCAAAATTTGATAAGCAATGAAAAACATTTAAGTTGATTACTAGAAGGTATGCTGAAAATGATGCATGTTCACCATTTTATTTATATCCTCTTCCACAATTATCCAAAATTATGAAATTAGTATCGCTGGGAAACAAACTTAATGATAGTTCAGTGAAAAAAAAAGAGAATAAATAAAAAAGGAGGTCGGATAAAGAAAGTTATGGTCAAAATGAGTTGCGCTATCTGCAACACGACCCAGGAACTCAGTCTAATAGAACCTGAACCGACTCCTTTTCTCTGACCTATCTTCTAGAAACCCTAGATATTGACTCAAGCGGAGAAAAATCATAGCCCACGTGATGCCACCTCTTGAGAAATGCTAAGAAATCCTTGTTCCCTATAGCTACAAATTCAATCCCTCACCTGGCCTTCAAACACACAGCTAGAACCTCATAAAATATATGAGATAACACTAAGAGTTTCAAAGAACCAACTAGACCCTTATTAAATCTATCCTCAAAACCTTTTGGGGCACAAGTCATGACTCGATATTCTTGATCCCAGATTGTCTAAGTCATTCTAGTGGGTAACCTAAGGGTGCCAACCTTTCAAACCTGCCTTTCTCTTTTTCCTTTCCTTCTTTCTTTTGTGTAGCTTTATTTAATTTAAAAGATGTAATCTTTGATAATCTAGTCCATGTCTACTGTAAATATTGAATTTAATCCTTTTCCTATTTTTCTAATTGGATTTTTATTTTACTATTATTATACTTAATATGCGCAAGTTTTTTCGTATGTTAGTGTGAATTAATTTTAGTTTCCTGTTCTAATTAGTAGAGTCCGTTAGTGATGACAAGCAACATGAAATTAGATGACCTCCACTTCTAATATAGTTAATTGACGTTCCATCATAACTTGATACCTTTGTTCCCAAGTCTAGATCCTTAGTTCGAACATATGAAATTAGATGGCCGCTCGTGTAGGGATTATTCTTGGGGGGGGGGATTTTGAAAATCTCTTTAAAATGAACTGATGTCCCTGTCAGTTTTATGGTTCATTTTAGGGAGTAGATTTGATTTTTTAAGTTTTCCTAAAAAACCATTGGCAGCTTTATTTAATAAATTTATTTTTTATTATTTTCTGCTTAATGTTTTTTGGACTAGGTAGAATAGGGATTTTGGGCTCGTGGAGCGGATTACACCTTGGGATTTAGATAGTACCACCATTTGGCCAGAAAGTTAGACCCTATCATGGCCTATGAACTCGATCAAGTTCCTGGATCAAAATTGATATCTAGTCGTCTAGGCCAGGCAGTCAGTACTGTTTGGTACGGTGCTGGGTTCTTGAGTACTTCCCCAACCTTTTTGTTGCAGTCTAGATTATTTTATCCAAAAAAATAAACGACAATAAATAAAATAAAATTCAAACCATGCACCCTAGCAAGTGGGTTATGTTGTTCAAGGGGGACTACACTCAGGTTCTCGGGCGTGGTCCTTACAGGAACATTCAAAAAACCTTGCAATCATTTATATAGTTTATTTTAGAGTATTATCTTCACAACTCAACCCAAAATGTCTATTACAACGTACTGTGGATGAAGCGATTTTATTAAAAGGCGAAACAAATAATATTTCTACTTTTAATTACTAAACTGTTAAAACGGAATGAAATTACTATACCTGAAGAATTCATTATTCAAAATAATAGACCACATAGAAATATCACCCAAAACATATTAATAACAATTCAATATTAGCATAAAAATGAACATCGAAAGATAAAAAAAAATTGTACAGTCTATGGTTTCTTCTTTTGAAGAAATTGTAATCACAACTTTTGAAGGAGTTATTCCAACAGCTCCATTCAAAATAAGAAGACCTAACCTAGGAAATAGTCAAGTCAATTTGAATACATGGAAAAGATTTATCATCAAAATAATTATACTAATCAAATACTTCATACTATTTCAAAGTAAGTCAATATGATTTCTACTCAAATAGAAGCGATAGCCAAAAAGAATGTAATTGATTCATTAATAGAAGAAATGGAAGATCTTAATTTAAATAAAGGCGATGATAAAGCAAAACCACAATTCCTAGATGATATATCCAAACCTTATTCCAAAATCAATCTTTCTATCAATCTAGAGTTATCAGACAAATATAGGCCTTTATTTTCAATGATAAATAAAACATTGGACGAAACTCAAGTTCAAATAATGCAGTACATATTATTTTCAAGAACTAAATAAATTCATAGAAAACAATTCCCATATTACTCTAGGACAAGTTCTACATGTCTCCAACTAGAAAAGTAGTAAAGTATTAATTGCTGAAACATTTGGCGGAAGCTCAATTTATGAATGGAGTCTCGATGGCAAAGCTAAGCATGAAATAATTACAACAATTTTTGGGATGCCTATTGCATATGATGCTATTTATCACAAAATAAATAACGAATTCGTGATATTTGACCTTAAAACCGCAGGCTTTACTAGAATATTTTAAAAATAAGCTAATATCTGACTAAAGACGAACAAAATGCATTAAGAATAGACAGAAACACTCAAGAGAGATTTAATGGTGTAGAAGTTCTAATTCAGACTTTTGCAATGAAATTTATAGGCAACCCAAAAGAAAGGCATGCATCTCTTGAAATAATTTTAACAAATTTAAGATGTCCCACACTAAATGATTATAGTTCGTAAAAAGACACTTTCTTTGCATGCTTATTAAAAAAAGATGATTGTAGACAATCTTATTGGAAACAAAAATGTATATAAGGATTACCGTTATTATTTTCTCAAAGAATGTACAATAAACTTAATGAAATTGCAAGAAATGATACACTACCCTTTTATAAAATATTTTTGAGTCAATTATTTGGTTTCATCAAAAAGGAAGGATTAATTATGACTGAATTAAAATTTTACAAGGAAAATATTCTTCTGGAAAAACAAAACAAAAGAATTGTAATTTTTGAGAAGCCTTTGTCTTCCAAAAATAGAAGCCCCTTCTATCAAAAAACATAGAAAAGCGCAAGCTGCATAGAAAAAACAATATAAGCCACAAACTAAATATGAAAAACCATATTATAAAAAGAAAACTGCAAAAAAGATTTCAGATAAAATAATGTGTTACAAATATGGCAAAGCTGGGTGCAGAGCCAATAATGGTAAAAATGAAGAAAATGGTTAGTGAAATATGCGTAGAGTATCTAGATATTCATGAAAGAATAATATATTTATTTGAACTCAAATATACTCCTATTCAATTAGGCATTTCATCATTAGATAATGAAGAAGATATTATATGTGAAATGAAATCAATTCAGATTATGACTCCTAATGAAATAAATCTTCAAAATTATGTTATGATAGTTACATTAATGTATTAACGACCAATAAATTTAAAAGAGAATTTTTATTTAACTTATTTGATAAAATTCAAGACACTAAATTAAATAAAGAATATCTTACGCAACTCAAAAATATTATATCAAAGGAAGATTCAATATCCCCTCCACCAACCACAAGCTTGATTAAATTGTTTGAAAAATACAGAACTACAAACATATCAAAAAAAGGTCGACACTCAAGATTTAAAAATGAAAAGTTATATTCCAAAAGAACAAGTAAAAAATTACAAAAGGAATTATGTTATCATGAAATTAAAGATCCTCAAATAGAAAATGATTAGCACTAATAGAAAACTAGTATGGAGTATAGACTCATGCGATGCACGAAATATCTTTTAAATGAATTTTTAGTTTAAAAATGATAGAGTATTCATTTTATAAAATTATTCGTCGTATAAATATTTTCTAGACATTCAGATAAAACATTATATGATTTACTTGATCATATAATTAGCAAAATTGACTTTTTCAATCCATGAAAACTTGGGAAATCAAATCCTTCTCCCTTACCTCTAGAGTCTTTGTAGTTTCAAATCTCACTAAGTTTAGTTATAAGTGGATTATATCTGAGAAAGGAAAAACCAACCTATTAAAAGTAGCTCTTGATTTATGAAATAATCATCACATAGTATGAGACAATTGGGATCATGTATCACTCACATATGAAATAGGTTTGCTAAGTTATAAGTGGAAAATACCCATTCCTTTACATTAGATGTCACCATCTTTAAGAATAATTAGAGACATCCAAATCTCTTTTAAAATAAAGTAATTTCCTCCTTCGAACTCCTATTTTTATGCATTATACATCAACCTTTATGGATTACAAATTTTACACCATAACGTATCTAACATATGCTTCTCCCTATGATAACCATAAAATAAATTCCAAAAATATAATACATGCTAAAGACCCTCATCTAGTAATAACCAAAGAAAATTATACATAAATTCCTATATGGTTCGATCTCTACTCCACTATACTGAACAAGCGATGTTTCTTCTAATGAGTTGATTTGCTTTCCTTGTCTTGTCAATGAGTTGACAACATGCATCTGTATTAGAGAAAATTCTTTTAGTTTTGCAAAGAGTCAAAAACTGAAGAACAATAACAATATCAATTAGAATCCTAATATAGAAGATGATTGAGCCGAAGGGGCAGTATATAGGCAATTTGAGCATGCCATGACATTGAGAAGGAACGGGGCTTATTCACTTACAAAATGCAAGAATACAAAAGTCTAAGTTCAGAGTAGCGTCAAGAGAAGGGAAGGGTGAGTTGTGATTGGATGATGGGAGAGAGAGATAGGGTGCATGAAGAGGGTGTAGTTACTGGGTGGATTTTTAACTTTTTCTATAATAAAAAATAAGATAATTTTTCTATATAAACGATAGTAATTTAATAAGAGGATACTTTAGTTATAGAGGGTAGTATGAAATCGAGAGAATTGGGAAGCTGGGGTGGAGAGTCCTTCACGTTGTTTACTTATATTGAGGGTTTTTTTCCCCATAAATTCTACCATAATTAATTTTTCCCAATTATAGTAGCTGTAAAATTTAAATCATTGATCTTCTGAAAATAAATCCACATCGTTGAAACCTTTTACTGATGACTTGCTAATTGAACGAAAGACATCATTCTCTCCCCCTTAAAGTATCTGTTTCTTATGGCTTACTATCATGCTCTTCCTTCCCTAATCCACTCTGTCAACATTGAAAGTCACTCAGATGATTTTTTTTTGGAGTAAAAATGCACTGAACCATAGGGAGAGATGTAGGCACGACAGAATTGGTCAACTTAAAGTTATGTCGATGCGAGAATTCTCGATTAATTCAGACTCTTCACACTGCGATGTGCCCATCTCTTCCACTCTCCCCATGGCAACACTGTTGACATTAAGCATTAAATTTTGTTATTTGAGATTTCAATTTTCTACTTTCAACTATTGAACAATTAATTAATTCTGTTTGTTTTTCTCAATTACAAAGCCTAGTTCTACGTAAAGATAGCTCAGCCAGCAAAAATTAATGTTCTTGACTGTTGTTACGAGTTGTAGTTATGAAATAATATAATTTTAGACCATTAACAATGGCGAATTATTGATACATTATACTACGCTTCAATACTCAATAATCAATCTCAATTTGCAAATTAAATAATCTAAAATAGTAGCCAAGCTCAAATTTGCTCAATTTTTTTAAATGTTGATTTTCGAGTAGAGAAGGGTTGTGCCAGTGAAATCCATTATAGAAGTTGAGCATTTCTTTTTGGTGTTAATCCGGAAACTCCATCCAACTTCGAGCATTAGATTAAGTTCATGGAAATGGAATAGAAAAGCGGGAAGAGGTTGTGAGTAGATTAATATAGACTATATTTCTTCAACCATTGAGGAGAGGAAAATGTACTTATTACTAAATAGAGAAAAGAGAAAAGAAATTGACGAAGCAGCAAATCAAATCAGGGGTTGGATATCAGGGAGTGGGGAGATAGAGAGAGGAGATATTATGAGGAAAATTGCACCTAATTTTAAACCAGTTATATCATGTAAGATCAATTACAAAAATTGGCGGTTCAGATTTTAGAAAAGAAAATCTAGAGATGAGAATTATTTTAACTACCATAGTTGTATTGTTTTTCAATTATAGAAGAATCACCTTTTTTTTCCAAAGCCAAAATATAGGAGCTTGGGTAGAGAAGTCCTTTTGGAGTCGGGGAAGTTATTAAGGTGATAAGATAGGAATGTGAAAGCGTCGAAGAAACCTTGTAGTCCAAGAAATTGTTTCTAGGCTTTGTTATTATTTTAATCTAGCTAGGGCCAGGGAAAGCGTCGAAGAAACCTTGTAGTCCAAGAAGTTTTTAAACTAGCTAGGGCCAGGGAAAGAAAGTCTAGGGATTTAGGAGTCGTAAGGTGTATCAAGGACGAAGAGGGTAAGGTATTGACGGAGGATGTCGAAATTAAGGAGAGATGGCAAAGTTTCTTTGCTAAACTCCTCAATGGGGAAGGGGGGGGAGCCGACTGTAGCTCGGACGGAGAGGGTAGCGATCAGTGTGCGGGCGACAGGATAACTAAGGAGGAGATTAGGGAGGCCTTGAAGAAGATGGCGAATGGAAAGACAGTGGGCCCAGACCAGATACCGGTAGAAGTTTGGAAGTGTATGGGGGAAGAGGGTCTAGAGTGGCTCACGGAGCTTTTCAATGTTATCTTCAAGACCGCTAAAATGCCCAGAGAGTGGAGGGCCAGCACAATTATCCCACTGTACAAAAACAAAGGGGATATTCAAGATTGTAATAACTTTAGGGGTATCAAGTTGCTCAGCCACACTATGAAACTGTGGGAGAGGGTAATTGAGAGAAGGCTGCGAGAGGAAGTAGATATTTCAGAGAACCAATTTGGTTTCATGCCAGGCAGGTCGACCATTAAGGCGATCTACCTCCTCAGAGGGCTCATGGGCTTGTTCAGGGACAGAAAGGTGGATCTCCATATGGTGTTCATAGACCTGGAGAAAGTGTATGATAGAGTTCCAAGGGAGGTTTTGTGGAGGTGCTTGGAAGGGAAAAGGGTGTCACCAGTGTACATTTGTGTAATCAAGGACATGTACGAGGGAGGGCGGACGAGCGTTAGGACTCCGGGAGGGGTCTCCAATGACTTCCCGGTTAGTTTGGGCCTGCATCAGGGCTCCGCTTTAAGCCCGTTTCTTTTCGCATTAGTTTTGGATGAACTCTCTAGAGGAATCCAGGACGAGGTGCCATGGTGCATGGTATTTGCGGATGACATCATTCTTATCGATGTCACCAGGCAAGGGGTGAACGACAGGTTGGAGAGTTGGAGGCATACGCTGGAGGCTAGGGGCTTTCGGTTGAGTAGATCGAAAACGGAATACCTTCACTGTTGTTTCAGCGGAAGGACAGAAGAGGGGGGAGAAATCGTACTTGATGGGAGGGTCATACCGAAGGTCGCTAAATTTAAGTATCTGGGCTCGATCATCCAGCAAAATGGGGACATTGATGAGGATATTAGCCAGCGGATTAGAGTGGGCTGGCAAAAGTGGAAGTCAGCGTCAGGGGTACTGTGTGATAAGAGAGTGCCCATGGGATTGAAAGGCAAAGTTTATCGGATGGTAGTTAGACCGGCTGTTCTCTATGGTTCGAAGTGTTGGCCGCTAAAAAAAACGCAGGTCCAACGGTTGATGGTAGCTGAGATGAGAATGGTTAGGTGGATGTGTGGTTTTACGAGATTGGACAGAATTAGGAATGACGTAATCAGGGGTCTAGCTGAAGTGGCCCCCATAGAGGAGAAGACGAGGGAATCGAGGCTCAGATGGTTCGGCCACGTGAAGAGGAGAAGTGTGGCCGCTCCAGTGAGAAGGTGTGAGTTTATTCACCCCCCCGTTGGTAAGAGAGGGAGGGGTAGACCGAAGAAGAGCCTAGAAGAAGTGGTTAGAGAGGACTTGAGAGTTGTCGGTCTTACGGAGGACATGGCTCAGGATAGGAGGCTGTGGCGGGACAGGATTAAGGTTTCGGATTGTAGGGGACCGCCCCCGTAGGGGGCAGGAACCTAGGCGGCGTAGGGCGGGTAGGGTTTTTGGTGTGCTTGTCTGCAGGTCGTGTTTTTCTGGGATGTGACGGCACTAAACGCCCCTGATGTGTTCAGGTATGTCTCTACCTTCTTCTTTATTTGCTATCTGACACCTTTTCTCTTCCCCTTCGCTTACTCCGTAAATGGTTTCGAAATCGTTTTCTCTATAAACTTTTTATCAAAACTGTTTTGTGGGTCTTATGGAATCAACCTCTCTATGGGTAGGAATACCGGTAGAGGTAAGGTTGCCTACAGCTGGATCTCCCCAGACCCCGTGAAAACGGGACCCACACTGGGAGTTTGTTGTTGTTGTTGTTGTTATTATTTTAATCGAACAAATAGCTATTTCAGTTGCTTGGGTGAAAGTTTTACTCAATCATTCTCTTCATTTATATTCTACAAATTTCATCTTATGTTTTGTTTATTTGAAATCAATCATCTTTTTATTTTTCTTCACGCTTTTTTCATTTTACAATTTTAAACTGACTGCCATTATTGACAGATTGTGCTCCTCGACTGGTATCAAAGTGAAGTTTGCATATTTAGGTAGGAGTCCTACATCTGTAGCATTGCTCAATTGTTAGTCAACCCCAGTAAAATCGTTCGTCATCTATGATTAGGTGGTGCTAGCAAGGGTGGTCCCAGTCTTGATATAGCATGCATGATTTTTGTTTGACTATCTCTATTACTTATAATGCTTATTATTTAAAAATAAATGATGAACTAGTAATATTTGATCTTATAACCATAGATTTATTAGAATATTAAGAAATTGGTGGGATATATATCACATTGAAGACAAACCAAATACATTAAGAAATCTCACAAACACTCAAGACAGATTTAATAGTGTAGAAGGTCTAACTCATACTATTACAATGAACTTTATAGGCAACTCAAAGGAAGTCTATGCATCTCTTGAACAATTTTAACAAATATAAGATGTCCAACACTAATGATTAAAATTGGTACAAAGACACTTTCTTGGCATACTTATTAAAAATAGATGACTATAGAAAATCTTATTGGAAAGAAAAACTCATATTAGGATTATGTTCATTATTTTCTTAACAAGTACTCAACAAACTTAGAGAAATTGCAAGAAATGTTACAATGCCATTTGATAAAATAACTTTAGGCCAATTATTTGGTTTCGTTAACAAAGAAGAAATTTCATTGTGCTCTAAGTTAAAATTACAATCAAGATATTATTTTGAAAAACTTCAAGAATGAAAGAATTAGGATCTTTGTGCAAAGCCTTTTGTCTTCCAAAAACAGAAGCCCTTGTTGTCAAAAAGCGTAGAAAGCGTAAGCAGCAAACAAAAAACAATATAAGTCCTAAACTGAACATTGAAGGACCACATTCTAAAAAGACAACTACAAAAAGACTTTAGTTAAAATAACGTGTTACAAATGTGGCAAATTTGGCCATAAAGCCAATAATTTCAAAGCTAAGAAAAAGGTTAGTGAAATATGTGTAGAGTGTCCAAATTTTCAAGAAAAAATAATATCTTTATTTTAACTCAAATCCCATTCAATCAAAAATTTCATCATCGGAGATATAGAGAAGAAGATATAACATATCAAATGGAATTTAATTTAGAATACGAGTCCTCAAGAAATGAATCTTAAAGATTATGTTATGATAATTGCATTGACGCATTAATGACCAACAAAGATTAAAAAAATTATTTGATTTAATTTATAAGATTCAAAATACAGAAGTAAAGAAAGAATATCTTAGTAAACTCAAAAATATAATATAAAGGAAGCTTCAAAACCTGCTCGCCACCAACTGCAAGTTTAACTAAATTATTTGATAACTAGGGAACTCCCAACATATTAAAAATGCTAGGCACATAAGATTTAAAATGCAAATTTATATTCTAAAAGAACAAGATAAAGAATTATAAATCAAATTATGTCCTCTTCAAATTAAAGATCTTGAAATAGAAATAAGATTAGCATTAATAGAAAACTAACCATCTTCTTTTCTAACGCGCAACCAAATAATATTCTAATTTCTCCTAAAGAATCGTCTGATGAACAACTGATATCCATTATGGATTGTTTTAATTTTCAAAAATGGTATATTTATATTACTCTAAAAATAAAATATAATTTTGAAATGAATATAATAACACTCCTTGATAGTGGCATGGATGATCATAGTATTAAATAAGGATTAATTCTATCTCAATATTATGAAAAACTAAAGAACAACTTCATAGCACTAATGGAGCACCATTACAAATTAAATAAAAATTATCAAATGCCTATATTTGTAATCAAGGATACTGTTTCAAAAGTTCATTAATTTTCATTAGAGATATTCATCACTCAAATTTATCCATTTAAAGTAGATCAATATGGAGTTCATATATAGTAGTAATGATAAAAGCTATTTCTTCGAATTTTATCACTCTAGTCTGTCAAACAAATTTAACATTACTTTGAACCTCCTCTATATTAAAACAAGTTCTTATTGAAATAAGACTAGACACTAAACGAACAAACAATGAGACCATATTAAAAAGCATAAGGGAAATTGGTGAAAGATTATAAAATTTGACATGAGAAGACAATGAACTTTTGTTGCAATGATTAATATGCATTTGAAGTAATGAAAACTTAGTTTCTATAGGAGAAGTACGAAGAGATGAATAGTCTATTGCCTAGGGCCTATGATGGAGTCCCTACCACCATTGCCAAAGAAGAATGTCCAACAACTCGTTCAAGGTCCATTTCAAGCTCCAAGTTGCAAGCATTGCTTCAAAATGTTCAAGATGTTCAAGGGAGTACACACGGGCTAGCATACCTGAAAATGCCCGGTTTTGTCAATGTCATTACTTAGGCCTAACCATGGCTTAAGTCATGAATTCTTGCATTTTTGGAATCCTCAAGAAGTCCACAATCAAGTCCAAGTATTGATTTCAAATCATGCACACAAGAGGATGAAGAATCAAGGAGTTTTTCCAAACCGCTCCAAATTGCCTTCCAATTGTACGGTTTAATGTATGTGTTTGATTACCCCACTTAAACACATCCTAACCTTGATTTATTTGGGGGGGGGGGTTATACACATCCTAAAGTTATCCCTCCATGATTAAAACCCAAATCAGGATCACTTTTGCTATGTTTAAACCTTCCATAAAAACCGGCTACCCCACAGCTTGAACTCGGTTCACTAGACTCGGTTTTCTTCATCAGAAAACTGATCGGCTCCCTCACTTTCTAGACAGATTGGCACACTTCCCGAGCTTAGTACACGTCCCAAGGTTTCCTAGGAGTCGTGGCTGCATAGGGAAGTTCAATCAATGAGAGCAAAGAATTAAAATATGTTGTCTCTCTTCTCTCATTGGCTAGCCGAAAGGTGGCCTCCAAATTTCGGTTGAGCACATGGCTTCTCTAGTCTTTTGCTGGTTGTTTTAGTGTTTAAACAAGGGTTAAGTGTTGTATAATCAACTTAGACAAAGTTTAGATTCATGATTTGATGTATTAGTTTAGTTAAGTATGCTTGTAATTAGTTTAGCTTTAACCGGTTGTAATTAAGCAAAGCTAATACCTTTCCTAACTACTAAGGCAAAGGGAGGTGCTTGCTTGCTTGTTTGCTAGATAGCTTGGTAATTTTTGTTGCTTATTAAATCTCCCACACGGCCATAGCTATGGACACAACCCTTTGAATGAGAAAATCAGTTTGAGAGCATTTGCTTTCATCCTTCTAAATTCTTGCTTGCTTATCCTTAATTAGGCGAATTAAGGTGGTGTCCAAGTGAGTCTTAACCTTGGTTAAGTGGTGTTTCTATATCTTAATCAAGATTAAGGGCCTTAAACTCAAAGGTTTTTGGTGATTCTGTATCCATTCCTAGAGTTTAGTCAATCCTATTCTAGATTGAAGCACATGGTTTCTAAGTGAGGTAATTAGCTTGAAATCTTAAGTTAATTCCTTTCAGTTAGTATCTTATTCATATTCCCTCATTCTTCCACTCCAAACACTTCTATTTCAATCCATTTCCACGGCTTATACATCACCAAAGAAGTTAGAATGAAAGCAAACATCGAGAGTCTTCAAATCGTGCTTAGCTAGTTTTTTCTAGCTTTTGTGGGCAGCAAAGTGGCACGACCACACTGTGCTCCTAGGCACGACTGTGCCACCCTTGGCCGTGTTATTTCTTTGAGTTTTGGTCTTTCATTTGATGCGTGTTGGCTTGGGTAGCTTTTCCCCTTGACACATACATCAACCTAGCTATTAATGTGATCCAAAAGATATTAGAGTCAAAACCTTGAAGTAGTTAAAATGACCTTGATGAATTATGAAATAATCTAGCAATAGGCACACTCCAAATGTAAAAAGAGTCATTCATGATATCATTCTAAACAAAGCTCAAGATTTATGGTTTATATGCATCTGAAAATTATTTAAAACCGTTAAAAATGTTTTCAAAAAATCATCTGCAAAAATAATTTCCTTTGAGATTTAGAAAACAATTCTATAATCAAATTTCTGACCAAAATCTTTCAGGGATTAAAACAACTCTTAATATAAGTCAAGACAAAAATAAAAAGGTTCAAACACCTTAATAAGATGCCATGAACCCAAACACTCATGCTCATCATCAATATTCAATTCTAATAACAAGCTCATTTCAAGCATTATGGGGACAAGATTTTCAACCATTTAGTTATGCACAAGCATTTGCCAAACCAGCTTCAACATCAAAACAAACCTTTTCGAATCACCCATCAAGATACATCACAAAACCTATGACTCAAATACACCATATTATCCTTACCAAATTCCAACAACCTCAATCTCTGTCCCTACTGAATGAGTTTGTGAAAAGCGGCTTTATTCCAGAATGTTATTGTCAACCAGACCTACCTAAAAGACCACACAATTTTATGATCTTAGCCTTGTAGATTGCAGATTTGTTGAGATCGAATGTATTCCAAATAGAATCAGACCAAACCAAATCGTGTATTCCAAATGCAATATCAAACTTCTACCAAGAAAAGATAGGCCTACATCCTATACCCCCAAATCATTTTCTACCCCATTCAATCCTCCAGGATATCATTACACCAATTATCAAGAGGCCTAGTATAATACACTCCTTTTTCGCTCATTCAAGCGTTCTTCGTATTTCAACTTTGACTCAAAATCCCAAATGACTTTCCCAATATGGATTTACAAATGGTGGCTTACGTTCGGTAGTATTCAAAACATATGGCCAATCGAAGTTAAAAGACCGTTCCAATTGTATTTGAAATATGCTATAAAAAGTCTGAACCTTCCAAAAATCCTATTCTATAAGCATTTTGGTATTCCTTGAATTCTATTATGGAAATTAAAAATTACTCGGTTTTACAAACCACCAACTTTAATCTCCTTTGTTCAAGAATTTAAACTTAAATGCTGAAAAAACATTTGTAGTAGACCAAATATTGCTTCCTCGATATTGTTCACAATAGGATGCTATAACAAAAATTGGTTAAATTGTTGCATCCCAGCCAATCACACCATACAAACAAAGAGGAAGGAACTTCCACATGTTAAGGTTAAACATTCATTGGATTTAGAAGAACTCCAACTCAAGAAGGAGATCAAATTAATAAAAAAGTAGCATCCATTATTATTATTATTTATTAATGTCCAAAATATTTCATTGTCAATTTCATCATCGTCTCGTCTATAAATATATGTTCTGATCCCTTTGGGGCACCATGCTACCAATTAACTCCCTTATGCATAGAAAAAAGCTATTCAGGGTCGGGGGACTCTTCTCAGAGGTACATCAAGGGCCACCCTACTCCAGCTCTCAATGAAGCTATTCCTCCACATCCCACGAAAAAGCCCAAAAGGATTATTAAGGCTTCTATTCAAGGATTAATTCAAGAATTTACTATTCATCAACTACTATTTATGGGTTATTATTCACAATGATTTCCAGATTATGCCGGCACTTACACCAAGTTACTACGATAATTTCAAGTTATTGTTCAAGATATAAGTCCAAGACCTCAAAAAGCTGAAGATCAATTATCACTCAATAATGTTTAACTTCCATCTGGATCTGGTCAAGTTGCAACAACAAGATTTCAAAATTTAGCTAGAACAATTATTACTAAAGTTACTATTTATCTTTTAATTACAATCATTCATGTGTCTATGTATTAATTTCTCTTGTACTCTATAAAGTATATCCTACATTCTATTAGAGGGCAAATGGTTCCATCGAAAATTAGTAGTTGAGATCAATAGCAATAGCAGTGAAGGCCCTTATCCCTCTGTAAAATTCTCGAAAAATCTTTTCAAGTATTTCAATAAAAAAGTAAGCTTTACCCAGTGATTGTCTCCATTTATTTTTCGTCATTTTCATTTTGCGTTTTGTTTATTTTAATTCAATCATCTTTTTATTTGTCTTTGCGCTTTGTTTATTTCATAAATTTTTACATTATCGATAAAATTTACAAAAATAAATAGGGATAATGATTGAATGTCGTTGTCATCTATATTTGATTCACAGGTGGAGCATCTATCAAATGTTTTAGTAGTTAATGCTTTACTACTTTCTAGTTGGAGATCTAGTGGAGTCATCTTACAGCAGTATGTGAATTGCTTTCTATAGATTGTGCTTAATTGTAGAAAGTTATTATCACTATCGGTATTAATAAACTCCACAATATTTACTGCAATGATAAGATCAAATATTACTAGTTCATCATTTGTTTTGCAATAGTAAGGGTAATACGCAATAAGCATCCTATGGAGCATTGAAATTATTTCATAATCACTTTTGTCGTGTACGTTCAATTCATAAGTTGATCTTCCCTCAAATGTTTTAACAATTTGTGCCTCACAACTTTCTACTTGTAAAGTTCGGTTATTCCAAAATACCCTTTGAATTCGTTATGTAAAAGTCCAAGGACTCTTCAAAAAGACTTCAAATCAATCAAAAATGGCTTTCTTTTTTAGGCATAGCTTTACATTGGTTTAGTTTGGCTTAAATTGAGGTTTTGAAGCCTTTTAAGTATCATTATCACTCCTTTATTATAACGGAGGTAAGTCAAGTGACTAGAGCAGGACCCCATGGTGTCTGATTGTGAAGCTGAGGCTAGAATGGTTTACCTCCCCGCTCTTGGGTGCCATTAGAGATTAATTAGGTGCTTTTAGCCTATGCTTGCTTAATATGATAGTATTAACAAAAAATCCTTTGCGAATGCTACTTATTGTATGGTATTAAACTGTTTTAGCCTTTCGTGATGTGGATTTTCTACTGAGCGTGTGGTAGTTCGCCCCCTTCTATTTTCTTTTTTCCCCTATGTTCTTGAAAAGCATTGTAAACGTTATTGGTTTCTGTGAGATGACTTGTTTCCTCGTAGGTATCATTGTTAATTGGTGTAACGAAATTCTATATATGTATATTTTAGTGTAGGAGTCAAACAATTTATTATGATTGAACGATAAGCTCCTTCAACCACATGTAAGTCTAAAATTTAAGTTGATGTATTGCATGTCATCTAATTGTCACTCTGAATGGCCTTATTAGCGAACCATCTAAATGGTCAATCATCTTCAAATAGTTGGAGTTGAATGTTTTGGGATGTAACTCAGTATGATCCGAGATTGTGATCCGCAGAGCTACACGTTTCATTCTTTCTTTTATTTAAATTGACGGTTTGCCTACTTTGGGCACATGGCCTGTAGAGTTCTGGTCTCAAGCATGTAGTCGTTGAGCTTATTTAAACTAGTCCCTTATGCTTTTATTATTACATGTATCTGTCTCTAAGGCTATGAGCATAGCACCATGGACAACTTTTAGGCAAATCTCTATCCATTTTGTTTCAAAATTAAAGAAATTACTAAAACTTTTAGCCCTAGGGGTGGGGGTGTTACATCTTCCCAATACGGATTTATGAATGGTGGCTTACCTTCGGCAGTATTAAAGACATATGGCTAGCTGAAGTTAAAAAACCATTCTAGTTTTATTTAAATATGCTACAAATAGTCCATAGCATATAGAAATCTTATTTCATAAGAAATTTGGTATTCGTTAGATTCTTTGTTGATTATTCAAAATTACTTAGTTTTACAAACCACCAACTTCAATGTCCCTTGTTCAAGAATTCAAAGCTAAATGGTGGGGAAAATATGCTATAAACAAATATTGGTCCCTTGATGTTGTTCAAAATAGGATGCTTCATATAACTAGACAAATTATAGTCGCATGGCCAATTACTCCATGGAACAGGGAAGAAGGCACTTCCAAAGGAATAGAAAAGGCCAAAGGTTTCATAGATTTAGAAGAAGCCAAATTAGTCAAGAAGGGGATCAAATTTTTTAAAAAAAGCAACTATTATCAATGTCCATTGGAAATTCATCTTCAGTTTGATTATTGTCGTCTCTAAATACATCTTGTGATCACTTTGGGGGCTTATGCATCCAATAGCTTTATTCATGGAATAAAAGCTATTAAAAAAACAAAGAACGGTTCTTGCAAGTATATCAAGGACCACCACTATTAATAAAGTTGTTTCTCTAATAGCTCATTTAAAAGCCCAGGATGATTATTGAAGGTTACTACTCAAAGGTTAATTAAAGAGAAATACTCATGAAGTACTATTTAAGAGTTAAGGACTAATTCAAGAGTTACTATTCATGAAATACAATTCATAATGATTTTAAGATTACAAAAGCACTTACGTCACGTTACTACAATAATTTAAAGTTACTATTCCAGAAAAGCTTGACACCCCAAAAATCTAAAGATTAATTATCACTTAATACTTTCAAAGTTCCATATGGATCCAGTTAGGTTTCAACAACAGGATTTCAAGCTTTTGTCAGAATAATTATTACTGAAGTTACTATTCATCTTTTAATTTTAGTTGTTCAAGTATGCATGTATTAATTTCTCTTGTACTGCATAAATTACATCCCGATTCCATAAGAGAGCAAGTGCTATCATTGAGAGCTTGTAGCTCAGAGCAATAGCAATAGCTGTGAAAGCTTCCATCCCCTAGTAAAATTCTCTAAAAGTCTCTTGTACTCCCCCTCATGGGCGGATCTACAACTTATGGAGGGGTATTCATGCACACCCCTCTCTCAAAAAAAAATAAAAATCTAATGAGTTATTTTAGATGAGATTTTATTGGTATATATAGACACACCTAAATTAGGTCCAAAAAATTAAAAACACTCTTTAAATATATCCAACCCAAATATTGACATTTTTAATATATTTAAATATCAAAAGTATAGTTATAAAGTTGAAACTTGATAGAAAAGTAGAATAAAATTAAATCTACCTAAGCCCAAATTTCTCTCTCTCTTTCCCTATCTTATCTAGGGTTTAGACTTTTAATTTAATCTAATTCTAATTTCTTTAATTTTTTCATTGTTATTGTTTATTTTCGGCTGTTTAGTTCCAACGTATTATTGGTGCAAACTTTTCTTTAACTTTACGCTATTAATTGATTTCAACCTGACGCTATTTTTTCGCTTTTTTGTGAGATTAATTGGTGCGTATTGATTTTTGTAGCTGCATTTTACATTCGACATGTTCACTTTATATTTTAATTTTTAATTTTTTTTGGTTTTATTGCTTTTGTTGATGATTGGTCCTCTGTAACAAACGGTTTTAGTAAATGCTAGATAATTGTAACATTCTACGTTTTTGGCACAATCTATTTATCAAATTCAAAATATGAAAAACCGCAAAAGTAAACGTAGTAGTAGAGGTACCATAATTTTTGTTTCTAAAAAAAAAAACTACAGTGTATTGTTATTACTTGTCAACTTCCGCTAGTATAGAAATACGAGATGGAACATTTGTTAAAAAAAAAGAAATGAAATATTTGGACAAAATAGACTACCATAAAATGTATCATATAATTTCTTTTTTTATTGATATTATACATTAGTGATTTTTTTTGGTGCAAAAAAGGGGCTACGCCCCGTATAAATATTATTATTTCATGTTTCTAAGCCAAGTGGCCCCTACAGCATCTGCATAAAGCACATCTACCACCTCAGTGGGTGGGGAATTAAAACAAATTATGCCTACATCACTATTTAGTCCTAAATTTGCCAGCTTGTCTTTAACCTGATTAGTCTCTCTGTAGCAGTGTGAGATCTTGATTTCCAGTCCTCTTTTTCAATTAGTTGCTTGCATTGTGTGATGAGCGGCTTGTGAATCAGGTTCCAGTTCCCAGTTGCTCTGAGCATTCCGACAAAGATCATAAAATCCGCCTGAAGCAAGACCTTTCGCAAACCCAGTTCCCTAGCCATCTTCAAACCGCGAAGCATCGCTCTAAGCTTTGCCTTGACTGATGTACATGTCCCAAAGTGCTATGTGAAACCCTTTATCCAATCACCTCTGTGTCCTCTCAGCACACCACTGCCTGAGGCCACTTTCGGATTGCCTTTAGAGGCTCCATCCTTATTTCAACAAGGCCCATTCTTCCGGTGGGGCTTCCCACCTTATAAAGTTTTCCCTTTTGACTGTTGTCGCTTCCATCGTGAAGGGATGGGCCGGATTTAGCGCATGAAGTATGTCATCAAACCGACCAAGAAGGAAGGACCCATTATCTATTAGGATATTCTCCAAACGATTAAAGTAGTACGCATTGCGCCACTTCCAGAGGTACCATATAGTAGTAAGAAATTTCGTCGCCCACTCAATCCCATTGTGAGTTCCTTTGACATTTGCTTCAACCCAGGTATTGCAGAATGCATAAGGAGCCAACTGCGCTAGGCCTTGCGATTCAAGGAAGCACTAGATATTAGTGATAACGTTAATATATGGACACCCCTATTCTAAACATCTAGATCCGCCACTGCTCCCCCTTCAAGTGTTTCAACAAAAAAGTAAGCTTTATTTGAACATTATCTCTAGTTATTTTTGCAAGCTTTATCATGCATTTTGATTATTTAAATTCTATCATCGTTTTATTTCTCTTTGCGTTTCATTCATTTTAAAATATATGTACTATCCGCCAGTCTTAACCGGTTCTACTCCTCTACTAGTCATAGCGATTTCAAGACTGCACCAGTACTTATGCCAAGTTACTATGATAATTTCCAGTTAGTATTCAAGATTGATTTGACATCTCAAACATCTAAAGATGGTAATCAGTCGATATTATTCAAATTCCACATGAATCCAGTGAGGTTGCAATGATAGGATTTCAAGCTTTTGTTAGAGCAATTATGACTTGAAGTTACAATACATCCATTAATTTCAATCGTTCACGTGTCCTGTCATAATTTATCATGCACTCTATAAATTAGTTCCCCATTCCATTAGAGGGCATGTACTACCACTGAGAGCTAATAGCTGGAAATAATAACAATAGCATTTAGAGTTCCCATCTTCTTGTAAAATTCTATAAAAATTTATTGTACTCCAGGTTCAAGTATTTCAATAAAAAGTAAGTTTTATACAATCATTGTCTCTATTTATTTTCACAAATTTTATCTTGCATTTTGTTTATTTAAATTCAATAATCTTTTTTTCTCTTTTGTGTTTTGTTTGTTTCACAATTTTTTGCACTAGCTGTCAATGTTTACTGAACTTGCTCCCCAATTGGTGTCAGAGCCATGTTTGTATATTTAGTTAGGAGTGTTGTGTTTGTAGTGTTGGTTAGCTGTTGGTCAGTCCTCGCAAAAGTGTTGGTAAGCCATGGTTAGGTGTTCCAAATAAGTGTGGTCTAGCGTGTCTTGATATAGCATGCATGATTTCAATTTGACTGTGCATTTTTAGCTGTGATGGAATCTTAGATTATAGATCATCTGAGTCTTGGCGGTGTTGGTGGTTGTAGTAGTAGTAATAATTCACAAGCATTCATTAGTAGGGAACTAAATGACTCAATTGATTTTTTAAACTGGAAAATTCCAAAACAAAAATTGCAACTATTTATCAAATATGTACTTTTGATTTCTCCATAGCTTTTCCAATTAAACATCATAAAGAAATGTTTAGTTTGCAAGAAGAATTTCAAACTATTAAATTACTTTTTCATGTTGCAATTTAAAGACATAAGGAGAACTATAGATATATTTATTTCTGGATGGTTCAAACAACACTTAAACCTCTCACTGGACTAGGATTAGAATGTCCCATATTCGTGGACCTTAAAGACTAATAGATTAGTAAGATATAAAAATTTAGGATATTGGACAATAATATATTGTACTTTGGTGATCTTGGACAATAATATTCCAAGCTTTGGACTTAGATGTCCGTGCACCACACTATCAGCCTATTTACTGTGTTTATACCAAGACAATTTTGAAGGTTGTTTCAGTTAGTGATGTAAGTGCATATTCAACATATGTCATTGCATACACTTGAAATTCTAGAATTTTAGACATATGCAATTGTAAACCATTGTGAAATTGTTGCATTACATTGATAAAAACACATCCAAACTCTGTCTTGGTATATAAATAGTAAATAGATCAATACTATGGTGTATCGACGTATAAGTTCAAAGTTGAGAGTATTATTGTCCAACACCCCAAAGTATAGTATATCATTGTCTGGTATCCCAAAAGTTTATTATTAGACATGACTCAAACAAATATATACAATGGTCCAATTTATTCTAATTGCTATTTGAACTTTTTAGTTAATGTAACTAACTCATGGGTACTAGATACCTTAGTTTTAGATATTCATCTTCCCATTATTTTAAACATTCAGTTTAGAGAATTGTAGACACCTACAAAGTATAAGAAGCCTAATGGCGATAAACCAATAGAATAAGAATTTGGACCCCATGATATTGAAAATGAAGAGCCTTCAAATGTGCCAACATTTCTTAACCCACCCACCTAAACCAAACGATGCCCACCAAAGGCTTAAAAAACCCAAAAACTCAAACAAGCTTAAATTGATGGTGTTTGGCATCCAGTTGAGATATTATTCTGTATTTTCCCCTCATTCTAGTATGCTTACAAATATTGAGTTTAGATTTTAATATTCTCCGTTGAATAATCTTTCTAACGACATATTGTGTGTCAAATTTTGATAATCAGTGGAAAACATTTAAGTTGATGACTAGAACGTGTGCTGAAAATGACGCATGTTCACCATTTTGTTTATATCTCTTTCACATTTATCCAGAATTATGAAATTAGTATCGTTAGAAAACAGACGTAATGATATTTTATTGAAAAAAAAGAAAAACTCAAAACGGAGGTTGGATAAGGAAGCTATAGTCGAAATAAGTGACGTTGTCTACAGCACAGCCCTGGAACCCAATTGCCTAGTAGAACCTGGCCTGACTCCTTTTCTCTAACTTATCATCTAGAAACCTTAGACACCGAATCAAGTAGAGAAAAATCCTATCCCACGTGATGCTACTCTTGAGAAACGCTAACAAATCATCGTTCCCTACAGTTATAAATTCAACCCCTCACGTAGCCCTCAAACAAATAGCCAGAACCTCAGAAAATATCTAACATAACACAAAGAGGTTCAAAGAACATAACCAAACCATTAGCAATTCTATCTTGAAAACCTTTTAAGGCACAAGTCATACCTTGATATTCTCAATCTCGTATTCTCTAAGTCAATCTAGTAGGTAACATAACGGCACCAGTCTTTCAAACCTATCTTTCTTTTTTTCCTTTCCTTCTTTCTTTTGTTTAGCTTTATTTAATTTCAAAGATGTAATCTTTGGTAATCTAGTCTTGTCCACTGTAAATATTCATTTTCATCTTTTCCATTTTACTATTATTGTACTTAATATGCCGCAAGTTTTTTGTATGTTAGTGTGCATTAGTTCTAGTTTCTTGTTCTAATTATTAGAGTCCATTGGTGATGAAAAGCAATATGAAATTAGATGGCCTCTAATTCTAATGTACTTAATTGACATTCCATCATAATATCATACCTTCACTCCCAAGTCTAGATCTTTGGTGCGAGCATATGAAATCAGATGACCACCAGTTTAGGGGTTATTCGGGGGGGTGGGCATTTCGAAAATCTCTTTAAAACAAATTAATGTCCCTCTTCGTTTATGCTTCGTTTTAGGGAGTAGATTCGATTTTGTGAGTTTTCCTAAAAACCCATTGGTAGCTTTATTGAATAAATCTATTTTTTATTATTTTCTGCTTAACGTTTTTTGGGGCTATGTAGAATAGGAATTTTGGCTCGAGGAGCAAATTACGCCTTAGAATTCTGATAATATTCTTGTTTTGGGCCAGAAAGCTAGACCTTGTCGTGGCCTAGGAACCTATTCAGGTTCCTGGGTCAAAACTGTTGTCCAGCAGTATATGCTAAGTAGTGAGCGCTGTTTGGAACTAGGCAGGATTCCTAAGTACCCAACCTTCTACTACAGCCTAGAATATTTTAGCTGAAAAATAAAAGACAATAAATAAAATAAATTTCAAATCATGCACCCAAGCAAGTGGGTCTTGTTGTTCATGTGGACCGTGCTCGGGTTCTGGGCGTGGTCCTTGCAGGAACATTAAAAAAATCTCGCAAGCATTTATAGAGCTTACTTAGAGTATTATCTTCACACCTTAACGTAAAGTGTCTATTACAACCTACTATGTATGAAGTGATTTTATTAAAAGCCGAAACAAGTAATATTTCTACATTTGATTCTAAAACTTTAAAACGGAATGAAATTACTATGCCTCAAGAATTTATTGTTGGGGAGATCCAAGGAAAGAGCCCACTTCAACCAAGTTTATGACAACAAGCCCAAGTGAGGTTCCATCCTAAAACTAATTTGCAATAGGAGGAGTAGCCCACTTGACTTATATACCATGACCCTTCTTTTCAAACTCTAGATGTGGGACTTCTTTACTCATGTGTGATATTCCCAACATTTATTGTTCAAAATAATAGACCACATAGAAATATCACCCAAAAAGTAATAATGCAAATTCAAAATTAGCATAAAAATGAACATTAAAAGATGGAAAAATTGTACAGTCGTTGACTTGTCCTTTATAAGAAATTGCAATCACAATTTTGAAGGAGTTATCCTAGCAACTCCGTTCAAAATGGGAAGACTTGACTCAGAAAATAGTCAACTCAATTTGAAGACGTTGAAAAGATTTATCATCAAAATAATTATACTAATAAAATACTTTATACTATTTCAAAGCAAGTCAAATATGATTTCTACCCAAATGGAAGCAATAGCCAAAAAGATGATATTAATTCATTAATATGACAAATGGAAGTTCTTAATTTAAATAAAGGCGATGATAAATCAAAACCACGATTCCTAGATGATATATCCAAACCTTATTTCAAAAGCCATCGTCCTAGCAATATAGAGTTATCAGTAAAATATTGGCAATGAAAACCACGATTCCTAGATGGTATACCCAAATGAAAGATCTTAATTTAAATAAAGAGTATGCTAAACTAAAACCACAATAGTTGATAAATAAAGGCGATGATAAATCAAAACCATGATTCCTAGGCGAAACTCCAAGTTCAAATAATGCACTAAATATTATGGAGTCCATTGATACTAATAATGGTAATGATTTTCAAGAACTAAATAAAATTCATAGAAAACAATTCCCATATTACTATAGGACAAGTCCACCATATCTCCAACTGGATAGTAGTAAAGTTGATTGCTGAAACATTTGATGGAAGCTCAATTATGAATGGAATCTAGATGGCAAAGGTGAGCATTAAATAATTACAACAATCGATGGGATTCTTATTGCATATAATGCTAATTATTGTAAAATAAATAATGATTTACTAATATTTGACCTTAAAATGACAGCATTTACTAGGATATTAAAAAATTGACTAATATCTCACTGAAGACAAACAAAATACATTAAGAACTCACAGAAACAATCAAGATAGATTGAACGGTTCTGATTCATAGTATTGTAATGAAATTTATAGGCAACCCAAAGAAGGCCACGCATTTCTTGAAACAGTTTTAATAAATTCAAGATGTCCCATACGATATGATTATAGTTGGTATAAGGACACTTTCTTTGCATATTTATTAAAAAGAGATTATTGTAGACAATAGAAGGAAAAATGCATATAAGCATTATCTTCATTATTTTCTGAAAGAATGTTCAATAAACTTACAGAAATTGCAAGAAAGGATACAATGCCCTTTGATAAAATAATTTGCGGTCAATTATTTGGTTTCATTAAAAAGGAAGGATTTCGTTATGATTGAATTAAAGTTACAAGCAAAATAGTCTTTTGAAAAAACTACAAAAAGGAAAGAACTATGATTTTTGTTAAGCCTTTTTCCTTTCAAAAAGAGAGGCCCTTCTGTCAAAAAAACATAGAAAACCATTTTTAAAGTGATAAATAGTCTATTCTCTAGAGCTTAGTTATTATTAGAATCAGGAAAATATTTGACTCAAAACCTTAAAATAGTATATAATGCCTTAATGAAGTATGAAATAATCAAGCAGTTGGCACATTCCAAATTCAAATAGAGACATTTATGATACCATTCCTAATAAAGCTAGAGATTTATAGTTTACAAGCGTCCCAAAATGATGTTGAATGTTCTAAAAAATTTTCAAAAGAAAATCATTTACGAAGACAATTTGCTTTTAGAATTAGAAAGCAATTCTTTGATGAAATTTCATACAAAATTCTTTTAGGGATAAAATAGCTTTCAAAAGAGCCAAGGAAAAATAGAAAGATTCAAACTCCTAAACAATATGCCATGCATTTTTCTTTGAAATTTTATAGTTAGATGAACATAGCTCCATTTGTGGTTGTAATGTTTGTCAAAATGTGCATGCATTCCAAAAATAGAGGCCTATACTTTCATTAGGGAAAATTAGCCATAAAACAGTGAAGGTTTAAACACTTTGGGCTATATAAGCCCTTTTCCCCTTCAAGTTTCGCAAAGAAAAATATGGGCTAGCCCGATACAAAAAGAGAAAAGAAAAGAGAGGAATAAAAGACTCTGACTAAAAGAAAAAGAATTTATCAATGGCTTGGAGCATAATTTTCATAAAAACGAAAAGTACAAACATGGATATACATAATTTTACAAATTAAGCAACTCGTACATGCTAAAAGATTTGGATCCCATAGTAGCATGAAAAAGGAAATTATGCAAAAAGCTCGACAATGTGTAGACTTAGCGGCAAACTACTGGGTGCCGGTGCTAGGCCACTGGGAGCCAACGGTAGCTGCCTTTTGCCATAGGGTTCGATTTTTCTACAGAGTTATGGCGATTGATGATGGTGGGAGCTTGGCCACCCCTTCTTTGTTTTCTGCATCTTGTAGTGAATTGAGCCTCCTTGAGAGTGTTTTCTTCTTCTTTTCAAGAGGGATAGGTGATTTTGAGAAGTTCAATGTGTGGTCCAAAAATTTGTCTCTCTTTGAGCAGAAAGGATTATAGTGTTTTGGGTGAAGCTACTTTGTTTCTATAAGGCAAGTGAGGTTTGACCCTAATCTAATCTGCACCGCTTCTGTGTTTTGGGATCCTACTCTCCACAGATTTTTCTAAGGATAGGGAGATATGCCCTCTAGTGCAGCAATTTACTACTTTTTTGGGTTCTTTTGAGCCTATGATGATCATAATTCCTTCTTTAGAGGCATATTTCTCCTACCTCATCCAAACTCCAATTGTATAGCAGTGACGAAGATTGCGGACAATCTTGACACTTATCTTGCATGGATCACTCGTCGATTTTTGCTTGGATGGGGTGGACTATCACTCTAAATAGGGGAGTAAAAGCCCATGCTTTTTGTCGTATGAATAGGTTCTTATTCGTTAACAAGAGAGGTTTGGCTTGTGTGGTGCAACTTGCAGGGGAGTATTTGAAGGGGTACTCTGACATGCTCATTTTTCTTGCTAAGGCAATATTGTGGTTGGATGGCCTTAGTGCCAACCTTAAAAATGATCTCAAAGGAAGCCCCCCTTTTTTGTTAATAAACTTGCAACCCTTTTGGTTGGTTTGTTTCCATTTTCTTTCTTGATGGAGATTTTGACTTAGTTTGCTTGTATTGAGATCCAACTCTTAGGGTGTTTTTTCCATGTATGCCCTATTTTTCACCTCTAAATATGAGCCCAAAAAATACACCATGTGCAAGTGTTCTTACGAGTGTGGTAATGTTGAGGCATAGACAACCTTCTTTTAACATGAGGGGACCTAGATCTTTTAGGACATCAAATGGTGGCACATTCAAGGCTTTAAAGTTCCAAAGAGAAGTAGGAGTTATTTCCTTATCTTAGGGCCTAGGAGTTCTATTTATATCTTTACTAATATCACTTGCCTCACCTAATGGCCTTATACAAACCGTTCCAAGTTATGACTAGGCTTCTCATGTTGTTTATGCCTTAGTTCCAAGGTTCACAAAGTGCTGGAGTCAAATATGGCTCAAGCTCATGTCAATGGCTAGGCCTATCATGTTGACCACTCCATTTGTGAGCCTGGCTTGTCTAGAATGAACGAAAGCCATCCCTCCTAAAGAGAATGCAATGGTGAGAGGTAAAGTTGGAGTCCAACCATAAAATGCTTAGAAATTTGCAAAAGTGATGCTCAAGAGGAGCAAAAACAAGAGGAAGGAAGCTCATAAGCTTATGTGAGTAATGAAGCCGAATGAAGGCACAAAAAAGAATGCAAAAGAGACGACTAAATGGAATTACCCATTTATGTCATCTTTCAAGTATTTTTAAGGTTTTAGTATGCAGCTTAAAACCCATACTAGGATATTAGAACTTTAATTTTAGTACTTAATTGATGATGTAATGGACTCTCTATTAATATTAGTGAAGAGCTTAGTGTTACCAATATGCCATGAAATAGCTATGTTGTGCTTTTGTTTGATTTTACGACCTTATATGGGGCCACCTTTATTATCGTTTCATTTTTTTGTTTGCTTGTAAGAATTTTGACCTTATATGGGTCTCAAGAGCAAAGTGGAATAAATTTATGATAAAATTACTTTGGGATGGCACTAAGCCCCTTGGCTGCATTGGGCTAGCAGTAGGCCATTATGTATGGGTTTTGAATTTTTATGAAAAGTTTTAAAAGCTAAAGCATTTTAGTTGATATATGTTGAAAGTTGAGTGCACCCTTGATGATTAATTTCCATTAGATTGGTAGCTCTCCCACCTAGAATTTCCTTGAGAAAGAAAGGGTATTTCCCTCACTGTTTAAATTTTCTACATAGTTCATGACAAGAATCCTAATTTCTATCCTCATTTATTTTAAGTTATTATCTACTTTTATGTTTCTTGTTCTCACATTTGAGTTATAGGCTGAGGTTTGTTGATGTTGTTGTAGATGAGGTACTACAGCAAGTCTTTTTTTTAATTAATTTCAGTTAATTATTCATGTCATACTTGTATCAAATTTATCTTATATACTTGGCCTTCTAAGGCAACCTAAAGTGAAGGAATCTATACTTCTATTGGTAAAACAACCCTTCAACCCATGCATGAGTAGAAAAGGCTCCGGTGGATTACCTAACGGATATCTAACCCCTACAATGTGAATGGTATGGTATAAAGCTTATGATCGTACGTTTCGTCATTATATTAGTCTGAATGTTTGTTATTTTTCTTATTTGTGGCTTCTACTGTGCCATTAGTTTGTAGTCTGCATGTGGTAGACTTCACATGCTCAATTTTGCATTTCTTATAGGGGCTACAATTTCATTCTTCAAGTGGGATGCTTAATCAATTAAGATTTGCTGCAGGATTCCACATCTACAAATTATTTGATTAATTAAGAATTTAGCTACTTGTTTAGATGTCAGTTTAGTATAGGTTGTGGCTTCAACCCATTTGGTGAAATAAACTATGGCTATCTATGGCCATTAGTCAATTGAGGAGTGATTTTTCTTATAGTTTTCATTCCCCACATTGAGAACCACTACGGAGAGGTGAAAATGTACAACAATGAAGGGGGTGCGTGTTGGAGGCTTGCATTTTTTGGGCACTTTTCACACTTTCATATCAATCGGAAGCAATCTTTTTCATTAGTTATCCAATAATTAGCTTGGTGTTAGACTTTCTTGGATGGATGTATCAATTCATATGCGTGCCATGATCTCCAACATGAATTTCTCTTGTAAGGTTATGTGTTACTTTTGTGTCCGCACATTGAAGGTTAATCTCCGAGGTTGTTTGAATCCCCTCGTATAATACTTTGCATTGACAACAAATTAGAATGCAATTCGTCGTAATGTTTGGTGAATATTTTTGTGTTGAATCTAGAGGGTATTATCCTATTAAAAGATACGCTACAATATCTTTATGGCAAGGATTATCGTCTAGATTGTCGACTTGCATCTTTAACCAATAGGCATGTTATTTTTGCCTATCTATAGTTATGCTCAGTTCAATTGCATCTTTTTGCATTAAAATCATATATGCTAGTTTTGCTAAAGTGAATGCGAATTGATTTTCTTCTCTTGAGAGATATGTGAACTACTAATCTTCGAAGTGTTCTCTTATCCTCACTAGATGTGTTTGATAGAGTACCATGATCTCATTTCTTTCCATCCACCATCCTATAATTTGGTTGATAATTAGGTTGGAATCTTGGTAAACATTTAAATTTTTAATGTGAAATGCACGCACAGCTTGCATTTCTATAATGCATGCTTCATACTCAGCGGCATTGTTGGTTACTTCAAAGTCCAAATTTATTGCAATAAGTATATGTGCCCCTTTTTGTGAGATGAGGAGTATGTCTATGCCATATCTATTTTTATTTGAAGCGCTATCAAAGTACATTTGCCAAGTTTCATTTTCAATAAAGAGGATGCTCTCGTGGGGATATCGTAGTCTTATTCTAACACAATGCTCCCTTTTACTAACTGTTAGCCTTGGATTTCAAGTCATATTTACATAACAACATGACCCATCAAGAGATATAACCATGAAAATTGCCTCTATGCAACGGGGTTATTATGCCATTACCGTAATATAGTGATTAAGCAATGCCTCAGTTCCTTAGCCACCCAAACTAATGCTAAGCACATCTTTCCAACTATTTAGTATTGACTCTAATAGTAATGGAACTTCTTGCTTAAGTAGTAGATGACATTTTCCATTCCTTGGTAGTCTTGACATAGCACTTTCCAATGGTGGTGTTAGTAGAGGTAAGATACAGTAGCAAAGGTTGTCTAGGTTTAGTAGGTTATGGCATACGTTGCATCCCATACAGTTTGATTACTTCTTCACTATTTTCTTAATATGGATTTATATATCATTTTCAATTTGGAGATGACTTAGGTATTATATCATACGAAACCTAGAAAGCCTGTTATCTCTCTTTCACTCTTAGGCGGTGGCATTTCTATGATTGCTTTTATCGTGGAGGCTCTTTATTCCTCGCAGGCTCACACACATGTTAAATTTTCTTAGTCTTTCAAAGAGTTTATTTAGAGTGTGATATGCCCATTTTGTGTTTTCATTTCACAATCATGTCTTTCTTGTAGGCCTTCGCCTCATTATGCATCATGTCATGGAGAAGAGTTCGCATGATTCTTAGGTATGCAGCCCCGATATTGATAAGGTTGAATGGCATATCATTCTAGTAGTAGGTGCCCCATTATGTGATGAATCTAGTCTTTTCTTAATCCTCTGTGGTCATTTTGATTTGATTATAACCCATATAACCATCAATGAAGGACAGAAGTTAGTGCATTATGGTGTTATCTCCCAGAAGGTTTGTGTTATGCTAGGGGAAGTCATCATTTAGGCTAGCTTTGTTACGGTCTCTAAAGCCAACACACATTCTAACCGTCATACCTAAATTTGTACTACTTCTATTATTTTGAGAGCCCATTTTGGTTTCATTCTTCTTAGTTTTAGTTTTCACTTGACTGGCTTGGCATTAGGGTATAAAGAGATTTTATGTTCGGTAAGTTCCCTATCTATTTCCGTTTTGTCTTTGTAATGCCATGCAAAAATATTTTTAAATTCAATGACTAATAAAGTGAATTCTTTTACTTCATGTTGATTTAATGATCTTCCAAGTTTTAATTCCTCTAGTTCTTTTGTTCTTACGCTTATAATTATGATTTCTTCCAAAATTAAAGTTTTAGTTTCATGTTCGTCAATCGTTTTGATTAGTGACCTAATGCCCGCAAGGGCACGGGTGTTGTAGTTTAGTAAAGATCGTTCCCACGAAGACCAGTTGTGATCTATTGAGTTTTGTCCTATAAAAGTGCTAAGCATGCAATTTCAATAGAGAGTTTGAACGACACTATAACCTAATTGGAAAATTGAATCAATTAAAAACATCTAGTGATTGGTTTCACCGTATAAAGATATGGATCAATAAAGTATATATCATATACTTGATCTATAACGTGAGATTGAAAGGGGAGCAATTGCATTTAGAATTCAATTTTCGAAATAAATTGAATTGCCTAAACTAACCAGTCATTCTTTCAAATGTCCTTTTTTAGTCTAAGTTATAGATTTTTTATTGCTAAAGGGTCCTCTAAACAATCGAATCTCTTGTAAGTATTGCTAAGTCAAGTCCTTTCTTGTCAATTGAATTACAAGTTTCACCTTTTAGTCCTTGACGTAACTGTTTAGAATTAGCAAATGAATTTGGCAAAAATTCAGTCACAACAATTTCACGCAAAAGATATAATTCAACCAATCCCAATCAAGAACAAGTACAACTAAATAAAGATGAAAGATTCCAACATCAATACTTGGCTAACAATGCCTAGATTAAGAAAACTACTCATACATGTTTAAATTAACAAAACTAAATAGAGTTTGAGAAAAGAAAACTTAGCATAACTGAAAATCCTTTGAGGGTTTCCCAACATTGCAAGGGCTCCAAAACAGTTAGGCACTTCTTCAACACTCACACTCAAAACTACTAAAAATCTAAACTAAACTTAGACAAAATGGAAAGAAATAGAAAAACTAGAGAGAATGAGTTCTCTTTTCTATTGTATGTGCCTTTTCTGCTATGAAAATTGTTGTATTTAAAGAAGAACACGATCAGCCTCAGCCACACGATGAAGGAAACAAACAGGCTTGCAGTTATGGCCTCACTCGGACCTTGGCCTTCTCCATATACAGTCTGTGGCAAGCTCTATCTCGATTAGCTTCTACTCTTTCTTCCTTCCACAGGCATAGTGACTTGGGGGTGTCCATGGGGAGTCAAATTACACACAATTATGGCCAACTTTGGGGTAAAATGATCCAAAAACTTACAAAACACAGAAAAGAACCTTACCCGAGCTTAAAATCGAAAAAGGAGTATAAATTATAACATAAAGCACATAATCCTTCCTAAAAATGACGCAAAATGACCTAAAAATAGTATGCACTTTAAGGACTTATGAAACTTCCCTGTGCTTAAACCATTACTTGTCCCCAAGCAATCATAAAGCTAAGGCTAAAAGTATGAATAACCTCCTTAGGAAGATATCAGTAGCAACATTAATAACCAAATCAACCCAAGAAGTTTAGCCTAAAAGTGTTGAAAATTTTTACAGACAAATAGGAGAAGGAAATTTTCAAAAAGGGTAAGAACCATCATATCAAAATATTAAAGCAATCACTCAAATCAACTTGAACAATCATATCAGCATATTACAATAAGTTGAGCTTAGAGGAACTAAAAGAATCTCACTTTAGGAATTACTCATGTGTTTAAAATAAACTGTGATTCTCTCAAATCTCAATGAATATAACCAAATCAACCAAGCTTGATAAGACTCTCTAATTCATCACTGCTATAATGCAAAACACACAAGGCAACCATGAGGACTTTTAAGGGTTGTAAAAGGGCAAATGGGCAAAGGTAAGGAGGGAACAAACATTTTGAAATTTGTGGACCTAAAGCCAAAGACTAAGAGCATAAATCATCATTTCCCAACCAAAACATATTCCTTAAAATATCAGCAACATCCCCAAGTGTCACAAGAAAAAGGGCCTAAACATATAAAACTAATGCCAAATCCTCTTATTGTTCATTTTTTATGTTATTTTTTTTCTTCTTCTTCTTCGTTTTCTAAAAATTTTGCACTTTGGTACCTCCAGGTTTAGCGTATTCACACATTAGACCTGGTTTTGAAAATCTTTACACATTGGTACCTCCAATTTTGGCACAAGTGACTTTCTGGTGCTTTTTATTTATAATTTAATCCTTGAGCTTTTAGAAATTATAGAAAAGCCTCTGGAAGAGCTTAGCTATGTAAATAAGCTATTTTTAGGGTTTTTTTCACGAAATATGCTTGATTTAACTTCTTATAAAGTCTTTGCGGGTACTAGTTATCACAATCTACTACTTATATCTTATATATTATACTTTCTGTGGTTATAAGCCCACCATGCTTATCAAAAATAATTAAAACTTAATTAGAGAGTTTTGACCGTTACATGAACTTAGTTGGCGCTGGACCCTGGTGTTCCTCTAGCTTCCAGTTTACAGAGATTGTTAATCCCAACCCCACATTGCTTCAATCAGGCATAGCCCAGATATGTTTGGTTTCCTACCTCAGACCATAGTCACTAATTAAGTTTTATATTTTAAAGGATAGTGAGACTTTAATCAAAAAATTATAATATTTAAGACATAAGGTTCGATTGAATAACGTTCCCTACTGGGAACCTTCTTTTATTGAAAACTTGAAAGTGGTTATATTACAATGAAATGCTTTGAAGAGGAACTTAAGCTAAGATCATTAGAGATGCTTGCTCATAGAGAAATAGAGAATCCCAACTTCTCTTTTGCTCAAGAATACTCAAATGACAGTGTCCCTTCTCAGCATTCGACCTTTCTATTTATAGAGGGGATGGGGGTACATAGGATGCCCTAATGGTTACAGTACATAAAGATTTTTCACATGGCTACAATACATACTGACTCTATAGTACACACTTTATTTTATAGACCAGACACCTGTCGAAATAGTATAATAATGCGGCAGCCACTTTTCAGAACTTTTAGTGATGACAAGACTAATCATCATTATTGAGATTCTGCATTCCTTCATCTCTAATTATATATTCCAGACCATCATTATCTAGGTAATCATCAAAATTTTCATCAATTTGCTTAAGATGCTCTGGATCCCATTCTTCAAATAATTCAAGGAGATATTTTTTTTCTTTTTCTGATAAGAATTTTCCGGCTCGAACATCAAAGAGATAATCAAAAATATCTTCTGATTTCGCACCTTCCACCTTCATGTAATCTTTAAACTTATTACTATAGGCGAAAGTAGTGTTTCCACAATGCATTAATGTTTTTCCTTGCTCAATTAATGCCCAACATTGATGATAAATGTTGAAAAATCCAATGGCTCTTGATAAAGCAGGATCAATGACTAGATGTACTGAATTTTCATGAATCCAATTTTATCGTTGATCATTAAGATCGTCGCAATCAACGAACTGGACAAGATAATGGGCTAGTTTGACTTTTTCATTTTCGTATTCAATTAGAGTGCTATAAACCTCTAAGGTTAAGCATCTACAAATTGGAATTTTTGTTGGACCCTCAGGAGATGTCAGAATCTAATTAATCCTTTTGAACATGCATTGCTGGAATTTAGTTAAGGTTGAGAAAAATGGAAATTTCAGATCTAGGATTTCTGTGAAGTAAATTAACATCCCTTATTTCCACGCTTTAAAGATAGGATCATTTGGAGATAATGGTTTTGCTGGGAAACAAATACCACCAACTTCAGATCTGCCAGGAAAATAGATCGTTGTACTCCAAGACTCCCAAATATCATAGGAATAATGATGATAAAAGTCGATGCATGATGCATACCACTCATTGAACCATTTTTCTTGAACATGAGAACTTATTTTTTCTTGGATATCATAATGACATTGAAGCTAACTAATTTGTAACTCTAGAAGGGAGAATCTTTGGGCTATTAGGTAGGCAGTTGAGAGTACACCAAAACGTGATCTACTTTTTATGGAATTCTAGGTTATCGATAAGGAGTTTACTAGAAGGCGTAACCTGTTCTAGTCGGAACGACATTTCGTTAAGTATTTTGTCCTTGTCTGGCAGGAGGTCTGCTTTGATGATCACCATTGACGAGTTCTCGAGTTAGACTGTCTGCCAGAGAGTTCTTCGATCCCTGTATATGTTTAATAGAGAAGGAAAATTGGTTAAGCCATAATTGGCAACGCATGAGTCTCCCTTGCGCTTGCATATTTGATAAATTCTTTTTCATAAAACCAAGTATTTCTTTGCAATAAGTTTGAGTAAGAAAAGCTTTTGGGGCTAAAAAGATGAAGAACTTCTCAATTCCCCTTACGACTGCAAGGATTTCCTTTTCCATCTTGGGATAGTTGCATTCTGTTTTATTAAAACTTCCACTGTAGTATTTGCAAAGTTTTTCTCCTTCTTTGACTTTGAGTACCGCACTCTAGTGTTCATTGCTGGCATCTGTCTCAAGAATTAAATCATCTCCCTCATTAGGTAAATTAAGAGCAGGAAGATTTTTACACATCTTTTTGAAGTTCTGGACAATCTTTGAATCATTGGTAGTCCATGTCCACATCACATCTTTCTTGAGTTTTGTTGTAATGGTTTTCTTAGTTTAGCTAAATCTTTAATGAAATCTAAAGCATAGGTAAGGCATCCAAGAAATCTTTCTAGCTATTTCCTATCTTCAATCCTTTTAAGAAATTTTTTTATTTTTTCTAAAATATGCTTTTGTAGAATAATTTCTCCTGCCTTTATCTCTAGGCCTAAGAACTCAATTTCCTGTTCAGCATAAATGCACTTGTTTTTTTCAAGTATAATAACATGATCAATGCATCTTTCGGTGACAGCCAAGACATTATCTTTGTGTTGCTCTATGGTTTTGGAAAAGACAAGAATATTATCAATGTAAACTAAACAGCAATGATTAAGGTCTTTGAAGATGTTATCCATTCTTCTCTGGAATCTTTAGGGTGCATTTTTAAGACCAAATGGCAGTACTATCCATTCATAATGTCTTCGTGGGGCAGTAAATGTGGTTAAAGGAATACTTTCCTCATTTAGTTTTATCTGCCAATAACTGCTTTTACAATCCATTTTCCAGAACCAAAAGGTTCCTTGAATTTTGTTGAAAAGGACTGTTTTATTAGGAATATAGTAACCATCAAAGACAATATTTTCATTAAGCTTTTTATATTTGATTACCATTCTAGCTTTTCCTCTTTTTTCTTGAGCATGATTTCTTACCATGAAAGCAGGACTAGTATGAGGACTCTTACTGTTTCTAATCAATCCTTTATCCAGAATTTCTTTGATTTGTTTATTAAACTCTTGGATGTCTTGGTGTGTATACATAATTTATTTAACCCCGAATGATGGTGTTGGGATTTAATAGAGTGATTTTAGCAAATGTTTTGTCTTTATCCCAAAATTTTAGAGGACTGTCAGAGTAAAGTTCTTTGCATAATTTTTCTTGTTGTTCAACAACCTGCTCTTCAACCGATAACTCAAGTAATGAGATTGGCAGTGCTACTTCTCGTTGAGCAAGCATTACAATCTCACCACGTTGGCTGCGTGTAAATTCAATTTTTTTGATTAGTGTAAGCCTTACTTAATTTTTCAATAGAGACTAAGTGACCATTAATTGTAAATATTATTTGGTTTGTGGTCTGGGTGCATGGAGAATATAATCTTTGGAAATTATTTCTAATAATCATATCATGAAAGGGTTGATTAGTAGCCCATAGAATTGGTATAATGCATTGGACTCCTCCTAATTATATGGATAACCCTTTTAAGACTTCATTGTGGCTCATAACACTATTATCAACTATCCTTACTTGTAAAGGATTTTTAGCTTTTTTTTTCACATAAATTCAGGAAATAATGATCTTTTTTCCAAAGCATACAGAACAATCACTATCTATGTAAGCACACAGTTCATATTTGTTATATCCCTCTAAATATACCTTTATTGGGATATAGATACCATTAGGGTTTGTATTGGTAGCTTAATAGCATACTTTTATAGTTATATTTTTGACTAATTCATCCTCGTAAATTGGTTCACTAATAATTCTCGTTTTGTACCCAATGACTTTTCTATCTAAACTCATGATCTGATCTACGTTGGGTCTTGCAACCTCAAAACTCATTCTACTCATTTCGCTGGTCATGCTAATTGTATCATCTTCTTTAAGCTCTTCTTTAGCTGATGAAGATCCTTCTCCCCAATCTGACCTTGTACTCATACTTCTTAATAATTGGGGTTTAATGGTGATTTTACTTTTCTGATCTATCTTTATTATATTTTTCTTATTGATCTTTGCAGGATTGACAAAGCTAGACGTCCATGAACTATCGATTTTTATTTCCTGAGGATTGGACTTAATCCTTTGGATTTTTTGCATGTGGGTAGGACTTTCAAAATTTTCTGCCTCTATCATTGTCACCTTAATCTTACGGTCTATCGTATTATCTAGTTTGTAGATAATTTTCCAAAATATACTTAAAGGATATCCTCCTCTTTTGATGTCCATCCCAATTGTTTTTATCTTAAGGGATAAGAAGTTTTTAGCAAATTCATCTTTTAGACTCACATAATATCCTCGTTAGTAATTGAATCCTACTGACCTATTACATAAATTGGTTTTTATCCCTGTGATGATCTAATTATTAAATTTGATGTGCATAGTATCATAGAGTAAATGGTAAAGATCAATATCTTTACCCTAATATTCTAATGGAGTGATTTGAACTTGGCAACTTCCGACATGGATATACCTATACTTTCTATCTTTGTTATGCTTAGGGATATTCTCCCAATTAATTAGATTAACTTCCCTAACATCATACTCACAATCCTTTATCTCAAGATCTCCTTCCATCATTTCACATACGTATTTACTTTTTAATTGGAAGATGAATTTTTTATAGATCATGTCTTTTTGGATTGTGGGAAGAACCCAATCTTCTTTGACTTCTTCATGATAATTGTCTACAATAAACTCTTGTCCTTGAACATCACCAAGGCTGACCGAGCTACTTTTCATCATATGACTTGTTTAATCATAATCACTTTCTTCATATTCATTGTCCAATATAATTTCAACGGTTCCTTTGTTGTTACTTAGGGCTAGGTCTAATGCATCATCTTCACTAAGCTTAACATAGTCCAGGCTTCCTAAGGTTTCAATAAGTTCTTTATTCATCCTATTTTTCTATTCATTAGAGTAATGCCTTATGTCTCTGCATGGCCAACATTTGCAGTTGTTTTTTTCCTGTAGGGCAATAAGCAGCTTTTCTAAAAAATCTTCATTTTTTAGGACTTGGTTTGTTATAATATTTTCTTCTATATTTTTCGCTTCTTTGCTTGTTGAAGCTCTTTTTCTTATAGAATTTTCTTTTTCTTCATTTCTCAGGTTCCTTTCCCCATTGGTGAGGTGAATCCCAGCAAGTTAGGAATTGCTTCTTAATCTTCTTTTGCTTTTGAAGATAAAGACATTGTTCATTGACCCATTTTTGTAAATACGAAACTATTGAACCAAGGGTATCAACAACATCTATTCGTTCAAGCCATGCCATGTATTTTTCATTAATTATAGAATTTATAGGATACGGTAAGTTGTCATAGAACATACCAAGATTTGTTTCATTATGCCCAGTTTTGTTATAGTGTTGACTGAATTCAGTAATATAATTTTCTAGATATCTCATATCCCATAGTTCTATGTTGCTAATCTTTCTTTGCTATTCTCTTGCTTTTTCTTCATAATCAAGTTTAGCTTCGATGAATTCTGTTTCAATTTCTCTACACAAATTTCTGAACATAGCAGCTGGTGTTTCCTTCACTCTTAATGTATTTTTACCATCTTCACTTAATGAATCATACCAGTCAGCCACAGTGCCAGAGAAACTATGCTCGATGTAATTTAGGAAGTTTGCCGCAGTCCATGTAATATTTAGGTTTAAGACACTATTCATTCATCTTTTTCAGTACTCAAATATTGCTTCTCTATTACGAGCTCCATCAATGTTTAAGATATATCTAGTTTGGCTAATTGGGGTAAGGTCAATCTCTTCATAGGTCGTGGTTTTCCTTGGGATAAACCCGAAGGAAAAACTGCTTGTACATCCTGCTAGAACATACCTAGGTCTAAGAAAATGAGTATTTCTTCTAGATGGTTCACCAAATTCTTGAGGTTTAGGAACGACATTCTTAACTAGATTAGTCTCTATTTCATATAGGTCGATTTCCTCTCCAATCTCATTAATTTTGTTTTCAATAGCCATTTTTTCATATTTCTTATCAAGTTTTCTCCTAATTTCTACTTATGGTAATACATTGAGATCTTCTAATGTAATCAGATTCATCTACTGATATATTTCTTCTTCTAATTGGACATCATTGGTCTCTTCATTATCATCAGACAAAACATCACGTTTATCATTAATTGCACCCATGATTTTGTTTAATTCTTCCGAATTTTGTTCTTTTTCAAACATTTTTTTGTAGCTCTTCAAGAGTATATTATTCATACTCCATCTTCTTTTTCTTTCTTTTCAGTCGATTTTTCACTAGATTGTTCTCCTACTTTTTTTTGAATTTTTATCTCTTGCAAAGGAAATGGAATCTTGTTTTTTGGGTTTTGGAAATGATATTTATGTTGAAAAGGAGTACTAAGACTAGGAGTAGCTTTTTCGCTATGTCTAACTTTGTTAATAAGAGAAAGATGGACAACAGTTAACTGATTCTTAAGCTCCTTCAATTTAGTCTTAATTTTAGCTAATTCTGCTTTTAATTCTAAAACTATATCTGTGATATAGTTTAATTGAGGAACTAATGAGATATTACCTTCAGGTGAGTGGACAATGTGTGAATAATTAGGACCAAGGCAAGCAAGTGATGATTCAAGTGTTAATCGTAGTTAATTAGCTTAATTAGTCATTAATTAGCTTAGTAATCTCAATTATTTTTGTGCATGTGGCTCTGATACCATGTGAAAGAGGACGTCAAGATCTATTAGTGAGCAAAAAACCACAAATACAATTTTAAATTTTTCGAAAGTAAGTTTTTAAGGATTGATGGTAGATTTGCAAATATGAAAAGTTTAGGGACTTGAAAATAAATTTTTATTTATTTGAATAGTGACTTGTCTCCCAAATGTAAATAGCACAAAAACTCGATAATCCTAGCAGTAAAGTTTTTGAAAAGCTAGTCTTCTAAATGATTACACCAAAACTCGATGCACCCAAATGTAAATTACCCTCGTTTTCTTTGTTTTGTTTCCTTTTGTTTCATTTTTTTTCAACATATACAAATGTTGGTGTTTTTACACACCTTTGGTACGCTTCACTTTTTTTCTTTTTTTTCAAAGTGGATGATAATGCGAAAAGGAAACTGTGCACTTTCGACACTTTTCTTGCAACTCATAGAACATAACCCAATCGACGTTGAGGGGAAAAATAAAGCATGAATCCCTTATCACATCCAATTAAACCACAATATCCATAAAAGGTTATTATCCACAAACTACTCCCAATCAACTATGAAAACTCTATGGCCTTGGCTAAAAGGGTAAGACATATGTGTGTGGCCAAAGATAATAATATATGTTCTCTTCAATAAACATGGTAAAGGCTCAAAGGGGTAGCAAGGGATAAATTATTCACATAAGGGTGGCTATTTGGTCAACATAGCTCATAAAGTCAAAGAATGCCTCAATCATGTTGCCTAAATGTGCATGCTAAATGTGGTCTTGAACAAGAGTCAAAGTAAGTTCTAGAGACTTAAAATCTAGGAAGAGTCACATATGAAAGGAAATATGAGACTAAATTGATGAGTTAGTCTATTCAGGCTCAAAATATTACAGGACAAGGCTCATCTAGCTCTTTGAATTTCATAAGCCAAATACTCATGCCAAGAATCATTAAGCAAGTAAATCATATCCAATGTGACGGTCAAAACATGAAGCATAGTTTAAAAACACAGAAATAAACATTTTTTTCCTCTTTTTTTGGTTTTTCTTTTGTTTTGTTTTTTCTTTTTTTGGTTTTACTAAGCCTAAAATGCAACTAATGACTAGAAGTGTCAAAACAAAACTACAACGAAGAAAGAAACTAGAAAAACAAATGATCAACTAAAAATGCAAACTATGCCATAATGCATGACCTAAAAAACACAAAAGTCTTCACACATCCACAACATACATATATACAGCCGCGAATAACTATAACAACTCCCCCATGCTTGGACAATGCATTGTTCTCAATGCAAGCATAAAACACTAAAAGGGAGGGGGAGATGGTGGAGGAGAAGAAGGAGGCTGGGGTTGAGAAACGTGTCAATCCCGCCAAGTCTCTTAGCAGGCTTTAAGTCTTGGAATTATTGCTTCTGGGAGGTAATCATCCCATCGAGCTCATCGTGGCACTCCTGAAGAAAGCCCCAGTGTGAGGCATGCTCAGTTTCTATATAAACTCGTAAAGAAGCTTGCTCCTCTTGAATTGACCAAAGGGTAGAATGCAGGTCAGGATAGTCATGAGAAGAGGATGGTTGGGAGGAACTAGAAGCCTAGGGTGAGGATGTGGAGGAGGTGGGGTAGATCATGCCAGCTCTTTATCACTGAGAAAAAAAAGTAGAGATTGACTCAGTTTAGAAGAGAGGTGCGATCAACATTTGGGAGAGGCATAAGCCGGTTCCCAGGATAAATCTAACAAATACGCCCACCATCAACCTTACAAAATTTCATATGTTCAAAAGTGGCCAAGTTCAGCAGTTCTGAACCGGCGACTCTATCATCGGGGTTTGGTTCAACTCCAATACACCTAGCGATGGGGGTAATGAGGCCCCCAATGACAATCCTATGTTCAAAACTAGTGGTTACACTATACAACTGGTTGACCAAGAATGACCCGGGGTTCAATCTGGTCACCTTCAAGCATGCTATAAAAAAATATAATTTAGATAGGTGAGGCTCATTTAAACTATCCTCCTGGGCAAACAAACCACAAGCTAATAACCGTTGGGCCACACGAATACAAGGGTTTCTAATAACCATGCCTTTGGAATTACTAGTGTTATACCGATAATCCGTGAAAAGTTCATACCAAAAAGCATTTGATTGAATTGCTTAGGGACATGGTGGTATGAGAGGTCGATACTTGGTGGAAAACCAAATATACTATTAAAGGCACTCAAATTAAGTTCATAAAACTCCCTATTGGGATAAAATGAAATGTTGCCCTCTTGACATTGAGGGCCACTAGTGACCAAAACATCCAATGTGCTTAAGAACTCAACTATGAGGCCCCAATAGGTATGGTCCCTAGTTTCTAAAAATTGACCCATCCCACCCCGAGCAAACAACCAACGAATATCTTCGAACAATCCCAAACAATTCAACACATCCTCATTATAATATCGAGTAGCTACTGAGAGTTTACTACTCAAAGCATTATAATTAATAATGTGTTTAGGGTTAGTTAAACCAAGGGGGTGTGCAATATTACCTCAGTTTCTCATAGTGGTCGATGTTTGGGAGCTTCGGGGGGCTTGTTATGGGGCTTGACTTGAAGTCCCAGCTTCTTGTGCGGTTCTTGCCTTTTTATTTGGTGCCATAATAGTGATAACTGGATGGGAAAACTTAAAAAATTAAAATAAAAATAAAATGAGAATAAAAAATGCTAGAAAATCATAAATTTGAGAAAAGGGAAGTAAATGGCGAAGAAAGACGGAAGAAAAATGGAAATTAGAAGAGTAAAAGTGGAAAATGGAGTTGTGAAAGTTGTGGGTATGGAGATGGAAAAAATGGGAGAGAAAGAAGGCTTGAAAATGAAAAAATAAAGGGAGATATGGGGTTAAGGTGAAGAAAGCAAGTGAAAAGGGAAGAAAATTGATGGATTTTGGTGAAAAATTGAAGGTTTAAGGGAAGTGGTAATGGAGGTTTTAGAGAGAGAATGGAGTGTTTAGAGAGAAAGACACTCTCGAGTTTGAGGAAGAAGATGAAAAGAATGGGGGTCAAAGGGGCCTTGAAAACCCTTGACCGCGGACATGGGGCTCACCACAGACTGTGGTGTTGGCCACGGATTGTCTGTGGTTAGCTTTGGTCCTAAATTTTTTTGTTGTTTTCTCTCTTTTTTTTCTTTTTCTTTGTGTTAGAGTCTTCACAAACTATGGTGATGTCCATGGAGGTTCTAAAAAAACTTCCTATTATGCCTTTTATAGTTTTATTAATTTCTAATGAAGGTTCGAAATAGGAAAAAACACAAAATATAATAAAAAAGGGTACATAAAAAAGAAAAAGAAAAAGAAAAACAAACACTTGGGTTGCCTCCCAAGAAGCGCTCATGTAAGGTCGGGAGCTCAACCTTTCTTCTATTTTGCTTCGGGTTCAACGAAAGTGTGGGTGTCGTTTTTATCGCGAACCACAAAATTAAAACCTTTCAATTGAAGGTGCCACTTCAGATACTCAGGTTGGAGGTCCTTCTTCATTATTAAATTACGCTATAGCGTGCCATTAGCATGCAAGACATATCAATGAAGGGCTCCATCAGAATGACCACTGTCATCATATTTAATCCCAAGATCAAAATCCAAATCGATTCCTTCCATAGGAGGTAAAGGAAGAATTACTTGGGTGAACTTGCAATAATTATTCATGGAAGACTCACTAGAAGCATAAGTCTTAATCTCGAGTATGCCAGGTGGTGTAGGAGTAGCAAACTCCACCTTAACATAATCCTGATTGAGATCCTCAATTGAAATCCAATCAGAATTAGAAGGGTTATGACAACTCCAACCATCCTGCATCTCAATTTTAGGAGAAAGGGGAAGTATATCAGATAGAAATGAACTGGGGGAAACAATTTTCTCATTCATAAAGCAAAACGTAGCATAACATCCCCTACTTCAAATGTTAGACGCCCCTATTTTACGTCAATAATGCAACCTGAAGTAGTAAAAAATGGTCAGCCACTAATAATTTGGATATCATCAGTCTCAGTCATATCTGCAATGATAAAAACTTCTGACACCCAAAAATCTCATATTTTCACGAGCACATCTCCAACGTACCCAAAGGTAGTGTTTTAGAACCATCTCCTAATTGGAGTGAAAAGGGTAAGGGTCATAATGACTCCAAATGAAGCTTATAGAACATATAGTAAGGCATCAAACTGACACTTGCACCAAGGTCACACAGGGCTCTTTCAATCTTCACTTTACCTATAACACAGGGGATAGAAAAGCTACCCAGTTAAGCAAGCTTGGGCGGAAAGACTTTAGGAATCTTAAAGCTATCATTTTCACTAAAAGTCATAGGCTCACCCTCATCATTTCTCTCCTTACTCTCAGCCATGATCGCTTCTCTACCATTCTCAAGTGTTATGCCATCAGGATCCTCTACCTCTTCTTTCAAGGTAACACAATTACGCTGCTCGTGGGGGTTAGATTCGGGTTTGCTAAGCAGTCTATCTAGAGGTGTAGAAGAAGATGCAGCTTGTTTAGCTATTTGAGCTTCTAACATCTTATTGTGAGTAGTAAACATATCAACCTTAGAGGCCAATTGCTTAATGTACTCATCTTGCTTTTGTTGTCCCAAAAACATAATCTCCACCATAGACTCTAAGTTGGATTTTTGAGGTGCCTATTAAGGATAAGATGGTCTTTGAAATCCAGGGGGTGGTATAAAATCATTTGGGGTACGACTGCGGCATTCGACTTATAAGAAAAATTGGGGTTATTTCTCCAACCAAGATTATGTGTGCTAGAGAAACGGTCATTTATTGGTCTAAGGTGATAGTTGTTCACATACTTGACCCGATCACTTATATCTTTGGCAAAAGGACTACCAACTTGACAATGCACAGTCAAATGATCAACTGATCCACATATATTACATAATGGGGAAGGGGTACTTGAACTAGTAGAATTAACATTCAAGCATTCCAATTTTTGACACATAGCATCAACTTTAGAGGAAAGAATAAAAATAGCATCTAATTCTAGCTTACCTCCTACCCGATCGGGTTGGGCTCTCTTAGACGACCATTGGAAATTGTTAAGGCCCATCTCTTCTATGAGATTGTATGCTTCATCTTCAGTTTTGCCCATAAGAGTACCTCCTGCCGCATCAATAGTAGACCTTAATGGTTGGGTGACTCCATTATAAAATGTTTACACAATCATCCATATTTGAATACCATAGTGAGGGCATTATCATAAAAGATCCTTGAATTGTTCCCAGGCTTTATAGAGCATCCCATCCTCCTTTTGAGAGAAAGTAATGATTTAATCCCGTGGCTTGTTGCCTTATTGGGAAGAAAAAACTTAGTAAGAAAGACCTTGTACACTTGTCCCATGTCATTATGCATCCTAGAGGCAACGAGACCCTTGCCTTATCCCTAAGTGAAAAGGGAAATAGGCACAAGTGGATGGCATCAGTAGAAACTTCGTTGAGTTTTAACGTGTCACGCACCTCTGAAAAGATCGATAGGTGTAAGTTTGGATCTTCTAATAGGGTGCCTCCGAACTGGGATTGTTGTACCATAGATATAAGGCCTCGTTTGAGCTCAAAATTGTTCGCTTCTACGATTGGCCAAATGATGCTCGAGGAAATGCCTTCGACTTCTAGGGTAACAAAATCCCCGAGTGCCTTTCTTTGATCACCTCCTGTTCATGCCATCCATGAAGGAACTGTTTGAGCCTTGTGTCTTTGCTCTTATACGCTTAATTTCTTCCTCGTAAAGCGAAATTTTCTTTCGATTTCATGATCGAATTCAAATGAAAAGGGACTTCGCATATAAAGCAGAAATATGCAAAATAGCAAGAAAACTGCCAACACAACTCAAACATATAAAGAAAAAGAAAGTAATGATAAAATGCTTAGTCAATTTCTAACGGTTAACTCAATATCCACAAATTTGGTCCCTGACAATGGGCCCAAAAACTTCACCTGATGCCCGCAAGCGCATGGGTGTTATAGTTTAGTAAAGATATCGTTTCCACAAGGACCAATTGTAATCTATTGAGTTTTGTACTATAAAAGTGCAAAGCAAGCAATTTCAATAAAGAGTTTGAATAGAGAGTATGAATGACACTATAACCTAATTTGAAAATTCAATCAATTAAAAACATATAGGGATTTATTTGTCCTTGTAAAGATGTGGATCAATGAAATACATATCGGTATACTTAATTTATAATGGGAGATTGAAAGGGGGCAATCGCATTTAGAACTCAATCTTCTTTCGAAATAAACTGAATTGCCTAAACTAACTAGTCATTCTTTCAAATGTCCTTGTTTAGTATAAGTTATAGACTTTTGATAGCTAAAGGGTCCTCTTAACAAGCGAATCTCTTTCAGTATTGCTAAGTCAAGTCCTATCTTGTCAATGAAATAACAAGTTTTACCTTTCAGTCCTTCACTTAATTATTTAGAATTAGCAAATGAATTTGGCTGAAATTCAATCACAACAACTTCACACACAAGATAGAATTCAACCAATCCTAAACACGAACAAGTACAACTAAGTAAAGATGAAAGATTCCAATATCAATAATTGGCTAATAATCCCTAGATTAAAAAAAACTACTCACACATGTTTAAATTAACAAAATAGAGTTTGAGATAAGAAAACTTAATGTAATTGAAGATCCTTCAAGGGTTTTCCAACTTTATAAGGGCTCCAAAATAGCAAGTCACTTCTTCAGCACTCACACTCAAAACTACTGAAAATCTAAACTAAACTTAGAAAAAATGAAAATAAATGGAAAAGGTAGGGAGAAGGAGTTCTCGTTTCTATAGTGTGTGTCTTCTCTACTACAAAAATGGCTCTATTTAAAGAGGAAAATGATCAACATCAACCACATGGTGAAGGACAATGAATACGCTTGAAGTTATGGCCTCGCCACGAATCATGGCCTCAACCACAGTTAGTCCGTCGTGAGCTTTGTCTCGATAATCTTTTGTTCTTTCTTCCTTCCACGGGTATAGTGAGTTTGGGGTGCCCGTGGGGAGTCAAATTACACTCAATTATGGTCAAATTTGGGGTAAAATGGTTCAAAAATCTGCAAAACACATAAAAGAACCATACCCAAGCTTAAAAATGAAAACAGAGTATAAACTATAACATAAAGCACATAATTCTCCCTACAAATGACACAAAATGAGCTCAAAATAGTGTGCACTTTAAGGACTTATCAAAGCTCTTCAGGAAAGCCATTTGTATTATTAGCGTAAATAAAGAAGTGCTCATAATCATAATCATAAAAAGTTATATTATTGATAAGGGAAACAAATCCACAAAGGGGGTCTTGAGTTACAGCATTCTTAGGGTCCCTTTAGCGAAATTAGAAAAGGAGGGGGATTGATCCTTCTGCTTAACAAAAAGTTTGACCTTAAATCCCATACTCAAAAGAAAGCTTGATAGGTTGCATGGCTTCCTTTCCCATAGTAAACTTAAACTCCTTCAAGCTGTTGAGTATGGTAGGGGTGATGTTATGATATCTCCCTTTATATTCATTAACTACAAAAAGCTTAAATGGGTTGAATCCTTGGCCAAAATCCCAGTCCAATTCTTATCGCTTGATCTTCTCTAATTTGAAAGTAAGCTTAGTCCATTTTCATTGGACAGTCATTCTGTCGTTGACTTCTAAGGAGGTGTATTTTCTCTTTCTTAGAAGGCACAATCGTGGAATATCTTAAAACCTCATGTAGTTTTCCCTATATTGGAATATATTGTGATTTGGAGAAGTCGTAGTGTATACTAGCATCTCCTTCATAGAGGTATTGTCCATTTAGGGTTAGAGCATAAGACAGGAAGACATATTCATGCATTTCTTTACTAGTGAGATGTTTTATTTATTTATCCTATTGGATTACAAAATGGACTTTTTGGGGAGGGGGGCTTGATAGCCTAACATAAATAGGTGAGCAAACCTAGTTGGTTTGAACCCTCAACTTGAGGTTTAACATTTTTACTAGATGGTAGGCTATAAAAATAACCTATTTTCCTCATCATGGCATTGCCTTTTAAACTTGAGTATAGATAAAAGTCAAAGGGGTAAGATCTGTTTAGCTAACTGTGGCAGATTTATCAGAACTGAAACCTCATATTTCCATGTCTTTTTTGTCATGTTCTACCTCTAGCGTGTAAGCTTTTATTTCAATAGTGACTGTCATAAGATTTGCACTAATGGCTGCTACTACCCCCTTGATTATCATTTTTACTTTTTGATGTAAGGTGGAGGTCATCACTTTTAGATTGTGGATGCCAAGGTCGTCCAACTAACTACTTAAAGGTGGCAAGAATTTTGATTACTTGGAATGTCATTTGTCATTCCACTATTCCCATAGCTATGTTGAGGGTTATAGCATCTATAACGGCACAATGTGTGCTATAGTAGGCTACCCTACGTGGAGAGAGTCATGTCTTCTTTTGTTAGGTCTAATTTCTTAGTTGTCTTGATTGGATATATGTTAACTAGTGACCCATGGTATATTAAAGTGATGCACCAATGGAGGAGCAACAAGGTGAGCGGCAATCCAATCTTC